>OW799235.1:1808750-2411666 GCA_941918925.1 Phyto melanocephala | reverse complement strand
CTCAGTATGAAAACGTTATTACTTTTTTGTAGATTTTTTTGAAAAAAATTTTAAACATATAAATTTTCTTTAAAGGACATCGATGTCCTTTAACAATTTTTCCCTTACGATTTGTATTTTGAGATACTCTTATTGTACACCAATTTTTGTTAAATTTTAATGAAAAGTTTTAAAGCTAACCATATATCCTTTTTTTGCAATAAAAGCAAAATTTGATTTTATATGCAATTACGGATTTTTTTTTAATGAAAGTCCGTAATCCTAATATGAAATATAATTTATTTGTTATAAAATTTTATAAAAATTAAAGGTATTCCTCATATTTGTAAAGCATATAGCAAAATTTACGCCATCACAATAAGTCAACTTGATGTCTCTAAGAGCAAACAAAATTTAGTTCAATTTGTGTAATTAGCTTGGAAGCTGCCCATATGTCCTTTATTTTTAATAATAAGAATTAATAAACATTTTTTTCTGATTGTTATAACTTTATCACATATTTCGTTAAACCAGGAAAATTTTATCATTAAAAAAAAGAGTTTTTAAATTATTCTTTAAAGTCACATGAATTTTGGCAAAAATTTTTTAATCACAATTCGCCGATGGATAAGTAATAACTTTATACCAAATCTTGTGGAGTTTTTTTTATATAATTTTAAAATCTGCCATATATCCTTCTTTGCAGTGAAGTATGTTCGATGTTTTTTTAAAAATATTTAAAAAATTAGTCGTAATTCGTGTAATCAACGATTATTATCCTACTTTTTCTTTTTTGAATAGAAGTAGCATTTAAAATTAATCATTAGTTTAACAAACCTAAAAGTAAATTATATCATCACAACTGGTTGCCAAATTTGTTCAGTTTTTACTTCAAATTGCCTTAAAAATAAAGTCGCCTCTTTATGTTATGTCACACATACCCGCACAATTAAGTCGGAAATATCTTGTTGACATCAAGTCAGTCCCATTTATCATTAAAATACACACACTTCTATCTTTCGTCATTGTATTCCCGTATTAAAAATAATTTTTTATCAAAATCCAGAAGAGAAAAAATAGATGTAATTTTTCTTATATTTTTTTTTTACCATTTCCCCTACTACATACATTTTTACAAAAACAAAATGTTACATTCTATGTCTGAATTATGTTTATTCAACTGTAACGAAAAACAATTTTTGCAAATGGTTCAAAATTCAAATAACAAACATCATCACAGAATATCAAAACACACATTTTTGCACAAACTAATACATTTACTTATGGAGGAAAATTAAAAAAAAAAAAAACAATATTACAAATGTTATGTGTCAGTGTCAACAACTGTCAACATGAGTTCATCTGTCAAATGATATGCGTTCTTAACCAAGTTCCTGGTATCATTTGCTTTATATGTAAGTATAAACGAGTAGACAAACGGAGACCCATCAGCTTAATCGTGTGTGTCTGTATAATGTGTAAGTGCGTGTGTATTAGAATGTGTTAAATAAGTTGTTATAGTTTATCTTAATTTTTTTGATGAGTCCATTTCTTAACTTTATTTTTACCACATTTGACTTTTAAATTGTCTTGTCTCTCTGGGGTGTGGGTTAGTGGGTGGTTGGTCTCTTTAGCACTTGACCTAAATTGTCAATTAGACAATCAACTTAAAATGACATCACATTTGACGTTTAATTTGGTGATGATTTTGTTGTTTTAAACAGAAATGCTAAGCATTTTGTGTATAGAATTGGGATCTAAAATATATTTACTTTAATAAGTTGATTTAAAATGCAGCACGTTATAATTGAAATTTCAGAATGATATTTAGAATGAAATTGGACGGCAAAACATCGAAAATTTTCTAAATTTTTTTATATTAAAAGATCGTCGCAAAGGGACCCGTGATAGTAGTGGTCTGCTTCGATATTCCCCCTACATGTGTATTAAAAGATCAAATGATTTAATTCGATTTGATTTCATATAATTCTGTATAAGTATTTTTTGTATTTTTTCCTTTATTTTTAATTAGATTTTTTCTTATCTGTCCTCTACAGTCCTGGATAATTCCATCCATTAAAGGACAACCTCTTATTTAATCTATTAATTAAAAAAACAATATCTTGGATGTTTTTTTTTCCAATATTTTTGTTTTCTTAATTTCTTTTATCAACTAGAATAAACAATCAAAAGGTCTAAGGTAAACATGAAAGAAAGAAGAAAAATATTTTCGTTTGCCAAAAAAAATAAATTTCCAGCTTATTAATCCGCTCAGTTAAATAAACTAAAATATCAACGTAAAAAGGCTTTATTAAAAAAATAAGTAAGTAAAGACTGATGGAAGGAAAAAGTAAACAAACGCACTTGTTTTCTCTCACCTAATTTTATAGCAAAATATTAATAATCCTTTATGAAAAATAACACAAACAATGATCAAAGTAGAAAAAAAAAGAACAAAAATAATTCCCTGTAGAGAGAAAAAAAAGACATTTGTTTTTGCTTTTTGTTGAGCAACACTTTAAAGAAAAAAGATACACGCACACACACACATATATATTTCCATTGGTCCTAAATAAATATTTTTTCTAAGGTAGCTTTGCTCTGTTACAAGGATGTAAAGTAGTATTCAGTAAGGCGTTAAAGCATCTGTGGATTAAACCGCAAGAAATTTTTTAAGTTCGCTTGATTTGCTTTAAAAAAAAATACCAATTTAACAAGAATTAGAGAAAATTAAACCTTTATGGCCAAAAAACACAATTTTAATCAGAAAAAAAAGGTAACAAATTTCAATAAATTTTACAACCCCTTTTTAGGAAGCCAAAGATTACAAATTTTTAATTTATTAAAGTAGCCATACGGAAAAATAGAACTAACCCTTCTATGGTGCACTGCTTAAAATGAAACAGTGTAAATATTCAATCTTCGTTTAAACATTTGAAACCTGTCATTGACATTTCAAACGCGCCAACAACTTCCCCAACTTTTTAATCTTAAAAAAAACAACTGTACTGTTTTGTTGTAACAACATATTTACATTGTTTTCACATTGTTCAAGTTTCAGTCGACCAAAGGATAAAAAAAATAATTTCGTCGATTTTTAAGCGGCTTCCCGTTGTGCCACCACAATTCTTCTCTATAATAAATCGCACGGTTCAATTACTTTCTACTTATTTGCCAGCAGTATCTTTGACGCCTAAATATCTCTAATTAATAATCTGTAACGAATGTTATGCCTGACTGTTGTAGTATTCAAATGTTTAGTACTTTGTTTAATTTTAGCCGCGAATTTTCCCAATAACAGACGTATACAATAAGCTACTTTCTAAAAGTTAAAATCTTTAATAAAGCATTTTTAATTAAGCCTTCAGACGGGTGTAATATTGTATTGTACATCAAATTTAATAATAAAACACGTAATAATAAAATAATAAAAAAAACAAAAACCCAGAAACTCTCACCACATAAAAATGTATCTTAAAAGGGGTTAAACGTCGCATCGTTTGGTTTCGACATGAGTTATGGGTACAAAAATTAATAAATGTTCTGGAAAACTTGTTGAATCATAAACAGAGGGATTTCATAAAAAAATAGTTTTGAATTTAGAGTATGTGTCGAAATTGTATAAAATTATATCGACAAAGAAAATAACTGATGCTAAAATTTTTTTAAATTTAATAAGTTCCATGTTTTAATTTATTACATTTAAAAAAAATCGCTCGGGAATGAAATGTTCATGTTTAAGTTATTAACTCTTTTATAAATTTAAGTATATTATTTTTTTAGAAATTTGAAATAACAAAATAGATTCCCAAACATTTTTTAAAAATCCCCAAGTATTCCAAGCTATAAAAATATGCTAAATTTGTGTATAAATCAAAATTATATGTTAAGATTTTATAAGTTAAAATATGTTATTTACTAGAAATAAAAAGTAATAAAATAATTTTCTAATTTTTTTTTAATTTCCTCTTAATCCCGGGTTATAAATTAACTCTTAATTTGTGTAAAAATCATAAATTTACGTTAAGATTATATAAATTAAAATAAAATAATTATTTGCTAATAATTAAAACTAAAAAAATAAATTCCTAAAATTTTTTTGAAAATCCCCAAAATATTCCCGAGTAATAAAATTGTGCTAAATCTGAATAGAAATCATAATTTCATGTTGAGGTAAATAAAAGGTAAAATAAATTAAAATCATTGTGTTAAATACTAAAAATAATAAAATAAATCTCTTAGTATTTTTAACAAATCCCCGCATAATCCTAAATTATTAATTTATTCTAAATCTATATAAAAGTCATAATTTTTTATTAAGATTATATAAATAAAAATAAATGTGTTACTTACCAGAAATTTATATAATTAAATTGAATTACTTAATATTTTATCAAAATTCTCATATAATATCGGATTATAATTTTATGCTAGATGTGTGTAAAAATTATAATTTTATGTTAAGATTATAAAATTTAAAATAAGTATCTAATTTACTAGTAATTTTTTTCAAAATTCAAGATATTGCCGGGTCAATAATTCAGGTTAGATCTGTTTAAAAATCATAACTTCATGCTAAGATTATATAATTTAAAATAAATTTGCTATTTACTAGAAATTTATATTAAGAAAATAAATTCCTAACTGTTTTTTAAAAATCTCCAAATAACCCCGGTAAAAATTTTTATGCCTAATCTGTGTTAAAATCATGTTTTTATATTTAAAAAAACTACACCCATTAACTAAAATTTTAACAACATTTTTTCTAATGTCTTGTTAAATTCCTAAATAACTTTTAAAAATCCCCACATGAATCTGAATTTTTAATTCTTGTAAATAAAAGTACGATGATGAACACATTTATATATTTAAAATTAAAAATCAAATAAATAAAAAAAAAAAAATAGATTTTGTTACATTCCTAAATATTTTACGAAAATACCCAAGTTTAATAAAAATAATGATTTTGTTAAGGATATTTTAACATTTAATAAGTTAAACACAGAATAAAATAGAATTATTGAAATAGCAGTTGTTTACATAAATTCCTAAATGTTTTTTAAAAATTCCCAAATTAGTCATCCTTTATGAAATTAATTGTTATTAATTTTTTTTTTTAATTATTTGCTCAATGTTACAATATAAGTAATTAGAAATAACTATTTTGTCTTAATAACTTAAGACTATTTGTCTGTTTTAGTGTGTTATATCAATTTAAAAATATTACCCTCAGACCGACAGCCTAGGTCTTTACTCATTAGTCTTCTTGGATATCTTGTGATTGTTGTAATTCAATGCGATTCAATTAACATTAATTTGACAAAAAAATCGAGTAATTAAATAGCCCATTTTAAAGCAGATGTTGCGATTACACCCTAAAAAAGTTGGTAAACACTTTTAAAGTTTTTTGGACCATAGAAAACGCTCGCATTAAAAGTAAACGATTTGATGATATGGCAAGAATTGTACACTAAGATCGTACGATTTATTTCCACTGTTTTATTTGTGGAGCTTTCTGAACGTATATTTCAATAACAAGAAATAAATTGATATTATTCAAGTCGTTATAAATCAAGAAATCGCCAAATTTATCAGGCTCGAGGGTTTTTCAAATAAAAAAAATCTTCCATTCATTTTGAAATTGGCCTGCCCTTATTTTCTCTAAAAATTCTTAACAAAAAACAACAAAATAAATTTTTCATAAACCACAGAATCATATAGTGGAAGTGTATTTAAGAATGTATTGAAAAATCACTGATTAAATTTTGCGATTTTCATTCACTGGAAAACACTCGAGAACTCATTCGTTTGCAACTAACAAACAAGTGATGAATTTAATTCTTTTAAAATGTACTTTGACTAACAAAAAGCACAAGTATCAACATGAATTTATCAACTTGATTCAAGTTCTTTATTTTTGTGTTGTTGTAATTTTTGGTTTGTTTGCAGTTATTATACGGTGTGGTGGCTGCCTGGCTGGTTGCTCATTAATCCAAGTGTATAATTTTTTAAGCAAACGAAGTAACAACTTGTTTTATTTCTTAAACAAGATTTGTGCACTCTCATCATCATCATCATTATCCTGCTCATCAACGCGGTGGCGGTGGCAGCGTTTACATTCACCTCATTATCCTTGTAGCCATTCTGAGTTCAAGAAGTGGTTTCTTTTAATGCTTCATTTGCTTTTGAAAAGTGCACAAGAAGAAGTTAAGCAAAAAGAAAAAATGAATTTCGTTATAATTACAAAAACATGAATGAGCAACAAATAATAAAAACAAACAAACAGACTTTGACGTTTAAATTTACTTTTTTTAGCTGTTAGCTGCATGCTATTCTTAATAATCGAAATATTTTTTTTTAATTTTTTGTTGTTGTTATTGTTCTTTCAAAAATATACTTTAATTTCTGTTGATAGTATTTTATTTATTCTTGTGCTTTAATAATTACTCGCAAGTCACATATAAACACTCAGCATGTCTTATATTTAAACACGTTGAAATTTCAAATTAATTTTTGCCGGATTTATTTTTTTATTTATGTAAATCGGTTTTATGTGGGGTTTCAATTTTATGCGCTTAAATTTAAACCCTTTTATGTTTGATGTTTGCAAAAATTACCAAAAATTATTTACAAGTTCTTTATTGCCACCTTCAACACAGCAGTATGCATTAACGAGTGGCTGTAAACAGTTTTATTGCTTTTTCTCTGCTATATTTCTATATTTGTTGCCAAGTGTTGATCACAAAATCTCTATTAAAATTAACAAAATTATTCATGTGCACATAATTAATAGCAAAAGGATTTCCACATTATTAGAATATTATTTTCTGGTTAAATTTAATGTAGTCAAATGAAATTTAAAATATTAATTAAATATTTATTACTATTTCGGCGAAGTCTTTGTTTTGTAATATTTAAATATGATCAAAATTTCTATTGTTTTTGTCAAAAACATTTTTTCTAAATATATTTTATTGCATTTCCAAAAGTAGAAATTAAAAAAAAAACAGAATCAGATAATACTCTTTCAATTTCAGATTTCATATTATAAGCCATTTTGTTAATTCGGACGCTATACTTGATTTTTAATTGTGATATAATTTACTGTATACTACTGGTCAAGCCGCTAAAACTTGATACCCATATTAATGAGGTTAAAAAAGTTTACGCAATATTTTTTCAGACGCCATCTTGGATTTTAACTTTCTCATTGTTTACTGTATTATACTCGCAAGATCTTTTAGTTAGATACCAATATTGAAGAGGCTTAAGTGGGTACATTATTAATTACTATGTTTGACCCATATATATATTTTGATTGCACGCCATTTTGGATTTAAAAATTTTTTATAGTGTCTTGTTTTCCGCTACGCAAGTACTTTCTTTTAATTACCACATCGTTCCTCTCTGTTGTTCACAAGGTGAAAAAATAATTTTCACTTTTGAATTTTAGGAAAAGTACCGAAACATTTCCATTTTTGTCCTTATATCTCAGTTAGTTTCGAACCGATTCGTCACTTTTTCTCGGCAGTATTTTTCGAGGCTACGGCTTGTATTCTGGTGTCTTTAGTATGTTCAAAATTTAATTAGCTTCAATTATTTGATATAATTGAAAAAATAGATATTTTTCAAATATATTTTTGCCTATAACTTTGTCGGTTAGTAATCGAATTATTCATATTTTTGTAAGAGTATCCCAAAAGGGCATGTCATAGCTACGCAAAATACCAAACGTCTCTATAAGTTAACCTGTGGCTAAAAAATTTTGGTTTTAGTGTTCAAAATATGGGAAAAGGTTTTTAGTTAATTGTGCTGGATTTTAATAGCGATTCATTCTCGTATATTTTTAAAAGATTGGTCCACATACAGATCTGAATAACATGTGGTGGCTTTTAAAAGTTGATTTTGATGAACACACGGATAGACGAATATAGCTCAATCGACTGCCCTAGTTATAGGCTTTCAGAAAATATATTATTTATGGGGTTGGAAATATATTCTGTTGCAATTACAAACGCAATGACAAACCTGTTTATACCCTTGGCACAACAGGCTAAGGTAAAAAATAAAAAAATATTATTATCGCCTTATACTATGTTCTCACACGCGCCTCAATTGTCAATTCATAATATTTTCGCAATTGAAGGCTTTATTGAGCTCAATTTACCATACTAAAAATTATTTTTAAATTGAGCAATATATACTTAATTGTTTCATTTATTGTCTAAAACTCGAAACACAACTCTTGAGAAGTATGTTCAGTGAGAAGAAAATTTTTTAGGTGGTATTTCTAATGCCAAACAAATAAATGTACGAAAAATAAAAATTAAGAAAATGGAAAATGTTTGAAAAAAATTTTAAAAAAATGTTTAAATAATTTTAAATACATACATACATATAAGGATATATATGTATAAATATAATTCTAAATATATTTTATCAACAGAAAAAACACTGAAGAGAAGGCATTATTTTATTTGGTATAAATACATCGTATTTTTGCAGCTATCAAATGCTAATGGAGTAAGATAAATTAAGTATGTGTGAACACTTATTTTAATTGCTCAATTAACACTAAATTGAAACAATTAAAAATATCTGTCTGAACAGGGTATTAGTCAATTCTTCTATTTTTAAGGTCATCTGAAAATTTTTAAATAACTTTGGTAATTTTATTCAAAAAGTATTTACAAATTCCAATACTTAAAAATAATTTCAGTTCTAAGAAGCAAAAGAACAGAAATAAAATTACTTAGATAGTTCATATCCTCAAAATTTTTCAAAAATTATCTCGAAATCAGCAATAGAATAGAACGCTTAGCATAGCAGAGATATTTTTCGAAAATGAGGTAAAGTGTAACGATGGAATACTGTTGAAAATATCAAACAGAAACAAATTTTTTTGTTGCATTTATATTCCTGTTTGTGGGAAACTATCGTCCGGAAGCGAAAATGGTGTTGGATAATTCATACGATGCGCAAAGCACCAATCGAAATAACTAGTCGTCATCGTATCGGAAGTCCAGCACACACATGGAAACATAAAGTCATGATGGAATTAATCAAATTAAGAAGACAGTCAAAGTAGGTTAAACATCTAGCGGAAGATCATGTTATAACTCTATACTTTTTGCAGGAGTAGAAGACATACATAAAAATATATTAAATTCAAAGAGATTCTGCCTTATTGTTATTATTTAAAACATGCAAAATTTTGCTTACCCATAAGGAAGGTGATAAAGATTTAGGAATTGATAAAACAATTGATAATTTTTAATAAATCTACAAATTGTCTATCGCTAGAGTATGCTCAAGTTCGCTGGGAAAGATTTGGAATTTTTGAAGTATGTTTAGCAATTTTGGGATTATAAATTACTTAAACATACACAGATTCTTTTTTACCTTTTAAGTTATATTATGATTTTCATACAGATTTAGTAGCATTTTAAAGTGGACCATTTGGGAATTTATTAGTTTTAAAATAAAAATTTTTTAAAATATTGGTTTTACATAAACATAAAACTATAATCTAATGAAAAATTTTAAAATTTTATTAAAAGTGGGTATTTTGGGAATTTTTGTAAATTTTTAGGAGTGCAGAATTTCCTCTAAGAAATAAACAGATCAGGATTTATTTTAATTGAAATAGAAAATTATGACGAACAGTTGGTTATTGAAAAGGATGTTTAGCGTATATTTGTACCCTTCACCTGTGGTGCACAAGGGTATATATAGCTTTGTCATTCCGTTTGTAATTTCTACAATTTTCATTTCCGACCCCATAAAGTATATATTTTCTGAAAGCTTATGAATAGAGGAGTCGATTAAGCCCTGTCCGTCTGTCCGTCTGCCCGTTTGTCCGTGTGTTGGTTGAAATCAACTTTTAGAAGCAACTATATGTTCCTCAGATCTGTATATGGTATCAATCTCTTGGAAATATCCAGGAATGAATCGCTATTGAAATTCAGCACAATCGCCCCATAACTTTCTGAGATATGAGCAAAAAACCACGACCACCTCGTTTTTTTACACAATTACAACAACAACATACATACATAAATACATACATGCAAAAAACATGCCAAAAAAAAAAAATACAAAAAAAAAATATATTAAAAAATAAAAAAAAATAATAAAAAAAATTACAAAAAAAAAATTAAAAAAAAAATTTTAAAAAATTTTTTAAAAATTTTTTTAAAAAAATTTTTTTAAAAAATTTAAAAAAAAAAAATAATAAAATATAAATAATATCCAAAATAAAATAAGATAAAATTTTTTTGGCTCAGCTGGGATTCGATGCCACATTTAGTCTAACCAGTATATACATATGTACGTATTTTATATGAGATGAATGGTTATACAAACAATTGTTATTGCATGACTACACGTTGTGAAGGGTATATAAGATTCGGCACGGCCGAATATAGCACTGTTACTTGTTTAATATATTTTGGGAATTTAGATATTTTTAAGTCGCAAATATTTACTTGGTTCATAAGGCATGCTAGCAGTCGTGTAATTAATAATGTTAGGAGCTTGCAAATTTTAAGTTGGTTTTACATTTTCAAAATGGACTACAATTTTTTTTAAACATTTTCAAATTCTAGAAGAATATGATAATAAGACAATACGAGGGAATAGATTAAACTGTGTCTCTACAAATTGTAAAAAAAATTGATTAAACTTATGTGTATTTAGTATGACTTTTTATAATGAACCATTTAAACTTTAGATTTTTTAATTTTATATATTTTTTTTAAATTTAAAATAATTCATTTTTAACAAATCTTTTTGATTTTACCAAAAAAAAAATTTTGCTAACCTGTCAAAAAAAAATAGTTTTTTCCCAAGTTCGTTCATTACTTTTACAAATCCTTCGCAAAGTCAAACAAATATTTACATCATGTTTTCAAAATATTTATAGATGGAAGGGCAATTTTAATTACAAAATAATATTTACACTTTAGCAGATAAACTCCCAAACACAGGCATGTAAATAAAATAGGAAATATCCTTAAACAACATTAGACATAAGACATAATAATAAAAATATTGTTATGTATTTGTGTATCATTATTACATCACTTTTACAACACATTGAAATTATTGATAAAGTACAAGTAAGTTGAAATAAAATCATCATTATTACAACATCTCATCATCAACATCTCGTCATCATGATCTAAATATTGATACACTTATCAATTTTATTTAGTGAATAACAACACTCTATGGGTTGTTCAAGTAATGGAAAATCCTTCTTTCCCCTAATATCCTTTACCACTTTTGGCTGTTGTTGAAACAATGGCTTTTATGTTTTAGTATGTCTTTCTTTTTCACATCTACTCTTAACACTAAGTATAAATAAACATTTAAATCTTTTTGCCAAGAAAACTTTTTCTTATTCAGTCGTCATTCACTTTTGCGAAGGACCAAAGTTTTTCTTACAATGGCTCATTATTTTTTATGATTATGGCCACTGAAAAGATTTTCCTATTGTAACTAAAGTATTGATAAGATTGCTATTACGCATACAAACACATGTTTGGTTGGTTATGGCTTTCTTAGAGGCGATATGTAGAAATTGTGTCTAGAGTTGGTGTGTGTATGTGCCAGCCATCATCATCATCACATCATTTTGGTGCGTATGCTTGAAATAATTATCATTGAATGGTTAGAGCTTTTGTATTGTCTTAAATGACTACTTTTTGACATGTTTATAATATTGCCGTGGATTTTTGTTTCTATTTTATTTTGGCTATAAATGTACTCTCAAGTGCTTAGGGCAGGGGTGGGTCTGGCTCAAAGTTGTTGGGTGGAAAAGGGTATATTCTTAAGTTTAGTGTTTTAACAATATTTTAAGATTAAAATGATATTATAATAAAGTGATTGAGTGGTTAGGGGGTACGCTGTGTTAAGACGAATATTTAATGGGCAAGAATTTGGTATTTTTTGCGCAATAAGAATTTAAGCTCTTAAGTTTAAAAATATTAAAATTATGTATAACTTGCACATTTTTAATACTTTGTTTGATTTTATTTAACACTATAGTTTTCTTTGCCTTTATGTAAGACTAAATCATCTTAAATAACAAATTAATTAAATTTGTCTACTTAAACAAAATTACCAACAACAAACAGTTGTGTTATTAATATTTTATAACTAAATTTTACAATACAACCTCTTATAAAATGATGGAAGCTTTAAATTATAACAGAGTATTCCATCCTTTTAAAAAATATTTCTATAGAGACCTTACCGTCAGGGTTTCTTAAACAAAATTATTTTCAAAGGCCAAATTTAGCTGAAGCTTTTTCAAATAAAAAATAAAGTTAAATTTTCTATAAAATTGCTCATTAATTTTTAAATATTTTAAATTATTCATGCCTAATACCTAAATTTTAATATGGGGTAAAATTGGGGATTTTTTTATATACTAAGGAATTTATAACAGTTTTAATAAGAGCAAAATTTTTGCATAATATCTTATATAAAATGTCTTTGAAATAAAAAAAATATTTAATTTATTAGATTTTTTCGATGTAGGTTTTAATCTGAGGTATTTTGGGGATTTTTGCTAAGTGTGTAGAAGTTCTTTTCTCCTTTTGCAATATTTGCTGATGTTTTTTATCTAGATCAAAAAAGTTTTTGAATAGTTTTATTATAGATTTGTATTAAGGGGTATTTTGGAAATTACCTAAAAGCTTTTAGGAATTCTTATTTTATTTACTTTAAGTTGTGTATAAATAACGCATTTTTTTTTGTCAAATTGTAAGTTTTACAAGATGTAAAATGTAAGGTATTATAAGGAAATAAAATTGGCAATTTTTTTCGAATATAGGAATTTTGTTGTTATGAAGGAATATTTAAATTTTTATATAAAGTTAAGAAATTTACAAAAAAGAAAAATTATAAAATTTATAATATTAAAATAAGTTGTCATAGTTAATTTATTTTTTCTTATCAATTCCCATAAGTTCCTTTACAACAATCTTAATTTCTTAAATGTAGACAAACAAGATTTTTGGACCATTTTAGTTCATTTTTTTAACAAGAGGTATTTTGGGGATTTTCTTAAAATAGTTTAGGAATTCTATTTTTGTTAGTTTTATTTGAAATATGTGTAAATAATTTAAGTTTTTGTCAAATTTTAAGGTTTCCAAAATGTGTATTTAGGGTATAATAGAAAAAATAAAATGGAGGATTATTTTTAAATTTAGGAATTTCGGAATTGTGCAGGAATTTGAAAATTTTTATAAAATGTCAAGAAAGTTTTTAATTTTAAAATAAGTTGCCATAGCAAATAGAATCCCTGCAATTGTATCCCATTTAAGAACCCTCTTGCCATTACAATTATGTTAAAAATAATCTTCCACAAAACTATAAAACTGATTCTGAAAAGCCAAAAATATTAGTTTTAATACTAAAACAGTGTGTGTTTTTTTGCCTGCGGTGGCACTTAATTTAATTGACATCATAAAACTATACGCGGCTGTTGCTGTTGTTAAATTCTAAAACCATCAAAAATTATAAACAAAAAAGACAACATAACTTCTGTTGTTTTTTTTGAAGTAAAATCCTGCAAATAAAGAACGGAAACAGTTAAAAAGGATTAATATTTGTTTTTAATATTTTTAAGTGATTGTTTTTTGTCCTTAAAAAAAAGCTAAAATGTTTCTACCAACATTTCATTTCCATTTATTATTGACCTTCAAGCTAAATTTTACATATCAAGTTTCCACTTTATTTGCTTTTCTATTGTTTTTTTGCACTTTTGGTTGGGATTTAACTAAAGTGGGGAATCATAAAAGGATGTGTGTACCATATCTAGATATGAGAGTAAAGTTGTTTTGCTATGTAGCCATGACATCCTGTTTGGTAGTTGTTGTTGGTTGTTTTTTTTTTATTAATCAGAAAATGAAAACAGTAACTGAGGCAAGATTTTACTCAATGATGAATTCTTGTAGACATAAAACATTTGTCTACATGATGTTTTGATTAATTTGAGCAACAGTAGGCAATGGAAGAGCATCGAAAGGATAGAAAATCTGCTGCTTTACTATAAAATTATATTATTGTTGTTATAAAAAAAAATATTGTATATCAGGTCCCACTGTAGTTTCGCAATGCATATGTGCTCTACGAGTTCCGTTTTATATAAAGTTTATTTAAACAAACAATTTTTTTCTGCATATTTTACTTTATTGTAAATCAAAAGGAAATTGCTTTGTATGTCTATAAAATAAAATGCAAACTAATAAGTAAGTCCATTACTTTGCAGCCAGTTTGCTAAGGCCTGAGGATAATTGTGAGTGATGAAAAAGAAAATGTTAAAATGTGCCTATAGTTAATATTTCATTTCCGGTCAAAGGATTTAAATAAAGCAGCAAAATAATATTTTGCTAAAGAAGCAAATGTGTTTGTAATAAAAGTGATATTTTTAGATATAAGCGCAAGTTTTAAACAATTTCAAGTTACTTTTACAAGTTTTAGTTGCTCTATTAAGAAGCCTGTTGAACTTATTAAAAGTAGTACGTATCTTTTAACACCATTTCAAATACTCTTCAATTATGATGTAATCTTTGTTGTCATAGGGTCAGTAACTAAAAACAATTCATTTAAAAAGTCAATTAAAAAGCATTTTAATAAGTTAACACCAATTCTTTATCATTAAAATTGTGGTAAGTGAAATTAGCAAAATCTGTCCATATTCAGTTTTAGTTAAGCATAAAGCTTGGATATATTTAAAAAACTAAATTAGTTTAGTTGTTCGACAAAAAATTTAGAATATTCTTTTAAAATCAAATAGTTAAAAATTTAATGCACTCGAGATTACAGTGAACTTAGAATGTGTCTTTACAAACTATTTGTCTTGTTATACCCTTCATCTGTGGTGCCAACGATATATGGACCATCGTTATTCTCTTTATAAATTAAAAAATATTGATTTTTGTGCCCATAAAGTATATATATTCTCAAAGCTTATGACTAGGAAAATCGATTGACTTATGTCTGTCTGTCTGTGTGTTGGTTTAAATCAATTTTTAAAATCGCAAAAAACCCACTAAAAAACTTCATTACTTGATTCGCTAAATTTCTGCTTACCTGCTTCCAAGAGCGTTGCTAAAAGACATGATTTATATATGCAATGTCTCACTTCATCGGTTCCTTTTTTGAAAAATAATAAGCGCTAATTTCATTCTTACCTGGAACAGCTTAATCATTCTTTCTCCTTACGCACTGCTGAAATAGGTAAAAGCAAGTAAGGTGGATATATAAAAAATTACTATTGAGATAAATAAGTCTCCTTTTTCCACTGCAGACATAATTAATAATCAGTAAAGAAGACATGTGGCCTGTTCGGAAATGCATCACTGCGTTGCATTTGATGCGTCTGTGTGATTAATTTGCTCAGCTGATACAAAACAGCTGATGCAGATGCTTAAATGCAGCGCAGAGAAAACAGTTCATTTGATTGCAATTTCGAACGCAAGAACATTAAAAATGGAAAAATTATTTTTTCGTCCCGAAGAAAATTCTTCTTCTATGTAGAACTCACTGCATTTGCAGTGTTGCCATCTCTTGTTTTTCAGAACGCACGACACATCAGATGCAGCGCAGTGATGCATTTCCGAACAGGCCCATGTTTTGTTGTGCTTTCGTTTGCAAACAATTTAAGCATTTCCTTGGATGCAATACGGTTAGGGAATGAAGCTTATAAAAGGAGAAAATCAAATTTTGTGGGATGTTGAACAGATTTGTGTGTAGTATCAATCGTTCAAAAATATTTTTTAGCATCAATCGTAATTGAAATACAGCACAATTGCCTTTTAACTTACTGAGATATGAGCAACTATATTTTTTTTATATTTTTATTACAAAAATTAACATTTTCCAGCCCTTGGCTAATTTATAAACATGTTAACTAATATGTACTTGTAGGTTTAATATGGATTTAAGGCTGTCCGTAAAAAAATCTTGGATAAAAGGGTCACTAATCGGAAAAGTTATAGACAAAAATCAGTTGAACAAATATTTATTTTTTTTTTTTAAATACATCAAGTTCCTCACTTGCCTTATTACTTTATAGAAATGTTAAAAACTTTGAATTGCAGGTCGTCGTCTCAAAAATTATTCCTGAGAAAAAGTAACGAATCGGCTTAAAACTAACTGAAATATAAGCACAAAAAGTACAATTGCTTCAGTGTTTCTTTTAGACTACTAGGCAAGCAAAAGTTTCAATATGAGTATCAAATGAAAAGTTTTGAGTAACAGAGTGTAATACACTTTAGACAGAATTTAAAGGCCATGATGGACGTCACTGTATCGATGGTCACAGGTTGAATGGCTCTAACTCGAAGTTTTTAAGAAATTCAGATTTTTAGTGATTTTAATATATTTCACACAAATACACCACGACAAAAAAATTTTACGCTTTAGTACCAAAAATAACAGTTTTCCAAGGAATTTTTCAAAACAAGTTTCATTATGATAACGCAGTTTCTGTTACGTTTTTGCCTTTTCCTATAATGTTACAATCATTTGAGTAAGGGCCTTACTTCCTGTAATCGGACTCAGCATGGCCGAATATACTACTCGTACTTGGTAAAAAAGAATTTAATTTTATATTTTTAAATAGCTTAGGGTTAGACCCTTATGTCACCAAATTGTTTAACATTTATTTTTACACCAGTTAATAGGCGTAGAGGGCTATTAATTATTTTCAGTTGTGTGTTATGCTAATTCATAACGAATTAAATTACAAATTAAACTGGAAAAATGCAATTATTATGCAAAATCTCCAAGTTAAAGAAGTCAACAGTGAGCTATTTTTAAATGAGACTTAAAGGTCAATAATTCTAAAAATTTTGAAAAAAAAACTTATAGACATTAAGACAAATTCATTAGTTTTGTTGAATCATAGTAATGGGGAAAATATTCTTTAATGACAAGTCTAAACCGTATTTTTGTCATTTTAATCAACGTTTTACTGTATGTGCGTGTCAAATACAAGCAGATGTTACGCATTTTTTCCTCAGCAGATAATAAACAACATACTCGTACATCAGTGCAATTTCTTAAACTCACATCAGCATAATGAGACAATTTGACTGAATAAAGTATGTGGTAAAATAATACAAAATTACGTAGTACTTAGTTTAGCAAATAAACGAGCATTGGAACAGAGAAAGGGTTAGTCACAAATCTAGCCTTAAGCTCTGTTTCCTTTTAGGCTGATATTAATACTCGTATCTCTTCAATATGTGGGTATAACTAAAGTTTTGTTTAGAGAAGTTAAAGCAGACTTTTATGATTAAAATGATTTAGATGCATTTTAACAGCTGTTGCTTGATAAAAAGAGAAGACCCCTTTTGTTTTTTTTTCTTCTCATTCAAAAGGCATTTAACAATTTCTAATACTTAAAAATTATATATTTTTTTTGTTATTATTTTTTTAAAATATCTAGCAGCTTTTAAGAAAAAAAAGGGAGATTTTATATTTTCAACTCATACTTACTCCTTTTGCTTACTTTACTCTCTTCTTCTTCTTCTTCGTTGCAACAAGCGTATATCTTGTTCCATTTTAGTGCAAAAACGCAAGTATTTATTTACGCATTAAATGTTGTAAGTTGTTTTGTTGTTTTGCTTTTTGCAATAGTGGCATGTTTTCCAGTTCAATGACCAAACAATCAACAGAACATAATAACACATGCGTGCACATAAGTGTTTGGTTCGTTGTGTTGGTGCAAAACAATAAGGATATTTTTTTTGAATAATAATTGTACATGTAAATGTGCGAGTACTTCAAATAGGACTTGTGTATTATAACGCCTTTATAAAGCTTAAACATATGCGTTACGCACTTTTTATTTATACACAAAGTCTTCGTAAATACATTAAATGTGCAAAGTAAAGGAATAATGTACTCAACTCAAATATTGAATTTCAGTTTTAAAAATACACCGAGAAAAAATTCTACAACTAAATAGTATTAAATTTTGATATGCAACTGGTAACGGCCTTTTATGGTTTTTTTGTTAATATTTTACTAGAAAAGCCCGGCGCGCGTTACTACGCCCCTTCATGAATTTTAATCGCATTCTAAATTTTAATCGAAAATCAAGTGCAAGGCTAAAAACTTTTTTAATGGACCTAGCCCTGCCCACTTTTCTAATCACTAAATTATATAGTTATGACAGCTCAAAGTGTCAGAAAAATCGGTCCAGTGCAAGTAACTTAAAATGATACCTTTTTTATGGGCGTGGCACTGCCCACTTTTCTAAATACGAAACTGTATAGTCATGACAACTCAATATGTGTGCAAAGCTTTAGAAAAATCGGTCCAGTGCAAGTACCTCAAAATGATACCTTTTTTTAATGGGCGTGGCACTGCCCACTTTTCTAATGACGAAAGTGTAAAGTCATGATAGCTCAGTATGTTTGCAAAGTTTCAGAAAATTCGGTTTAGTGCAAGTAGCTAAAACTGATAACTAATTTTTTATGGGCGAGGCCCCGCCCACTTTCTTAATCACGAAATTATAAAGTCACGACAGCTTAATATGTGTGTAAAGTTTCAGAAAAATCGGTCCAGTGCAAGTACCTCAAAATTAAAACTTTTTTTGGGGCGTGGCCCCGCCCACTTTTCTTATCACAAAATTATTTAGTCATGACAGCTCGATATGGGTGCAAAGTTTCAGAAAAATCGGTCAAGTGCAAGTAGCTAAAACTGATAACTAATTTTTTATGGGCGTAGCCTCGCCCACTTTTTTTACCCATAAACACTCCCTGGTATGTGTACAACAACTTGCCAAAGTTTGAGTCCGATCGGTTTTACAGTTTCGGAGTCTATAGCTAACACACACACACACACAGAGTTTCACTTTTATATATATAGATAGATAGATAGATAGATAGATAGATAGATAGATAGATAGATAGTTGTAATTACAAAGGTCCTTGGGATTGCGTGAGGGTTGAGAAAAATACCCTGAAAAAATACTCCACTCTGAAATGACTGTTGCAGATTATTCAAGTGCCTTTTGTGAATGTGACAATATAAAATCCTTACAAATAGATCTTAAGCCAGTTATTAACAAAATTTGTTTAAGAATGGCTTTCGTAAGCACAAGACATTACCATATATGTAAATAAATTATAAAGATTGTTTTAATAATTAAAAATTTCTTTAAAAATATTTCATTTTATTTAACTGGTAGGCCACGTTTAATTTGCACTGCCGAAAATATTAAACGTGTAGAGCAAGATTTAAATAAAACACCAGAAACATCTGTTAGAAGGCATTTGGTTCATCTAGAAATGGCTGGTGCATCACTACAGCGCATTTAAAAAATGATTTACCTCTAAAAAGGAATCGGTTTAAAAATTTTAGCCTGTATCGGCAACGCGTAAATTTTTACGTTTGACTAGGTTTGAAATCAACTTTACTTGTAAAGTACGTTGTGCCATCAGATCTGAAAACAGTATGGGTCCTTACCTCTTCGAAAAAAGTATGGAGTTGCTGTAACAATAAATAGAAAGCGGCATCGTTTTATAAAAGAATATTTTACACTTCCTGCTCTTGAAAATAGACCTTAGATGTGAGTTAAGTAGTATGGAGCCAATGCCCGCACAGAAATAAAATGGCATTTTTAAGAAAGCGAAGACTCTCCAGAAATTTGGAATTTAATTGGCGGACGCGTTTGTTTGATTTGCCATTGCCTAGCTAATTGGTTTTTGGGTTTTTTGAAGAAGTTTATATATACAAAACAAGACAATCGTTGAACTCAATGCCAACATTGTTTTAGAAATTCGAGCGCTACAGCTACAAGTTTTGAAACATGTTATTGAAAATTGTCTAAAACAGAAGCTAAAATGGGTATAATTTAAATGACATTATTTTCCATACTTAATGCAATAAAACGTCAGTTTTGTATATAAAGGGCAGCTAAGGCCTCGGTGGCACACTTCCATCCGATGGTCCAAATTTTCAATGTTAATGTTTGATGTTAAATTGTTGGGCCCGATGATCAGTCAAGGTTGGCTGCTCTTTTGCCACACTATCGCAAAAAAACAGCAATGTTTTCCGTTCAACGAACTAAGAAGGCATTCACAGATGTTTTTACATTTCATATAGACCTGTTTTGCTGAAATTTAAATATTTTTCACAATTCTCCCGATTGTGGACGAATTTGAACGATTATGTTGACCAAAAAAATCACGAAGTGCACGAGATGCATTTTGATTTGAACGCCCATTTTCATAATAAGCCTGAATAACTTTAAAGCATTGTGCGATTGTATATCTTTCCATGGTTCAAATAGAGTTAGTCTGAAATTGAGAAATGTCAAATGAAATGCAGAAAAAATACTTGATGTTTAGATGTAGTTCACATTCAACGTCGGCCCTTAAAATTTAACCACCCTTTATTAAGATAAAAAAAAATTAATAAAAAAATATTTAAATAAAAAAACGAAAAATGTAATACATTTTTAAACACTGTTTTTGAACACCCTGTATTACCACTGGCATTGATAATTAATGTTTAAGAAGCTTAGCCAAAGAGAAATTTTTTATAATTTGTATAAGATTCTTTAAATTATGTTTGTAGAGTAAAAAGCTGTAGTTCCCAAGGAACAATGTTCTACCAACACTTATTAATTAATACAGCAAAGCGTTTTCTCTCAGTGCACTTTTGCATATTGATAAATGATGCTGTTTTTCTATTATTTGCATTAGAAATGTATTCCCTCTGTAAATAGGGTTAAGTTATATTTCTTTTATATAAATTTTTTGCCATATTCTATTTATAATGATTTTTATATATTAAGGATAAGAAGTTCATTAAACTTTAGCATATTCTTGTTTTCATTGTTGTTATTACAACTGTGTGCATGGTTTTATTTGTAATTAAAGCAAAGGAAATCGTTTTTAGAGTATCAAGAAAAGGGGTACTGTACGCGAGCAATGTTAATTGTAATCCCTTCAGTTTTATAAGAGAAAAAAAAAATCAACAACAAAAATTAAATCTTCAATTGCTTGGTGCGTTTGTCAGCAAAATTAAAAGACAATGCTATAAACTTGTTTTCGATCAGGTTGTAACATCTTCAATGATGTTAAATCTATATATATAAAAGTGAAACTCTGTTTGTCTGTGTGCGTGTGTGTGTTAGCTATAGACCCCGAAACCGTAAAGCCGATCGGACTTTTTTGTGGGTGGTAAAAAGTGGGCGAGGTTACGCCCATAAAAAATTTATTTTCATTTTTAGCTACTCGCACTTGAGCGATTTTTCTGAAACTTTGCACACATATTGAGTTGTCATGACTTTGCAATTTCGTGATTAGAAAAGTGGGCAGTCAAAAAAAAGTTATAATTTTTAGTTCCTTGCACTAGATTTTCACTTAAAATTTAGAATGCATTTTTATTTATTAAGGGGCGTAGCGACGCGCGCCGGGCTTGGCTAGTAATTTAATAAATATGGGTATGATGTAACCTAGATGTAAACGAAATGTTATATGAAACTTCAACATTAATATGTATTATTATACACCAGTAGTGAGGGCATCCGAAAGCCTGTATGACTACCGCAACACCCACAATTTCTTTGAAGCTCCGAAAATTACAATCACATAAACATAAAAAAATTAAAAATAATTCGATATTTTAAAATAAAATATTTCATTTACGTTTATTTGTCAAACTCATATTTATATTCTTGACCACCAGACAAATATTTTATCTATTTTATGGTTATGCTTGCAATTAAAACGATGCCGTGAAAAAATAAATTTTCTTCCATCCCCTTTGTAACATTCACTTGATTCTTTACAGGAAAAGTTCAAATAAAAAAAAATTAAAAAAATTATAATGAAATAAAAAAAAAACACGCAAACAACTCATCTACACAAAAAAATAAGAAAAAAAACATAAAATATTGTTGTAAACAAAAACTAATGAAATTAAATACAACAACAAATAAACCGACAAAACAATAACAACATGTACAGCAACATTGTATGTCAACAATTACCAAATTACCGGTGATATTAATTTTTATATCCATTTGAAGTATGATCATATTTCATAACAAACCTAAATAGCTCTTCATACTTACACATATTCCGTACGCTTACAGGACATCATACATGTAAATGCATACATATGTTCATATGATATAAATGTATGTGTAATGGTTGAATTAACAACTATAAACATATTAAAAAACAACAATAAAAAAAGTAGTAATAATATTCAGGTGTTTATTTACATTTTTTTCTACAAAAAAAAAAACATTCTCTTGCCTAAAGAGGGATGGGGGAGGAGTGATTAAATAATAAAAAACGCCCTTAATTTGTATAAAAACAATACAATAACAACAAGTTCTAAACAAATCAATTGCATAAATGTCATAACTGTACTTTTTTATTAAGGGTTTTGTTTTCTAAACACAGCACAGAACTATTATTTGTTTGTCGTTTTTTTTTATATAAAAAATACTATCCTTTTCAAAACAATTTATTGTAATAAAAGCTTTTACCATCGCTGATATTATGATAATGAAAATTAAGTTTAATAATGACGATTATTGTTATAAATGGTATAATTGTTAATTTATTACCTCATATTGTCATTCAAATTCTTTCTGTGTTGTGCTTGTTTTTTATTTTAGTGGCCTTTAATTGGGTTTTTGTTGTTGTTTCTTCCTTTTATTTTTCGTAGGATTTTTTTTCAGCATTTTGCTGCTACTTTTTGTTTGCTGTTATTTGTCTGTTCTGTCGTTTTTTTTTTTAATTTTTGATGTATAAAATTACTTTTGATTACTGTTGATTGTTTTCAATTAAGTTATAATGTTCATGACAACTGTTGTGAAATTGGAGTTTGGGTCTCAGTTTAAGGCACTTTAAGGGGGATTATTAATAATTTATTATTTATAATGTCATAAGAGAATATTTTACGAGAGATTTTTTGTCAATCACAAAGTTTGTTTAAACAATTTACTTTAAGACTTCATAGTACTAGAAGTTTGAGAACTATTAGTCATAAAAATGGGGTAAATGGTGTGAATATGTCCATTTATTTTCTAAATAAGAATTGATTACTAAACTTTGCCAGAAATTTGAATACAGAAGAAAAGACCTGGAAATGCTTATAATAGTCTTAACATGACTTCGCTTTCGTTATGATAATGAAAACTAACTCCATGATTCTGCCGCCTAGGGCAGTGACAGGCAGCAGTCTCCACAGTTTCTACCTCTTTTTTATCCTCACACATTCAACAGTTATACGGAGTGTCGCGATTCCATCTACTGATTCGGACCCTTTCTGAACAATGTATCGTTTGAGCGATATAGTAGCTCTAAGAGTCTACCAAGTTTACCTTGGACCATAAAGCACTTGACTCTTTGATGTTCCTTCTGTTCTTCCATGCCATATCAGTCCTATGTGATATCCACCCGCCAACTCGCCCATAGGTGACCTTCCTATGACCTCTGCATATACCGGCACTAATGCTGATTCACAACCTGCAATTTCGTTTTTAGCAACTCTACAGTGCCCTGGTATCCAACATAATCTGTCGTTGAAGAAGCCCAAAATCCCTCCAAGAGAATTCCTTCAGCCTCTTATCTGCCCAGATTCAATAAAATATTCTCTCAAGACCTTGAAAGCTGCCTGGCTATCTACGTATTTACTGACCATCGTAAGCCCCAACTCCTACCTAGGGGGTTCCTGCATGTCTAGAAGGCATTTAAGATTCTCTTTACACTTTTCTGTATATTTTTCCTCCAAGATAACGTACTATCCCGAAGTACAACGAGATATTTAGCCTCACAGGCCAATTTAAACTCTATCCCATTAAGTATCGGTCGCCTAAACAAATCGATCTTACATCTCCTGGTAAAGAGAATTAGCTTTGTCTTGTCCAGGTTTACACTAAGCTCATTTCCAAAAAGGATAGTGTGTATAGTGCCAATTCTAGTACCTCGCTAATCGTGAGAAAAAATCATCCCTGACCAACAGCACTACCTCGTTAACAATAATTAGCTACAAGAGGGGTGATATTACTCTTCCCTGTGGTAACCCTCTGTTCCTTATTCCCATATACACCAATTTCCTAATCAGTGACTTAAGGGTTAAGGAAATTTTAAAAATACGAGTTTCTAAACTTTTGCTTTGCCCTATATCGTATGTTACCCATACACTTTCAAAATACTGACACAATTTTATCAGCATATGCACACAAATTTTAATGTCAGGGGCTGGGACCGAATTACGGCACTCGATATCGATTAAAATTTTAAACGATCGAGCAGGTTAGGCTAGGTTGAAAAGGAGAGGCACTAGAAGCCCAAACCTACGACAGATATACACTTATGCCGAATTGGCATGTTGTGCGCTTAATCTGAATAGAATAGTTAGAATAGAAAGAGAAAAGTAGAGAATGAGAAGCAGACCAGTCCAGAGTCTTTGGAGGTAATCTAACCCGCAACCTCCAAACTAGCAGACCAGCACACTACTGACTAGTCCACCGGGCCACCCGAAACGAGAAAGCAAGTATTCATTGCATTTAATATTATATTCTAATAGGGATTTCCAAATTTTCTATGGATATTGAGTGCCGTAATTTGAGCTCTGATTAGTTAGAAATTATTTTTTTTAACTTTACTGTACAATAAAACGTAAACTATTGCAGTAGGTATCACAGTATTGGCACTCAAAATTAAAACTGCTAAATTCTTAAGTGTGTGTCTACATAAGAAAGGAACAGGAATATAACACGATCCTTTTTGGGTAATTTTACATGCAATTGTGGACACTCGGTATCGTATTTACAATCCAAGCAAGCACTTTACTTATAAATTAAAAGTTTTTTAAAATAATTAAAATAACAACAATTTAGAATTTGGAGTAAATGAACGGTATGAGTATGATCTGTTCGAGATTTTCGTACATTTTGATCTATAACTCCTTTCGTAATGTATAGATTTGAGCAATTCTCAGGAAAAGATATTTTTTTTTCTCAGGAAATATACGTTCGAAATTTCAGCGCTCTACGTCGATACGTTTAGACACAATTGCATTTTATTGAATGTTGGAAGGACATGGTGTTTTTGACCTACACCTGAATTACGAGCTATAGCTCTCTTCCTAATAAACCGATTTAGCCTTTGTTTATAACAAATATTCTGGCAAAATTTGAGCCTCCTAACTTTTTCAGTTCGAGCTCTATCGTGCTTTCAAAAGACGGACAGACGGATGGACATAACTAGATTGTCCTTAGATGATACAAGGACTCAGAAAATATATACTTTATGGGTTCTCAAATTTCGATGTGAATAACAAAATGAATATACCACCACCATTTCTTTGCTGGCGGGTGTAAAAAAGTTTGGAAAACACTCTTATTACGTTGTTAATGAGATATGGGGAATCTTTATATGTTGCACTTTGTATTGACTCAGTGTTAAGGGAGTAATTTTAAAATTCTGCACGTTCCCTCCTCAAAACATTAAAATTTTCTTGTTAATCTTATATTGTGGTAATTAATGATACTTTTAATTGATTTTTATTTGAAATGTCTTGCTTTTTGTAAAAACAAACAAAGAAAAACCATTTAAAAATTTTAACCATTTATCATGCAGTTGACCATTACCTTAATTACAAAAAAAGGATTCTTACTGACGTTCCTAAATTAAATTTTAAAAAAGGATTCTGACAATCAAAACCAATAATAAAATCATAATTAAAGCAATAATGTTAAGAACTCCCATGGTGTTATACAGCTCTAAAAGAGGACATTTACCCAATTGAAATGAAAAGAAAAACCTTAAAATGACAAAATAACTTCAATACAATGATGCCTGGTTTTTTGTTTTTGTAGTTTAAAAAAAGGACATAAGAATTTTTTGAAAAATGATGTGCTAACATCATGTTTAGTTTTTTTTTAAGGACATGTAGTATTTATGTGTGTATGCGTTTGTAAAACACAATCATAATGACAATATGAAACGAATCCTTTTGTTAAACATAGAAAATCGAATGTAATATAATACTTTCAGCTCTCGATTTATTGATGTTCAATTGAAATGAAAAGAAAAAAATTGTTTTAAACTATAGATATTTGATTTAATTGTGGGACATTATTGAAATAAAAAAAGAAACACAGGACAATAGTGTGAAAAAATCATATATCATGTCATTTTAAAATTTTTTTTTAAAAACACAAAAGGAAAGGGTGAATGTTGCAGCAGCTAAATCAAGTAGTGAGGGAGGGTGTTTTTAGTTACATTTGAAACTGTATTTTAGCCGAAGCGCTATTACTGCTGAACACGGTTATGATATATGATGTTTAATATTTATGTGTATGTGGAACCAATATTATTTCATTTTTTTTGTACAATATTTGGTGACTATTGTAAGTCATTTTTCATTTCATATGAAAAACGCTGTCAGTTTTGCAATTTTTATTTTTTTGCCTAAAAGTAATTTTAAGTATTTTGTCATGTCATTGTTCAAATTACTTTCTTTTTTATACAACCATTATCCTTTTTTTAACGAACGCAAAACCATAATGGTATTTGTACTTTTTTTTTTCATTTCATATCAATATTTAGCAGTAGTTTTTTTAAGTGAATTTTTTTTCTACTACTTGTGCAGGCTTAAAAAACAATCGATCATTTTTATTTTTGACAACTTATTTCAGCAATTCAATAGTGCGTCTATTAAATATTTTTGTTTATTGTAGAAAAAGTTTTGAATATTCATATTGTTAAGGTTTAATTAAATAGTGTTTGTTTTATTTTTTTCTTGCATGTGTTTAATTCGATGAGTCATTTAAGGTTTAATGGAGTCCTTTTATTAAGCAGATGTGGAATTTTATCAATCTCTTCAACACTAAATTTACCAATCTTTTCTAAATATTAAAAAAAAATTTCTTCGATAATCAATGTCAGTTAATTAAAATTTTTGCACAAATCTAGCCACCTTTTGACAAAACAATTTAATGCCTATAATTTGTTTATTTCACTTTTTGCATTTCACATTCGTTACGCATTCATAAATCATAAAGCACACACACTTACCACACACACATACAGTCGAACTAAACTCCAAATAAATTGTCAAATGTAATTAAAAATGCATAGAATACTGAACGTGTACCAGGACACTCCGGAGAAAGCACAACAACAATTTTACGATTAATTACAGAAAAATGCAAATTTTCCACCAAAAAAAAAACAAAACAAAATATGTATAATGTTATCAACACGTGCTAGTGAAAGAAAAAGTAAAATATTTATAAATGTCATTTAATTTACACACACACACACACACACACGCTTACTTACATACAAGTAGTCAATGAGACAAAACGATGATTTGATAGTGCACTAGAATGATGACACAATATGTCATATGACAACGAGTGTCTAATAAGGATTCTCTTATATATTTTATGAATATTTATTTGAGGGTGTGAGTTTTACTTTTTCGTTACTTCATTATTTAGTTTGATTTTCTGTTAGCAAGACGACACGTGTTGCATAATTTCAAAAACACAAAAAAAAAAAATTATTTGTAAACAAAACACGATTTTGCTTTTTTAAAAAAGTTAAAAAAGCGATAAAAAATGTTTTCTTCGAAAAGTTCCCACAAAAGTCGTAAGTGTTAAAGTGTAAATCCCTGGCAGACAATAACAGCAAAAAAGGAAGTTTAGAGGCTTAAAAAGGCAGTTGATTAGTGTTTATGTTTATTTGGTTTGGTTTGAAATAACAACAAAACAAACATGTTGAACAACTTTGAAACTATTATTAACCCCAAAAGGGTTACAAGGGTGAAACAATAAAATTATTTCAAATTTTAAAATATATCACAAACAAATTTTTTATTGCAACCCAATAATTTTTCAGTTAAAATTTTTTGGGTTTAAAATACATTTAAACTTTCTTCGACAAATCACGGAAGTTTGTTTAAGTCACATATTAATTTAAACACAATTTTTCAATTGGTAATTAAATACGGAAAATTTAAGTTAAACACATCTTTCAAGCCAGCCTTTGTGTACATTTTAGAAGCAAATAGAACTACATATATCAACTTCGAAATACATAGCGTCATTGTTCCTCTCATGGACAAAGGAAGTAAAGAGGGCTTTTTAGGTCTCAATCAATGGCAACCCTTTTCCTATTAAACAGAATCCAAAAATTTTGGGATTTAGGTTTTCACTTTGCCTTACCTCCAGAAACCAAAGAGTGCGAAACGGAACAATGTTCTAGGGGCTATTACAGGCACTTTTTGGGACATGACCAAGAAGACAATTTTAGCTACGTATAAAGCTATCGGTCGCCTCATTATCAACTACGTCGCCCAAATATTAATTTTGTTCCTCAGTGACACCCAATGTTGAGGCTTACAAATGACTTATATAGTATACTCCGTATTGCAGCCGAGTGTGTTCGAATGACCAATCACTTCCATGAGAAGATCAGGATACTGCGGGTTAAACAGCCCAATTTGATGCAAACCAAGAAGCTTCTGATGACATATAACCCGCCGAATCAGCCTTATCATATGCTGCTGCAAGGTACACCTTCCAGACCCATCTGGAAACTCCTTTGGCTCTAACGTCGGGATATTATTGATGTTATTCTACACGACGTCGATCGAATGTCTCTGAGGAATGCCCAAAAGCTGTTGCACTAAGCAGCGGTATACAATGCCATGAATGATTATCGATGCAAAAGGTGCCTAAATAAACAACCACCGGCAATTTCGGATAATGGCACAGCTGAAAGCCGGTTTAAGCAACTTAATTAACTGCTATCGTGAGTCACCTCCGGAAATTTAAATCGGTTCCTCACCTGCCTCAAAGCTTTAGTGACACAGTGCATTTAATAATTTGTTCTATCGGGCCTACTTATTTTAGCCCACTTGACCTATTGTTAATTACGACTAAGGTGACACCATTTTTCTTAATCCCACTTTGACCTAACGACTGACTAATCAAGTTATTTTTTACAACTTTTTAAAAGAAGGAATTTTTGTCGACAGCAGATCTGTAACAACAACAACAAAATAAATAAAAACAAACTTCCTTAAACGAGAATTACTTAACGTTGTTTCTCGCAACTGCATTGAAAGTGTGTTTAGGGTTAAAAGATGTTTTTTGAAAAATTTTCTCTGTCTATCAAAGATTATTAATAAAATATATTTTAAAACAAAACTTGTTAAAAAGTTATGTAAATTTTTAAATAAAATCTTAAGTGTTTGTGTCTGCGCAATATTTCATTAAAAAAAAATTGCCCCCGTGGTGTTAATTTTATTATCTGGTGTTGCGTGTTTTAACAATTAATTTAAATTCAATAGGATCTTCGTTTGCTCACGAAAGGATTCATTAGTAAAAAATGTTTCGGTTTATTATTCAAAAATGTTTATAGACACTCGTTTACTCTTTCAAACACACCCTGATTTTGCATGTTACAAGTTATGACCATTGCATTAAAATCACCCCTGCTCCTACCAGACAAACATTCGTTCGCTCTAGAGTTTTAATAAAAAAACCTTTAAAATCTAAAAAAACAAACACATTAAAACCTTTAGGAAGCAACTTAATTTATTTGATTTTTACGGTTGACCCGCATATTTATCAGTTAAAAAAAAAACAACTAGAAAATAAAACCCCACCCAAAAACACTTACACATACGCACATGCACGCATACATACACAATATGTATAATAGCATTAAAGAATCTGAAATACCGAAAAAACATATTGTTCACGTAAAGGCAATTATCATATTTATTGTTGTTTTTCAACTTTATTTGAATGTTTTTAGATTTGCAAGCGAAGGTCTCATCGTTCGAGACTGTTTGGTTGGGAAAAACTTTCTCACGCCTTTAGACACTCTAGAGGGAAATTAATATTTAACACCCATGAAACTATCAAAAGACAACATGTAACCACTTATAATTTGCTCAAACACTTTTGATTTGATTTCATCAAAATGCAACAACAACAACAATAACAAACAAAATAACAAAATTTAATGACTGATAGATAGATACTGACTGTTTGTTGTGATTTTTTGGTATTTTTGTTTGATTTGATTTGATAACACGTGATTTACCAGTAGCAGTGTGTGTCTACATTGTAGTGGTCTGTTAGTCCTTCAAGGACATGACAAATTTGTTATTTTATTTGATTGTTGTCTATCTTTTTGTTTCTGGCGACAATTATACGTGCAGGAGGGTGGGTGTTGTGTGCGTAGGTCTCTTTGGCGAGTGTGGGAACATCCTATTTTTCTGTTGGTGTTCTGATGAAATGTCACACAATGTTAAACACACAAGATTAACTGCAATTAAATGCATGACAAACTCAACAGAGATTAATCTACTGTAACGAAGTTTCAAGTTTTGTCCATGATTACAACTGGTGATTACAACTGTATTTGTAATCGATTTATAATAAACATTAAATTGAATGCCAGTTTATATTATTAAGTGTGAAAAAAAAGATTTTAAAATATTTTTACTTAATGGATTCACAAACACACTTATATTTAGTAGTTTTGAGAAAGGTACTTCTTCCTCATACGTTATTTCTGGAGAACAAGGCATTTGAACAAAGTATATTTTTATTAGAGTAGGAGATTTTTCATTAAGGATTTAGCAACTCATTAAAGATTTTAACGGGAAGCCAAACTGAATTAGGAATTTTCTTTAAAATGTGAAAAATATGGTAACATTGCTGAGAAAGTGAATATCTTGAATTTAGTGCGTGAAAGTAAACACTGAAATATAAATTATATTCGAGTTAAGACATATTAAACGTTATTTGGTTTGCAATAGGAAGGAAGTCTTTTAAAAACATGATCATGATTTTTTGTGCATTTTGGGCTTTAGCGGACTTTATGGTTCTTCTGGGCCTGGGTAGGCTATGTCTGAGGGTCACTATTAGGGTTTTAACAGGGCACTGTCCTGTGAGGGCTAGGATTAGTAAATTGGATCGCGACACTCCGGATTATTATAGGATGTGTGAAGGTGAGGAGGAGTTGGAAACTGTGGAATACATTGTCTTTTACTGCCCAAGGCTACATAATCACAGGCTAAAGTGGTTAGGTAAACGATTCCACGATGAGTTGGGTGAATCTTCAAAGTGCAAGCTGGGGAATATTATCGGATTCATCATGGGGATCGGGTGGCTAGTGAACATGCAATGGGGCTCGTAGAGAATATGTTTTTCTTTCTTCTATTTTATTTCTTACTGACTCTTTTTTATTTTCATTATTTTCTCTTGTACTATATCTTTGGAAACTTTCTCTCTCTCTTTTTTCTATCTTTAATATATGAAAAGGTAACGCAATGAACCTTATTGGTCTCCGAGTGTGGGTGTAGGAGGCAGATACGGCTTTCTGCATCCCCCTTTCCTGCTTACCTACTTGGGCTTTAAATAGCTCTTCGAGCCTTTAGTTGACCGACCCTAACGTATGACTTAATAGTGTGGCAGACATCTTTAAAGAAGAATTTTAATATAAAACCTCTTCTAAAATCTAAACACAGTGCTGCATTAGTATATGCGGTGCCACGAGAACCACACCAACAATGGCTATTGCGAATATACTATCGATTCTGCCGACTGAGTAAAATATGAAGCAGCCTTGGCCACTATTGGATTATTGGCAATTGGTGAATGACTTGTGAGAGACCATAAAATTAGATACGAAAGAAAAATTTATATTTTACCGATTGAAAGTATTGCCGATGTAATATATGACTAAGTCTCAACAAGATATGACAGCGTTGATTGCATCACCATGATACCATAAAATGAAGAATAGGATACGGATAGGATATATGGATAAGAAATTCTTAAGGCATCAATTTTAGTACATATGAATCAAAGATTGATTACCAAAAAAGAGTGGGCTTATATGGCATAAGCCGAAACAGAGAAACAGTTACGGAATAAATAAATGAAGGAGACTGATAACGACCGATTCATATGTTTACTGGTAGCCAATCAGTTGTCAACACCCTAATGAACGAAGAATTTGAGTCTCGGAATTTCCTGCAATGCAATAGTTCCGCACGCTAACGTCTAGATATAATATGGATACCAGACCATTACGTCATATTCGAAAACGAAGAAACTGATAAATTATGCAGAATGGAAACATTTTATAAAACCATCACCTTGGAATATGCTTAACCGTTTTAGAGGTTCAAAATTTTACATAAAGTTTGGGCGATGGAGGAACAAGTCGGAAAGTTGCAAGATATTGCTGTCGGTAAGGTGACATATTATGTGTTGACCCAAATCTTGAGATATCGAAGGAAAATTCTGAAACTGAGTAGGCCAACACTTATTACTAGTGCAATAACTGGTCTTACAAATATCACAACCATTTAACTCGCTTGGAACTGTTGGATTAAACAAAAAGTACAGCATGCAAAGAAGAGAATGGGACTTCAAAACGCTACCAATCAATATCCTGGACAATATTTTTTGTTGTCAATATTTGTACATGAGAATTTAAATGCGGACACTATGTCGAATTTGGAATACCTAAATATATAAGCTGAGTTTTGGATTATGGTTCTGTAGAAGATTTCTTCATTTCTTTAGATCGCACAACATAACAATGAAGCATAGATGCATTCTTGTCCCTGCTTTCAATCTTAACTAACCTAATCTTCGACCTCGGTTTTACGCCTAATATTATAGAAAAAATTATAGAAGAAAATGAATATTTAAAATACTTTTAAAACCAGAAATAATTCGCTAGAAGCCTAATAATCTCTTATTTAAAGTAATTTAAATAAAAACCACTAATTATCTCCCTCATTGCCATATGTTATAATAATTTAGTCTTTTTTCTACATATTAGATTCATTAAGTAATTATACACTAGACCTTTTTATAAATTTGTGATTTTTTTCTATTCAATATTAACTGCTAATGCTAATTGTATAGATTGTCTCTAATATCCTGCCAGGGGCTTTGTGCCAATAGTTAGTTGTTAGTTGAACAAAAAATCAAACAAAAAACCTAATGACGCGTAACGCATACTAATTTAAATGATATTAACATAACGTTACGGTCTTTTCCATAATCAAGCATTTATTTTTTACACAATTTGAATACTTTTTTGTTGCGTTCTATTTCTGTTCAATAATATTTGATTGACTTTTTGTGTTGCTAAAGTGTATAATTTAAAAAACAAAAGAAAATGTAATAGAGAAATAGATGAGGAAAAGTATATTAAAAAAACTAGTAGTAGTAGTAGTGGTAATTAACGCCAAGTGTTGGTTTTGTGTGGTCAATGACAATATTATTGTCACTTTTGATTACAGACAACACTACTTTCAACTTTAGTGTAAGTTGTAAAAAAAAGCGTAAATATCGATAAGAGAGGAGGGCTGTTGAAACTCAATAAAAGATGACTTTTATAATATAAAGCACGTGTGTTTGAGTTTTCAAGTGGGTTTAGTTCAATTGCTATTTTGTTGGTGGGGTTATTTGGTTTTCCATACTTTGTCTAATGAACGGAAGTTATAAGAAAATTAACATTTTTCTTTGTTGCATGTGGTGCAGTATTGCAAATATGTAGTCATTAGTACAGTTGGGGTTAATAAAGTAGCATATTTCTATGGTTTTTGTATTGCTGAAGGCAGTTTTTAATGGCGCTCCATATTTTTAATTGTCTATCACCTACATCGGTTAGTGTCAAATAAGTTGATATTTATAAGAACAATTTTTTAAGGGCTGAAAATATTGTTATTTGATATGACCTTATGATCTCTATACAGCAGCAGAAAGTTTAGATATTATGGAAAAGTTTAAAAATTGTTTCTTTTATAAGTTCCGCATTTTTGAAGGAACAGCCCCTTAAATTATATTTATTTATTGTTATAAATAAGATTTATAAGTTTTGTCAGATTTATTCCTTCTCTTATTAGAAGTACATCTATCTCTAGGACTCCGTATATAAATTTATGAAATTTTTTCTTCAAAACTATCTCCTAAAAATAATTAAAAGCCCCATATTCTGTTGTGCTTAGTATAAGTCGTGTTGCATCCTATACAAAAATTTTAATAAAAAAAATATTAATGGACTTTCAAATTTCCACTGTTTTTGCAATAAACGGAAAACAATACACCAAAATAGTATTTTTAATCTGTTTTATAGTTTATATTTATTTAATTAAATATTTTTGTTTAATAATTGTCATTCTGTCAAACTAATTTAAATAACCGTTTGTTGCAAAATATTTTATTATAAACGCAGTCGCTAAGTTTTATATACTTCCGCCTTATAAACGGCATCTTAGAGGTTTGATTATGCTCCATTTTTCGAGCATTCCCGATTTTATTTCGTCGACTGTTGGGTTCTTAATGATCGATCGTTTCTGGTTTATCACCATAGACCGGAGTTTTTACGAATCCCCATTAAAATAAGTCCAAAGGAGTCAAATAACACAAACGAGATGTCAGGTTTTCGGTACTATTTCTTGAGTTAATTCGATTATTAACATTTTCCTCAAGTATATGACAGTCTTGCGCACCATAATTAATGTTTTTCCGCTTTGCTGGAACCTTTTCTCCTCCAAAGAATTTGCAATGACATTAGAAATAATACAATTATGAATCGATGAGACAGGTATAGGATCGATTAATTCGAGTCCTCTGTTACACTCGCGTCTACAGCGGCAATGTATGCTTCTGTACGCTTGGAAAGGTTTTCATTTTATCCAAAGAAGTAAATATGGCCATAAGTAGATACATATTATTATTATGGATGAACATGTGCACTGTAAACTTGATGAAGTGCTCTATGAATTTAGTAAGCAGAAAGGGAATTTCGAAAAATAATTTCCTAAATTTTTAAACTTTTTATAGGGGGCCCCGATGGACTAGTCAGCAGTGTGCTGTTCTGCTAGTGTGGGGGTTGCGGGTTCGATTCCCGCCGGAGACTCTGGACTTGTCTGCTTCCTTTCTATTCTTTTCTTACTTTTCTATTCAGGTATCACAAAGGGATCAATATAATGGACCCAAGTGAGCTGCACAACAGCTGCCTGTTCTACCTAACCTAACCTAACCTAAACTTTTTTATACCCTTCACCTGTGTTGTACAAGGGTATATATAGCTTTGTCATTCCGTTTGTAATTTCTACAATTTTCATTTCCGACCCCATAAAGTATATATTTTCTAAAACCTTATGAAGAGAGGAGTCGATTAAGCCCTGAATGTCTGTCCGTCTGTCCTTGTGTTGGTTGAAATCAACTTTTAGAAGCAACTATATGTTCCTCATAAATGAGTATGGTATTAATCTTTTGCAAATATCCGGGAATGAATCGCTATTGAAATTCAGCACAATCGCCCCATAACTTTCTAAGATATGAGCAAAAAACTCCGACCACCTCGTTTTTTTCACAATTACAACAACAACATACATATAAACTGGGTTGAGTAAACGTGGGATCAAATTCCAGCTGAGCCAAAAAAAATTTTTTTTTATTTTATATATTATTTATATTTTTATTATTTTTTTTTTAAAAATTTTTTTTTTAATTTTTTAAAAATTTTTTTTTTATTTTTTTAAAAAAAATTTCTTTTAATTTTTTAAAATTTTTTTTTTTTTTAAATATTAATGTGAACCATTTTTTATTTGGATTAAGTTCATTTATTCTTTTTATTTAATTTTATAATTCAAATTAAATTAAATTGTAACCATTCTAGGAATATTCTTTCTAAAAGTTATTTCCGATATTAGCCGAGTGGAATGCATTTTCGAAATCAGCACTCTTTATCGGTATACTACTATGTAACTTAAAATTCCTATTTATGCTACAATTGAATGAAATTTGAATTAGTGAATCTTAGTATTAATTTTCATATTTTGTTGAATATTTAATTTCACCTATCAAATGACAATTCATAATTCAACATGTTCATATTCTTCCATATTCGTAATACTTTTTTGTTATGCTTTCAATATCCATCCTTTTTTTAAAAAATTTTTTTTTTAATTTTTTTGTGGCTTTTTTTGTTTTTTGTTTAAAATACATATTTTTTTTGTAATTTTTTTTTTGTAATTTTTTTTTTTTGGAAACACATATGTAAACTCAATTTATAATGCTGCAATGGGATGTTTTGTATATGTATGTACATATGTACGTATTTCATGAATGGTGATACTAATAATTGTTAATGCATGATTACACGTTGTGAAGGGTAAATAAGATTCGGCACAGCCGAATATAGCACTTTTACTTGTGTTTGGTGTCTTTGTATGGTGATTAGCCAAAGAATACTTCAAAAAACACTCCATTCGTATGACTGCTAATTTTACAGTTAACTCTATCGGATGTTTTAGAGGTCTAAAAAAATATCCTACGCTTGGCCGATTCGATTCATTTCAAATACCAAACTGGATATATCGGCTTAAAACTATTCGACTGCACTTTTTTTGAATTTAGCTTAACATTTAAAACCCAATAATATTTTCCACGCACGAACAGCAGAGAAAATATATGTAGCTAAATCGACGCAGAATTCAAAAGTGGCCAAGAATGTATTTATATAGTTTGTAAGGTTTTAATTTAATATTTTCAATTTTTATTTACGTAAACATTTATTTAAGGAAACTTTAAATTTTTTTTTTTTAATTTCCTATAGACAAAAATTCGTGCTGCTATTTTCAAGACCACTTCTGTTTAAGCACGTTCTGAAGTATAAAATTGTATAATAAATGTATTTTTATTGTAAATGTTCACTTATTTTTTAATATATTTTTTTATTGTGATTGAATGTGTGTTTTGCGTTTTTTTTTGTGTCATTTGTAACAATAATTATTTTTTTCCATTGTGTTTTAGTTATTCGGAATTAATGACATTTCGAAAAGTGTTAATTTGACACTTGAATTGTCAGTTGTTAATTATATACCTCGTTTTATAATAAATAATCAGTGGCTAATATTCGTTTATATTAACCATTATTAAAATTATAATAAACTGTTCACATACAGCATTGCTATTTTGTTACAAATAAAAGAAGAAAAAATACATAAAACATGTAATTTTAATTAAAATCACATTTTTGCATTTAAAAATAGATTTATTTTATATTTATTTTATTGTTTTTTTTTTTTTTTGTCAACAAAAATTTACCCTCCTTTGTGACATTTGTTTCTTTAACATTTAAGCTTTTCACTTTAATTGTTATTAATTTAGCAATTTGTTGAAAAAACATTCCAAATGCAAATGCAAGAAATAGCTTCTAATCTTTTTTGGTTTTTTATTACAAGACCACTCCCTGTTTACTTAGTTAAAGGGGGAGAAGGTTAAGGTGGCCAACACCTGTGTCAATTCCCAGGCTTCTACTTTTCTTCAATTTATTCTAATTGTCTGATTATTTTGGTTATAGAAAAGTATAAAAACATAAATACATCTCGCTAACAGTAAAAAACACCAAATGCATGGTGTACAGTACAGTGTACACTCTAAGGTTGACACAAGTATGGAAAAAAAACACACACATCACAGGCCATCAACTGTGTTGTCATCTATAAGTTTAAGTCTTCTTTTGTAATATGTATGTATGTAGTTGTTGCTGTTGTTCTTATGAAAAGCTATCAAAATATTTATGTTTTTGTTATAAGTATATTTTTGTTGTTTTTGTTGTTATTGTATGTAGATCTTTTACATGTTCATTTATTTGTTTGTTTTTATTACAAATAAGTTTTAGTTGCATAATGATGGGTGTGGTTTTACCATTCTCTATATAAATATACATATTTTAGCTGTTAATTTATTTTATTTTTTTTTTTTTTTGTTTTAGCCTTTTCCCTGTCCTTTTCTGTTTGGCTTGTTAGGGGAGGTTACCTTTGATGTTGTTCTTCTAGAAGTTTTTGTTGTGGTTTCCAAAAAAAAACACAAAATATAGAAAAAATAACAATTTGGTTTATTATGCAAATAAGGTTTCATGCCACTTACACTCACCCATCACTTGTCATGGGTTTGTTTGTAACAAAATTTTCGATAAGAAAAACGTAGCATTTAATGGCAGGGAATTGCTGTAGTTAGTATTTAATGATAATTGTAATTTTTGATAATTGCCCGAATTAGTCTGATTATTTTGAAGAGATATAAAGTGTTTTTGAACTTGCGTTTATGCCAAAAAAAAATAAAAAAGAATATAATTTCTTAATAGTTAGAATTCTCATTGAGTTTACAAATCTAAATACATAAGTACATACATACATATGTAGACATTCAAAAGAGCTCGTGGTCCTGTTTATAGATTTTTCTATTAATCAACTGCTATTTGTATAGTTACCGTATTCAACTACTACAAAATAATCCCCTCTCTATAAATTTAAATCAACTTCTGCCGGGTTTTTCCCAAGTTTATTAACCTTTTGCTATTACTCTTTATTTAAACTTCTTTTTAAAAAGCATTTCTATGACTCATCACTACTTTTAGCTTTTACTATGAGAGTTGAAGTGCAAAAGAACACAACTCCTTTCTAATGTTTTCCTTTTTTACAAATATCAATGTGTGTGTGTGTGTGTGCTAGAGTGAGCTTTTTTCAATGCAAGTTGCATACAAATACCATTTTGCATCACTTTTGCAACATCAACAACAACCCCTCTTTGTTGTTTTTAGAATTTTAAAAATGTCTTGTGCATAAAAATTTGCCAACTGAAATGCTGTAGCTGTCCGCATTTAGTAGTGAATTTAGGGCATCTTTTAGCTTCTTTTTTGTTTGTTGCTATTTTGAAAGCCAAGTGTTTACTTTATCTATTTGAGTTTTTTCTGTGTTAGATTGTTGTTTTTTAAAACCGATTATATTTATGCGTATTTATGCCTTCCAGCATCTTATGCACTTTAAGATATTATGAATTGTTTGTGTGTTGAAATGCAAAAAAGTTATTTTCTCTATCCGTAGTTGCAGTATTTAAGGAATAAAAAATTTAGTTATTAAAGGAGCTAGAATTTGGGGTATAAGAAAGTTTTAAGAATCTGAGAGGTATAAAAAGTATTCTAATAATAGAGATTTAAAAAAATGGTTTATGAATAAGTTATTGAAATTAAACTCTGTATATGTTTTTCTAAAGTTTGGTTAATGTGTCGTGGGCAATATGTACTTGGTACTTGCTATTAAAGTTATCAAAGAGAAGATAGTATTGGTTGTATCAGAGTTTTTGTGACAGTAAGATATTATACTCCGAACTAAGAAGCTATGATTCCTACAATAGAAATTTTATAACCACAAAAGAAAAGTTTGATTGCAAGATCTTAAACATTCAATTGGCAAAGAAGTAACAGTGCATGAGATTTCTTTCTGCAAACTAACTAAAAATCCTGCCTTTGCCATTAACTTCAAACATTTAGATCTTTGTACAATAATGCCGATTGATTCTCTCAACTTCAAATTTCATTGCCTTACTAAAAGACTAAACTTTAAAAATATAAATTAATATATTTCAGTATTGTTCACATGCTTAAAAATCATACGCAAATTGTTTACGTTATAGAGCTTTTGAGTTTGTTCACTTCACACAATAGTCAACGTTAACAAAAGATTGTTCATGGTAGGCGGTGTTTACGTTAGACGGTGTTCACGTTATTGCGAGTGCACTGTAATTATTTGGATTGTGGGTGTAGGTGATTCTGGGTGTTCTGAAAACAAATTTGATTTAATCCCAACGCTTATAAGTTGATGCGAGACTAGTGATTTCGCTTAATTTCAGTCAATGTATGTGCTCGAAGCCGTTTTTTGCCGATCACTAGTTAAAATAGAAAATCGATTAAAATTATTTTAGTCATGTAAAAGTTTATACCCAAGTTTGAGCGTGGGTTAAATGCTTTTGGCTGTCAACAGCTAACGAATGATATTAGTGCAGATAATATGAATGGCGTTGCGTGAATTTTTCGTAGTATTGAGTTTTAATAATGTGTAATTTAATGTGCTATCTTTAGTTTATTAAGGAACATCCTGCACCTACAAACTTTATAAAGAACAGCTATTGATGCTCAGGGTTCTAATTCTCCACTTACTAACTTACTTACTTACTTACTTACTTACTTACTTACTTACTTACTTACTTACTTACTTACTTACTTACTTACTTACTTACTTACTTACTTACTTTTCAATTATTACTTACTGTCATATTTGCTGTAAAAAAAATCGGCTGCTCGGGGACCGACCTGACTTAACATCATATCATCGGCTGAACTTCGTTGGTTTTGCTTTGTTTGTGTCAACACCACTAAGCAATTATTCTATTAAAATCCAAATATCTATCTTACTTTCCTGAATATTAAAGGAATCCATGTCTTGTAAGTGTGTTCTGTGTCTCAAAAAAATTATAAGACGTTGATTTTTACGCCACCTTAAACAGAAAAAAATTAATAAAATATTTGTTAAATATAAACAAATATTTTATAAAGAAATTTCTTTAAATGCGAAACTAATTTAAAAATGTTCTACTTCTGCTGCTAAATTTTTCAAATCAGTAGAAAAAGAAAAATTTATTTATTAGTCTTATGTTTCAGTAGAAATGTATTCAATTTTAATTATTTAAAACCCCTTGAAGCTTGTTTATTTCTCTCTAAAGAAAAAAGGGTTTCAGCACAATAACATCATTTAATTTTTTTCTTTTACAATATGAAACCAAACAAGTTCACCCTTGTTTTTTTCTAACAAATTTAAACTGTATCCAGTCAACAGGTGCTAAAAACTGGGTTAAGCCAATATCAATGTCTTTTTCTTCTCTCCTAAATCTATGACTCATAGAGGCGACGTAGAAATGCCTATGAACAATCTGTAATCTGTTTTGTGTATAAAAGAATTACAATAAAAAACATGTTCACACACTACTTTGCTGCTTAAAAGTTTACATAACCTCAATTTTATTCAAAGATCTAGTGAGTAAGTTGGTAAAGTTCCCACACTAAGAAAAAAGTATTTTAAACAATTAAAAGGTTTTATTTTTATATTTAAATACATTTCATCAGTATAAAAGCAAACACCCTCTTCTTTTCTTTTGAAATATCTTTGTAGATAAAAAGAAAAAAAGCTAAATCTGTTAAAAAATAACAATAATTCATGTTCAGTTTTGAAAGACGAGTGAAAACAAATGACAACAGGTGTCCTTAAATGGGGAAAAGGTAACAAAAGGTATTTACTTAAATCAACTGCGTAATAGAAAACAATTAAACAAAAATTGATTTTCAATAGTGACACATATGTTTGACAGCAGAAACTGTTCCCCCTTCTTTATGCAACGATTCAATTAAACAATTATGCTTATGAGAGACATTTTATTTTGTATAAAAATTGTTTTTCAGTTTCAACAAAAAAGGACTCTAAAGCACTTGAAAATATTATTTTTTTTTAATTTTTCATTATAGATGCATTGTTTGGGAAAAAATTCCCCCTTTATTAAAAATGTTTCAATTACGTTTTTATTTTTTGTTTCCTTTTTAGCAACTTCTTGAAATCAGGAAAAACATTCAATTAAAATTTAAATACAGATTGAAAACCATGTGACAATTTTTTGCTTTAGTTTTTTAAATATTAAATAAATGTTTGAGCTATTTTGTGCGCTGGGCCACATTTTTAATTTTTTTTTTACACCGTTAATACTATTAAGTGACTCCTTTGTTGCTTAAATTCCTTATATGATTTTTGGCTCTTGGAACACTTGTTTCAGTTTTTTTTTCGGTTTAAAGCCTGCATATAAAGTCATTGATTATTTCTTTTATTATTTACAGTCCAATAGATGGATGGATGGACAGACAGACATATAGTGTCAAGTCACAAATATGCAGGTGTTCATGTTCATGTTTATGTTTAATTTTTTAAGCAAAAAAGAAAGAAAAACATATTCAATATCTTTAGAAATCAATTACTTATTTTGACAAATCCATACAGTTTGCGAGGGATAAAGAAATTGCATGAAAATTATCGTTTTATTGTTGGAGTGTTTGTTCTTTTTTTTTTTTAAATGTATGGTTTCTAAGGTGAACAAGTCTTTATTTAACTTACAAACGAAAAATTTGTGCAGTTGTTCTTATGTGAACAGATCAGTAATTGATTGCAAGCGCACAATAAGTAATTGATTGAAATTGATTGCGGACTATAGCAAAGTATTATTGAGGCCAAATTGCACCTACAAAAATACAGTCAAACCCTTCTATGGTGAACTTGTGTTAACATGAAGCCCTTTATATTACGAATTATTGTCAAACAAACTGATTTTTTTGTTTTTTTTCAAAGTTGAAACTCCTTTTTAAAGAATTTCTATAAAGTGAATTTTTTTCAAATATGACTACCTTTTTAAGATGTACAACGTGTGCCAAGAGCAGAATAAAATGTAACTAAGGAATTCCCAAAAAATTAAAATATGAAGTACCACAGAGAAGAAGAAGAAGAAAATCCCATCAATGGCAATTGACCTTGTTTTGTAAACGTCATATATCGAATGGTTTTATTGAGGAAGAAACATGGAAAATTTTTATTCAAACTAAATATAAAGGGTGGGCCAAAAGTCACCATGTTGCTTAGAGGATTTTTTTATTTTGTTTATTAAAATTTATTCTTTTAACAATAACAACACATTTAAGGTCCAATGATGACTTTAAGCGTCCACTGTATAAAAAATTATTTCAGATCAAAGTGAAAAAAATTTAATTTCTTTTTGAAGTTTCTGTATAACAAGGCCCCATGGTAATTGATTATAGGGAAGTTTGACTGAACCAGCATATAAACTAGAAATAAGAATTTCTTGTTAAATTCCTTTAAAATAAATTTCGGCAAAATATTTTTCAAAATTATTTTTTTTCTCGCCAAAAATATTTTAAATTTTTTTACATTAAAAAAGTGAAAATAAATAACTCTCTATGAAAAATTTGTGAATAAATTCTGAAATTTTTTGATAGTTTCAATCTCCATTAAATGTAACTGAAGTTGACTTTTTGCGTATCGTTGAATAGTGCATATCGTTTAATTCAAGTTAAAAATAATTGTTTATCGATAATTTGCAGCGCTTACTGTTGATAGGCATACAAAAAGTTCTCGAAAACGTACCAACTACAGGGTAATTATCTACACCAAACAGTAAAATAAGTGAATGTCAATTAGTGAACCCGGCAATCTTTGTCGTCACTATATGGTAATACTTCTATCTAATAATATAAAAAAATAATCTTTAAAAAAAAAAAATAGGCTCATCCTAAAAGACGTTCACCAACGAACATACAACGTTGTCTTTGTTTTTAAGCTCCTGGGTAAATGACAAAACAGATCTACATATAGTAACGAGATATTCTATGCAAATTGATATTTGAAATATGTCACGGAATACAGCCGTGTTTACTACTTATTTGATTTTGAAATGGGGTTTTCCTTTGCACTTTCGCTGTCGCAAAAATTTTATTTTTTTTCCTAGAATTTTAAACATTTTGTTAACAAACAAAAAAGTAGGAAAAATAGAAAATCAAAGAACAACTTTAGAGTATTTGACGTTACTCTTTTGCATTTACCTTTTTAAGAGAGAAGTTTATTTTAAAAGTACTTTTGTTTGAAATTGCTGTTCTTTATTAAATTCATATTCATTATTAAAGTTTTAAGTCCCTCGCAGAAGTTAAAGATAGAGAAAGTTCGTGTTATCATTGGCGTAGCTTCAATTTATTTTTAAGGAGTGATAAAAGCTTAAAAATGTTTTCTTATATATTACCAATGTAAATAATAAATTTTCCAAATTCTAGAATGCATCCCGCAGAATAGTCTAGTCACGTCCATGTGTGTTATTGTGCTTCGACTATATCCTTGACTATTCTGTCTAATTGTACCCTGTAGCGATTGTCCTATATCTTACCGCCACAATTAAGATTTTAATTATTTCAAGGTGCTGCTCAATCTATATCCTTCCCAGGACCTCAACTTTCAATCTTTGAAATGAAAAATTTCTGTGTGTCATATCATACGGTGACACGATACCTTTTACTCCAAAAAAAAACTTTTCATTTCACAGTTTCACAAAATAAAAAATGGTCGCCAGATAATAAAAAATTAAAATGCCTTAGCCTTCTTATACTGCACAGTATTTCAACTAAAGTTTAACTGTCTGTTTTCAATTATTATCTGCTTTGATTGATAATAATCTAGTCCACTAGTACTAGAAACAGCAAAATTTAGTCTTGCGTGAATTTTAAGACACTCAGCATGTTGATTTTTATTATAGCATCCCAATTAAGAAGGACTTCTTTTCTTTAAAATTTAAACCCATTTAACCCCAAATGTCTTAAGTCAATAAATCTTTAAGTTCTTAAAACATTAAACATCTTACAACAAATTATTTAAAATTAATGTCTTTTATAAGTCCAGTAGTTGAGAAAATATGCTCGTTATGAGTTCATATCTTTATAATTTCTTTGGAAATTCAATAAAGCATTTTCCTTTTTAAGAACACTAATATAATAGACAGTGGAACACGGCTATAATGAATGGCTCATAGAGTCAGTCTTTTATAAGAAAATTCCGGTTGTTTTAATATCATAATTTATTTTTCCTCATCTCCACTGTGTATAAATAAAAACATACAGATTAATCATAAGCGTAATAAATTTTTACGCTTCAATTTGCTTTTTGCACACAAATTTTACAATGCGCGTAAGTAATTTTATGACTTGGTGGTTTTTGAGGTTTTTCTTCTCTTTTGCTATACTACTCGTATAAATAAATATTATTACTATACATTTCATTCCCTTGCCAAATAACCATATCACCATTATTAAACACCACCTAACACCACCCTTCCACCCTCTCTACACACATTAAACTAAAAAATCTAGAAATATTTAAAGGAAGTGTGATTTTAAAGAAGAACAAGTATAGAAGGCGCCATAGTAAATCATTAAAAAGTGCATGACATATTATATACACTAGTGTGCTGCTGGGGGCCATCCATCCCCTCGATTTAGTAGTTATCGATATTTAGTATAGTTTAAAAACAAATGTTACATAGTTGTAGTTATCTCAACTGTATTGTATATGACTGTGCAAAAGTATATCCTTTTGTCTATTTGCGTTTGCAAGGAATTAGGTTTACTTTGTATGTATGTTTATGTGCATTGTGATGTTGTATATGTGAGACAACATATTTATTTGATTAACTGCTTTGCACATACAACTTGTAACTTTGTTGCTGGAAAAAAAAATAAGCAGCAAAAACACTTGCTACTTATGATTATTATCATAAATTAATGTTGTGACACTTATTATTACCCTGCGAGCAGTCACACATACAATGTTTCTCACGGCAGAAGTGTTAGATAATGTAGCACTAGCTTTTGCATGAACTTTTTGGTAATTTAGTTGAAATAAAATGAAGGTTTAAATAATAGTTTTAAATTCAAAATGGCCCCTAAAACAAAATTTCATCATATTTTTAAACCCCTGAAGATGAGTATAAAATGAAAAGACTTAATTGCTAGAAACAGCATTAAAAATTTTTTAAGACCTAGTCGGATCTCCGCAACATAATCAAATCAAAGAGTTTCACTTTTAGAAGAAAATGCATAGAAAAAAGCAAAATTGCCGATTACATATTATTTTAATCACGGAACAGTCTTTTGCATAAGTACTCAGGCTTTGCTTTGTCCTATACTGATGAGTTCATTTTTGAAATTTTTCACATACTTACATGAAGGGCATACAAGATTCGCCATAACGAAGTGCTGCACTTCTGCTTATTTTCAATATTTTTTTTTATAGAAAACCTTTGCTAAATTTATTCTTTTTCTAGAAAATTTTTGAATAATACTCCCTTAATATTCATATTATATTAAATACTTACTTACTTGAAGCGAAATTTAAGGCATGCACAAAAGTGTATGAGACTTTGGAAAACCAACTTTTTTAATGTCATGCCTTTAGGCGTATGATTCACAATAACTTTAACGTTGGCACTATGTTGAACTTGGAATTTCTAAAGAATTGAAATTAGAAATCCCTAAGGAATTACTTTGAAGGGGCTTGTTTCTTGATCTAGTCAAAATATTAGCTGAGTTTCTGATTATGATTCTAGTAGGGGAAATTTAATTTGTTTAGAGTTAACAACATGCCAGCGGGGCACACCTATCATAGGCTTGAGCTTTAAGTGACCCTTTTTCTCAAATTTTTTTTTTTAATTTTCTGTTTTCCTTGACTCCCAGTGGAGCATAGGGCATTAACCAACCTCTTATAAAGTGTACAATTGCTACATATTTGGATGGTATCATTCCATGATAACTTTGTTGCTTCGCATCAATAGACCTTCTGCACGTATTATCCGGTGTCCCTACACGTTGGTTACTTCCTTGAGGATACCAACGAATCGTTTGTTAAGTAATGTTGCTGTTGTGCCTTATCCACCGCCAACTTCCGCTGACATACCTCCACAGGAGTATAGATTATGTTTACCGTCTGTGGCTCAGCTACCACAAGTTTAGAATTTTCCAAAGGTCTTTGTTTGCAGAGGTCTGTAGGCATACGTCGGTTGTACTTAAATATTTCTATGTTTTACAGTCGTAAAGCAGGATAGACTTGACGTTTGAACTGCAAATTCGTAGCTTAGGGCTTGTTGATATCTACTGATATCTCTAAATAAATTAAAGCATGTCAAAAGCAGCTTTTAGCTTTGTGGTTATCACCAGATGGTCAAAGGTGCCTAAGCATTATCCTAGTTTTAGAAATGTTGACTTCCAAGCCCAAATGCTCGCGACTCAGACCTAGGTTAGGTTAGGTAGAACAGGCAGCTGTTGTGCAGCTCACTTGGGTCCATTTTATTGATCCCATTGTGATACCTAAATAGAAAAGTATGAGTAGAATAGAAAAGAGAGAAGAGAAGCAAACAAGTCTAGAGTCTCTGGCGGGAATCGAACCCACAACACCCAAACTATCAGACCAGCACATTAATGACTAGTCAACCGGGGCACCCGGCATCAATGCCCCTAATGGCATCAATATTTTCTTGTAAATGACATGGACCCCGCTTAGTATATATACGTTATCAGCATAATCGAAGTCCTCGAGGTGTTTGATGGTGTTCACTAAATACCGAGTTTGGCAATTAGTTCGTCGATGAAAAGAATCGGCGGAAAGAAACATCCTAGACTAACATCAGTGGTAATCACAACTTAATCTGACAGTTTATCGCTATGTATTATTCTCTATTTGAAATTCTCATACAATGCTCAGATTAAATTGATAATTTTTGGTGCCATTCTACGCTACGCCTTCCCTTCCTTCACAGGCAGCGCCTGTTGACAGGTTGGAATGCCTTCATAAGTCGATAAGCGCTAAGTAAATAGGGCGCGGAACACATAACATTATTCTAAGATTATTCTTACTGTGCTGATAAGATCAACGCAAGAGGGATTCTCTCATACCAAAACTAATTATTTGAAAAATTTAATTTTCCTATTGTGCTATATTTGTAGCCTGCTCTGTAAAAAACATTTATATTATTTAAACATTTATATTGTTTCTAGTTTTAAAAGTTACGTGTTTGTTTATGACTTAAGTAGCCCAAAGAGATTTGTACAACATTTTAAACACTTACACACACACATACTCATTGATTCAAAATGTAAAATTTCTAAAAAAAAAGCACAAAAGGTTATAAACTCATAAAATCATAAAATTTATTTTAACAAGTCAAACTGCAATACATACTTTCAATGATATAGAGTAAAAAAGTCTGGACAAATGCCAATTATTATTATTATTGTTGTTGTTGCTTGTACTATTATTATTATTATTTTTATTGCTGTTAACTCTAGACCTAAACTAAAATTACAAAAAAAAAATATGTAAAAAAAAATTATTGTTTTATTGTAATGTTACGAAAATAATTTTAATGGAATTTTTATTTAAATAGACCTTAAGGGGCATGTTATTGTTAACGTAATTGTTATTACAAATTGTCTAAGATTATTTACATATTGCAAAAGGGATAATCTCTATTTAAAGTAAAAATTTTATTTAAATATGCGAATCAGATTTAAAAAGGGGAAAAATTGTACGGCTTAGAATATACAATCTTAATTTAAATCAATATTATTATTTCTTTAAACAACAAAACTCTTTATTTTAGTAGTGTCATTCTTAGTCATGCTTTGTTTGCATTTTTCTCTATAAATCTCTACAATATCAAGAAATAAATAATATTTTTTTTTGTCTCCTGTTTTTTTTTCCGTTGATTGTGTGGAAAGCAAACAATAGTTATTTCTACCCTACTGTGAAACCCTAAAAACAAATTGCATTTCTATACATTCGTTACGAACGTGTACGTGCAATATTTATTCAACATTTGTTTAAGCAAATAAACGTATCTCCAAATATACATACATATATATGTATATCGTATCTATTTATGTACATAAAATGCACTATGCTCTATATCAACGAAGCCAACAAGTTATGAGTCATCACTGGCTTTGAAAGAGAGGGATATCTCCTTAGTTTTATGCCGCTATGAGTACAAGTATGTTGAGTATTTGTTTAACCAGCATAAATGTGGTAAATAATATGAAAACATGAATATTCACTTGGATAAGAAACGCAAATGAGTGACATAAATGCAGTTGCAAAAAATAAGAGGTCCCTTATTCATTTTGTGATTGGTGAATGGTATCACAAACTAAAATCTGGACTGTGATATTAACGATTAAATGAAACGTTAATAGGAAAATCAGTGGGAAATTGTCATCTTAACGGCTTATGCGATAACTGATATCCAAATTTTACAATATTCTTTTAACACGCAATAAAAAATGTTAAATTTTATTTTAGTTACGTTAAGTTTGTAATATATTTATATATTAAACTAAGTCGCCACAAAGCATAAAAAAACTGCCAAATTAGCATAGAAATAAACAAAGTCAGCATATTTTAACGTTTTAGAATGGCTTAGATAAAATTGTTTGTGTGTTTATTTTAATTGCTTTAAAACCTTAAACCAAAAACTGGACAAAATTGATTTAAAGAAAAAAATTTTTGTATAAAACAGATTTCTGTTTTTACTTTTTTCTCCAGTATACTTATTAAAAAAAAGTTGCGTGCAATGAAAATTCTGCTCCCTGGCAACACCTTTTGGTGATCCAACACCAACAAATTCGACCCAAAATGATACCGAATTTCTGATCTGACAGACATTTCCTTTGAGAATATGTTCAACAACAGCATTTCTAGCACTACCTCCATCCATCAATCATCAAACAGTAGATGCGTAGGTGCTTCTTGGTCTTACCATCACCGTGTTAATATAACACAGTACAACAGCCAATCTGGGGGGGTGAGAAATTTCAAGTCAGGGTGACGGTACTAGGTCAGTATAGTAAAACCCTCAAAGGGTTTGGCGTTCGTATGTGTCAGTTTTTTTTATGACATTTTAAATTTTTTCCTTATCTTGATGTTTTTTCGCTTAGTTGTAACATTTTGGCAAACTCGAGAACCACTTGTCCGATTTTGATGAAACAAATTTAGAAAAATTAAGAATTACAATTTCTTTAATCCGTTTATATAACGTTTTTCTTTATAATCAACAGTTTTGCCGGTAAAAATAAATTTGTGGAGAAAAAAAATATTTTTTTTGCCTAAAAATTTTAATAATTTTTTTTTTTTAATTCATAAATTCATTCAAAAAAACATCAAGATAAGGAAAAAATTTAAAATGTCATAAAAAAAACTGACACATACGAACGCCAAACCCTTTGAGGGTTTTACTATACTGACCTAGTGCCATCACCCTGACTTGGAATTTCTCACCCCCCCAGATAATAATCCCAAAAATGTTCCACAGTGTAATGTGCATCTTTCGGCGACAAGCCAATTTATAAATATGCCCTTTTGCCTACTGTACCTTGTTTCAACATGATAATTCTATATTAGTTTCCTATACATCGTTGCTCCCAGATGCTTTACTTTGCTGTTCCAAACAGAATTAAGGACGAGGACGTCTACTGTTATGTTATACAAAAAGGTGATAATATCCCTCCGTGCGGACAACTTTTGCCTTTTACCGAATTCTGGTGCATTAATATCTTAAAAATATTTATTTGTTTATTTATTTATTTATTTATTTGAGTCTATCGATTCTAGATCTTTACAGACTATAAAGAAGTACATACAAATTGTTTAATATTAGTTATTCAAAAACAAAATTATCTTACATTTTATAATATTAACACTCAATGAAAAATCTGTATGTTGATAAAGTTTATTGAACTCGGTACAAATCCTTAAAAACTGTTCGAAGTTGGCATAATTCGTTCTGAAAACCTTGACTGATAGCGGCCAAAAATGACGTGTAGAACGAGAAGATATTTGCTGTTAGGAAATCAAAGCATATGAATCCTTTTATTAAATTTAAAACAAACGTAACTTATTAAAGTTGGCAGCTTCACAGGTGCAAGTGTACTAGTATAAGGCGAAAGGTTTACATTTCAGCATGAAGAGATGCCATTTTACTATAATGAATACAATTATTCGCTTAATAAGAGCATTTCACGAAAGTTTCGACCATACCCCGATTAATAAGATGTATGGATCTCTTTAGCTCCCTCCTACTTTCCTTGTGATCATATCAAGAATTAAGTTCTATCTCTCTCCCTCTCTCATGTAACGATCAAGGGCTTTTTTAGAATCAGTTTTTATGGCTCTTGTATGGTCTACTCCACTGTCTAATCAATCTCTTTAGAATTTGCCGATTTGAAGCACTTCAAGGATTTATAAAAAGTGTACCTCTTATTTAATGCGATCCATATTTTTCGTCACCCTAATACGCTTACGTATCTTTCTCCCTCTCTCGCCATAGAGATTTTTGAACTGGATAGTCATTTGGTCAGACATTTGTTAATCTGTTCACTATACTCCAGTTCCTAAACCTTTTCAGATTAATTCTTGATCTGTACACATTTACATTTATTGGCATTGTGAGGAATCCAGGATCTATTTTCTTTATTAGTTTTATTACTTTTGATTTTTTTCTTAGAGGATTATATGAAGTGCCTGCTAAACATCTGCGAGACCCAAATTATATGTTATTTTACTCCAAAAACTTTTAAACCTTTACACAATTCCGCAATAAAGCAAACAATATGATCAAATATGGATGCTGCTTGATTTCTTGCGATCTAACATTAAAGGAAGAGTAGATGTAGTACCAAAAAGTACTATTTGGCAACCAATGTGTCCGCAAAAACTTTTTCATAAATGTTTAAAATTTTCTATTAATAGAAATAACTCATTTTTAAAATTTTTCTACCACCCATTAAAATGTTTTTCAAAAACTGTTGTCTATTGATAACACTTGACATTTACAAATTCATTTTCATTAATTTTTTTTTTCATTTTTTGGTGTATTTTTTCATTTATTTAAAATGAATTATGCAAATTTCTTTCTCTAACGTACAATTATTTTTTATTTTATTTCCAAATGTCTTACAACTTTACTTTATGAACAATGTTAAGAAAGACTATCACGGAAATTATATCTGGTTGCAATAATTGCAGACATAAATTAAAATATGAGTATAAAAAACCACGACCCCTCAGAGTCCTTAACAACACAAAATAAGACTGCACCCCACCTTAACCAGAACAAAAAAAAAAAAACGCATAGAAATCCTTACAAAAAAAATCTATGATAAACATTTGAAACCAACAATGTATTAAATTTATAAATTTGAATGCCAACAGAAAAGAGAGACGGAGTGAGAAGAAAAAGAATATAAAAAGTTATTCAAGTGAACAATAATGATTTGAAATGATTTTCATTTACAGCTGGATCTTTTCGTTCTTGCACTTTTTTGTGTTGAGATTTTCAAGAGGCCAGATTACGAGTATTTTCGTATACAATTGAGGCTTTTTTTTTTGTTGGCTATGTATGTACATAAAGATTGTAAATCTAGTGTTAACATCAATATCCTTAAATGTCTGAGAGAGAGTGTGTTTAACAAAATAAAAATATAATATACCAACAAACAATAAACATTGTATCATCTTCTTCGCCATCCAAAAGGTATCGATATCCTTTTGAAGCAATTTTATTCTTCTTTTAAAGAAACTCCCCTTTAGTTCAGTTGTAAATATTTTGTCGTTTTGTTTGCACAATACATATTTTTGAATTATGCAAAGTTTCATTTTAAATTTTTTAAAATTGTATTCTTTTCTTTTTAAAACCCGCATTTGAAAGAGCATCAAGTTAATAGTACTTGAGATTGTGTACATTTTTTCTACGTCTTATTCACTCTTAAAATTATTGAATACAACAAGTATCTTGTAGCTCTGTTGTATTAGATAGATGCTTGTTGTTAATATATACAAGAGATTTTGAAAAAAAAAATATTAAAAATAATAATTCATAATCTTTGTAAATAAATTGAAGCAGGGTTGGGAAAAGTCAATTTTTTTAATATATCAGGAGAATTTAAAAATTTTTTTTAGTTTTCTTAAAAATTTATTTTAAAATAGGACTTCTACTTAATTTAGAAAAAAAAAATTTTTACCTGAAAACTTTTAATAATTAAATATATATTTTTTTTTTTTGGAAAATTTAAAAAAAAAATTGTTTTATTATTTTATTTTTACATAAAATTTAATAATTTTTCAAATTTTTTTTTTACTTTTTTAAAATTTTGTTAAAGAAATTTTTTTAATAAATTTTTTTTAAAAATTTTGTTTTTTAAATTTATATTCCAAGCCCTGTCATTAAGCAATTTGGCTACTTTTTAAAACTTTTTGACATTGAATTTATGTAGAGAACAGAGAAACAAAATTCATTCCTGTTGAACTTCGAAAAAAAGTTTACCGGATATCATGTCTACTATTTTAATTCTACTTCTAAGAGTAAGAAAAATATGTGTGTGTGTGTTTGTTTTAAATGTATTTGTATTTATGAATTGTGTGCGTGTTTTATACGAATATTTTTGTTGATTTGTTTCAAGTGATTAAATCTTAACGATTTCTATACATTTGTTCATTTTTCTCGCCGTATCATGCCTATCAAGAAAATTAAATCTTAAGGAATCACGTAATTTTGCATCCACACACATACACTTACTTGGTTATCGTCAAATACTTGTGTATTGTGTGGTTGGTGTTGTCAAAAATTCAAAAAAAAAGCAACGTTAAAGAAGGTGATGTCATCAAGAGCTTAAAGTATAAAAACTTGAGACAGTTTTAAGGAGCTGTTTTAAAACCGAAAATAGAAAAAACGCTATAATACAAAACAATACACACATAACATTTTACAGATCAAATTTACCTTAAACGCTGGCTTTAATATTAGAATTAAAATATTTTGGGACTTAAGTATTATTTCATCAATACTGATGATTGATAATCCTTCATCATAAAATCTGTTACAGTGTCTCCCTTAAATGAGAAGGCTTAACTAGACATTTTATTCATTATCGACCATTTACTCTGTATGTGCATGTAAATATGTCAGTCTCTAAGGACTTTAGGTAATCTATAGAAAATCTTAACTTTATTTTTATGGCGAGTTACGTTTGTATGTGTAAAACAATAAAATTGGAAGTAGAAATGGATGGTAAAGAAAATAAAACGATAAAAACCGCAGTAGTAACAACGAACAAAAGCTTCAAATTTAACTGTAAAATCCTGTGCAGTCGCACATTTACACAAATTTGTATGATTTGAAGATGGATTAACTGATGTCGTTCGATGTCTGTCAATTGTGTAAACAGGCGTTTGAGTTGGACTATAAAACTGTTGACTCAAAGTAAAATACAATTAAATGCAAGTTAATATTACTTTAGAGCATAAATAGACTTTTAGGAAAAACAAAAATACAGACAAAAACAATACAATTAAAATGATTTTACACACATACATACATTCATACATACAGTTGCACTATACAGGATTAAAGCAGCTATGAGCTACCCTCAAAAGAAACTCAAATAAGTATATACTAACATATAAACTTTCTACCACATTAACTGTTTAATGACCAACCATTACGTGTAAATGATGCTGATGAGGTGAGCAATTGTCCTTAAAACTAATCACTAAGTGTAACAAGCCCACTTGGAAATATCTTACGGGTACATCCAATATATTTTCTAGAATTAACAAGTAAGAGCGCTATATTCGGCCGTGCCGAATTTTATATACCCTTCACAACGTGTAGTCATGCAATAACAGTGGTTTGTGTCACCATTCATCCCATATGAAATACGTACATACATATAAAAGCATACATATATAAAAACATCCCATTGTAAAATTATAAATTCACGTATGTATGTTAAAAAAAAAATAAAAAAAAAATTTAAAAAAAATTTAAAAAAAAAAATTAAAAAAAAAATTATTATATGTATAATAAATATAAAACAAAAAAAAAATAAAAAAAAAATTAGAAAAAAAATTAAAAAAAAAATAATAATAAAAATATAAATAATATATTAAATAAAATATAAAAAAAAAAATAAAAAAAAAATTTAAAAAAAATTAAAAATAAATATTTTTTGGCTCAGCTGGGATTCGATGCCACGTTTTCTCTAACCAGTATACACGTTTTTATGTATGTATGTTGTTGTTGTAATGTTTTTTTTTGTGAAAAAAAATCGAGGTGGTCGTGGGTTTTTGCTCATATCTCAGTTGTTTATGCACCGATATTTCTGATTTTCAATACCCATCTACTCCCGAATATTTCTGATATTTTAATACCTTACCCGGGTCCAACCTATGTCGGGGGGCTTCAAAAAGTTGATTTCAACATACACACGAACAGACGGTCAGACGGACAGACTGACAGAGCTTAATGGACTCCCCTATTCATAAGCTTTCAGAAAATATATACTTTATGGGGTCGGAAATGAAAATTGTAGAAATTTCACACGGAATGACAAACCTATATATACCCTTTTTCACTGTGTGAAGGGTATAAAAACATTTCTGAAAATAGCATATTAATGAAAAATTTGCTATATATTTTTTTTAAAAACTTCACTAAAAATTCTAAATGTGAAAAAAATCAAAAAAAATGTAAAAAATACAAATTTATGAAATATTTTCAAAAAAAAAATGTGTGTAAATTTTTTGAAAAATAAAAAAAGTTTTGGAAAAACATCCTAGAAGATTTAATAAAAATCCTAAAAAACAGTTTTTAAAGTTTTCTAAAAATAATTTAATTTTTGAAAAATTTTTTGGAAAAAAATACTAAAAGTCCCATTATTCTGAAAATTTTTTAAAACTATTTTTTTTTTAATTTTTAAAAAATTTACAGCTAGACAAATTTTTAAGAAAAGTGTTCTTAAATTAGCCAAATTTAAAAAAAAAATTTTTTTTTTTGAAAAATAAAAAAATTATTGAAACTTTTACTAAAAATAGAAAGTTCTGGAAGAATATCCTAAAATTACCAAAATATATGAGATTTTACAAAAATAACAAATTATAGAAATATTTGCTTAAAACAGCTAATTGTTATAAAATAAATTCTTTATCTTCAATTTTTTGAAAAACTTATAAAAAATCAAAAATTTTCGAAAAATTTTCTAAAAATTACAAATTTTTTTTTTAAATTTCTAAAAAAAAATAAAATTAACAATTTTTGAAAAATTTTCTAAAAATTACAAATTTTTTTAAAAATTTCTATAAGTGACAAATTTCAAAAAATTTATTTAAGCATTAAATTTTATAAAAATTTTATATTGTTAAAAAAATTTCTTTAAAATAGCAAATTTTTTTTAACTATAAAAATAGAAAAAATTTTCAAAATTTCGTATTAACATCAATTTAAAAAAAAATCATTAAAGAATTAAATTTTATAAAAAATTTATACTCTTAAAAAACTTTCTTAAAATAGCAAAATTCGAAATTTAAAGACAAAAATGTTCGTAAAATTAAAAATTTAAAAAAAAGTTTCTACAAAAACTATTTCTGAAAAATTTCCAGCCGGTAATGTCTTATCAACAAACTGCCCATATAACGATAAAAACGGTATAAAGTGAGCCCATCATTCGCACACACAAATATCGAATTTATGACACATCAAAAACGTTAAGATGCCACATAAAAACAATATAACAAAACTTCAAGTGAAATAAATAAATAAAAAAGGTAAAATTGTAATGAACTGGTGAATAAACAGTTCAGGGTAGAACCAGGAAGTGCGAGACACTGCCAGTGCATGTAGCCAAGAAACAATAAAAACTTTTTTTCTGTGATAAATTTGTAAGATCCATGTAATAATGTGAACGTAAGTTACATCAATGTAACGTTATACCCCAAAACAAACGAAAACACAATATCAATGTTGTGCAATCTATTGAATGTTTAAGAAAATGTTGTAAAATTCGGTGGCATATATACATTGCCCTCTGGCCAGACACAGACACACACACACACACACACACATAGCTTAAAGGTCCAGTTTTATGGCGAAGGTACAAGATGTGTTGTAATGGCGTTTTACGTGTAGCATAGTATTGTTGCCACAATAAATGTTTAAGTTAATTTAACGTCTATTTTAGACGCCATTATTACCGCCATTGAATGGCGTCTTTTTTAATTTTTATCTTTGCTGCTTTTATTAGGCTGCTGGCATTAGAAGTCCATAAAATGTTGTATGACTTTCTTGCTTGGGTGGTAAAAGGGAATTAAGAGAGTACAAGCAGTCTTTAAGACATGTTATCAATTGATCTTTGTAATGATCCATAAAGTTTAAGCTGATGACTTGTGCAAGAGAAAATTATCTAGCAACTATAAAAATTAAACACAAAAGAGTGACAATTTCAGCAATTTTTTTTAAAACGGATATTGAGAACGAATTGGGGTGCAGAATTACGCTTTCAATTTGTTATGGTGATTTTTCTATAAAGTTTATTAAAATTTTTTCCTAAAATATTTTTTAATTTTTGAAAATTAAATAACAAGTTCCTTAAACACACTGTGAGAGTGGGGAAAAAGAATAAATTTTTTAGAAAACTCTTTTATTGAAAATAATTTCTGAGAAACGATAATTTATAAGAAAAGTTTTTATAATTGAAAATTGTTTACAAGTACATTTCAAAGCCGGCACCAATTTTTTCAAATAAAAAAATTAAAAAAATTTTTTTAAGCAGAAATTTGAAAAATATTTACTAAACATCTATTTATTAAAAAAAATACCTTAAAAAATATTTAATAATTTCTTTATTCTATACATTTAAGATTTTATGCTGCTTTCCCAGGATTTACTGTGCGTTTGATTGTTCTCGCACAATGCTTTATTTGAGTTTTTAATTTTTTTGCCATCTCTGGCCACAACTATTTGGGTTTTTCTGTTTGTCTTTGCCTTCAATTTATTTTGGCATCTATTTATTTGTTTGCCGTTTGTAAAAGTTTTATTTTCTTTCCAATAGCTATATCTTGTTTGTATAAAATTAACATTCGTTTGTTATTGATGATGAATGAATGCTTTAGAAAAGCATCTTTTAAAGAAGATATTTGTAGTGAAATTTTAAAATAATCTGTTTTGTATTTTTTGCAAGAAGAAAATATTTATTTTTTAAACAAAATATAATTTTGTTGTTTTTATAAAAAAAAAATTGCAGAATTCTTTCCCTCTAAAAAATTATTAAATTTCTTCGAAAGGTTAATAAAGTTTAGCTATATGTCATTGTTGTATTTTCTTGTAATTCTAGACTTCTTTCTTTATAGAATTTCTTTAATATTATAACAATGTCTGCACGCTAAGTTTTTTAACAAAAGTCATAATTTAAGAAAATATATATGATGTAAAAAAAAAAGAAAGACTTGACACTTGTAACAATTCAAAAAATATTTACTTTCAATTGGCAGACAAAATATTTTACTGCAAAAAAAAAAAGAACAATAGTTTTTATTTAGTTCCATTGGTATCAGCCAATTATAAATACATTATTAGAACGCGAAAAACACATAAAAGTTTTTATAAACTTTATTAACAAAAGCCAACCAAAGGAACAAGGAAACAATTTATAAAAAGTGTGTTATAAATTTTCATTAGGGAATAAATGCATAACACATACATGCATACATACTTTTATACATGTTTAAGTGGAAGAACATTGAGTGTTCAGAAACTCCCTTACTCTTGACCTTGAGCTTATTGTTGTTTCTATTTGTAGTGCAAAAGAAGTTGTTTCTTCTTGAGTGTAAAAAATGCTGGGATTGACAATATTTAAATCAATTTCTTTACTGGTTTTATTATTTTAGTTGTTTCTAAGAAATCCCCCTTTTTTAGTTGAACAAAATCAAGAAAGTGTTTAAAAAAATGGTGAGAAAGTATTGCTGGTCAAGTTCGATCTTATGATTCTCTTCACCAAACTTATTTAACTTATTTAAAAAAAAGCCCAAACGGACAGTCGGACATTTCTTAGTATTTTTTTTTCACAAGGTTTTAAATTATATGTTTTTTTGATATATAATTTATGAATATTGTCATGATTACAAGTTTAATGAAAAAGCCATACGCTTTTCACCACAGGCTTATGATAACAAGGTTTATGTGAACTGCCCTCCATTTGGACAGATGGACAAAAATGTATTCTATAAAACTGAATGATACGATATATCGTGTGGTCCTTACCCGTAACGCATATTATTTATCCAGCAAACGTTGTGTAGGGTTTAAAAATAATAAAGAAAATCTTCAATATATTGCAAATATTTTTAGGATACAGTGACCCAGCAAACATTTTTGTTATGAATAGAAAATAAAAAAAATTTTTTTTAATAATTTGTTGCTTATTAAGAAATTTGCAACGATTTCTCGTGTTTATCACAAAATAAAAAAATTCCTTTTAAATAAACTTTAACACCAATTGCTGTTTAAATAAAACTAAATTTTCAAAATTTTATATCCTTTACACGAAAGCTTAAAATGGTAAATTAAGTTTGTTATTCCGTTTGTAGTTTCTACAATATTCATTTGCCACCCTATAAAGTATATATATGTTCTGAAACCTTATAGAAAGAAAAATTGATTGTATTTAGGTATGTTGAAATCAACTCTTTAAAACTCCAAGTATTCTTCAAACACGTATATGGCATCAATTTATCAGATATACTTTCGACAACTTTGCTATTAAAAATCACAATTGCCCTTGTTTTTTACCCAAGCAATGTCAGATTTTTTAGCTCCTATGAAATTTCTTGCAACGTTCGTTACATTAAAAAAAAAAGATTTTTTGAATAAAAAAATATCAGTTAAAAGTTCAGATAAAGCAATAACAAAAGCTAGCGGTTTCTGTATATATGTACTTGATGATACAAACTGTGTGAAGGATATATGAGATTCGGAAATAAAGAACCAAGCTCTATTATATGCTCTCCTTTAGTTTGCTTTCGATAGTATCGAAAAAACTTGTTTAAATAAAGAATTTACAAAAAGTAAAAACTAGAAAAGCGTGCCTTGTTTTTATTTTAACTTATACAGGATAATGTTTGCTGGGTTATCTTTAGTTCAAACAGATTTTCTGGAATGTTTTGTAAACTCGTGTTGCCATTACCTTGACTTTGAACATTGTTACACTCTCTCTATTTTTTTAAACTGATATCATTACTTGTACAAATACGTCTTCATAATCTTTTTTATTTATTTGAATTGATTTTTTTACTCCCGCATCTTTCCTCAACAAAAACATTGTTTGCTCAACATTAGATACAGACATCTTTAAAGTATTTTTTTATATTTTGTTTGTGTATTTTTGTGTTTAATAAATGCAATCTTTGTATAAATTACTTCCGCTTGGTAAATAAGTTTAAAATTGAAAAAAGGACCCTCCATGCGAGATGTCCTTGGAATCAAAAGCGTACAGAATTGATACGGTTTGCTGTATGTTTATCCTTGCACTTGGACTCTAAGACAACATGCGAATGAATATCATGCACTTACTTATCATGTTTCCAGCAATCTGCTGCTGTTATACTTGTAGTTGTTGTTGTATTGTGTGCACTCCAACTAAATGCCAAGGGCGTGTTATCCAGGAATTGCATGGATTGTAAGAAATAAAAAGTTTTAAACATTTCTAATTTAATTTGCAAGTTAAGAACACTAATAGAAAAAAAGGATGCATATAATGAAATCAAAAGGAAAAAAGAGGGAGAGTCCTGGTTGCTTTTTTATGAGGGAATTTGACAAGGACACTTTAGTTCAACAACTATTATTTACATTTATCTCACTCGTGTACTTAAGTAAGAACAAAAAATATTGCAAAAATATTTATTCTTTGGGAAAAAATGAGTTAATTAAGTAATAGATATTTGCACAGCTTAAGAGAAGAAGAAAAAAATATAAAAAAAAAATTATTTATTTCATGTGCTAAAATTCACATAAATCATAAAGAAAATCTGCTGTCAAAATTGTCACTAACTGCACAATACAAAACTACCATAAAAACTTGTATTAATTTAAAAGTAATCATTGATTGACCAAAGACTGCCAGTCCAATCCAGTCCCTAAGGAACAATTCAATAAAATCTCATAAATACATAAAAACAAAACAAAAGGACCTTAAATGTGTTATATCCTTAAACATACCCGCACAGCCTTATGTATATAAATAGTTTTTAACTTATATGAATTGTAAATTTTCTTGTACGGCATTAGAGACTTCATGAATTATGATCAGAATTTCTTTATTTTGCCTTAACACACTGAGAGGAATGCACAAGATTTATTTGCAATTTTGACCCCCTGACCAAACAGTGTGTCTATTAGAAAAATCTAATTATGCCATATTAATCGCATATAAAAAGACACAGCTACACAAATACACACAAAAGAAATTGCATAATTGTGTATGTTTTAATGTGTGTTCCAAATCCTCGTTGAAATGTATAAATTTTCTTGGTTTAACCACAACAACAAGGAATTTTTATCAATGCATTATAAATATTGTGTGTCCCTGCATGTGTGTGTGTATACGTGCTTTTTTTAATATAAAGAAATTGAATACAAAAGACTTGTCTTCTATCTTTATCGAAAATAATTCTTAAGGAATTTCTTTTTCTGTTTCTTCAAATAAAACATTTGACCATAAATCTTTTCTGGCACATTTAATATACCCCTGCCATGAACAATTCCTTTACGGAAAAACTAACAACATTGCAATCAGACTCCTTTTTCCAAATTCATTGTCCAAGTTGCAAACATCTCTCTAAAACCAAAAAACTCAAATACCTAAAACAATAGCAATTATATGCAATTTATTCTGCTTAAAGATACTAGATACAATTTTATTTCTTTGAAAACTATTTTGTTTTTTCTTATTTTCCTATTCATTTTAATTCGTTTTCGTAACACAGCAATAAAACGAAATGAAACATTTTTAAAGAAGATATAAAAATATTTGCTAAAGCATAACAATTGCAAATACCTTTGTGCAAGTTTTATGGCAAACAGACGGACAGACTGACTGGACTAAAGAAATTGTTAAATAGAAATAATTATAAGACAATTTTTAAGGTTAAATTCTTGCAAATTTTTAAGAAATTTGCTATTTATAGGAAATTTTTGAGAATTTTATATATAAATGAAATTTTTTTGAAAATTTTCTATTTAAACGAAATTTTCCAAAAAATTTTTTTATAAAGGAAATTTTTTTTTCTATTCAGAGCAGATTTTTGAAAATTTGATAACCATAGGAAATTTTTGAAAAATTTTTTATTAATGGGAATTTATTTGACAATCTGCTATTATTATGAATTTTTTTGAAAATCCGTTATATGTAGGCAATTCATTGAAAATTCGCTTTGTATAGGAAATTTCAGTTTGAAAATTCGATATTTACAATAAATTTTTTAAACATTTTTTTTTAGAATTTTGTTTGAAATTTTTTTATTTAAACGAAATGTTTTAATAATTTTCTATTTAAGCGAAATTTTTTAAAAATTTTTAATTTAAACGAAATTTTTAAAAGCTTTCTATTAAAATGAAAATTTCTTATATTTAAACGAAATATATTAAAAATTTTCTATTTTAAAGATTTTTTTTTAAATTTTCTATTTAAGCGAAATTTTTTAAAAATTGTTTATCTAAACGAATTTTTTAAAAATTTTCTATTTAAACGAAATTTTTTAGAAATTTTCCATTTAAACGAAATTTTTTTAAAATTTTCCATTTAAAGGAAATTTTTTAAAAATTTTCTATTTAAACGAATTTTTTATAAAATTTTCTATTTAAAGGATATTTTTTAAAAATTTTCTATTTAAACGAAATTTTTTAGAAATTTGCTATTTAAACGAAATTTTTTAAACATTTTCTATTTAAACTAAATTTTTTTAAAAATTTTCATTTAAAAGAAATTTTTTCAAAATGTTCTATTTAAACGAAAATTTTTTATTAAGCAAAATTTTAAATGTTTCTTATTTAAACGAAATTTTTTAAAAATTTTCTATTTAAACAAAATTTCTTAGAAATTTGCTATTTAAACGAAATTTCTTAAAAATTTTCTATTTAAACGAAATTTTTTAAAAGTTTTCTATTTAAATGAAATTTTTTAAAAATTTTCTATTTAAACGAAAATTTTTTAAAAGTTTTCTATTTAAATGAAATTTTTTAAAAATTTTCTATTTAAACGAAATTTTTTAAAAGTTTTCTATTGAAATGAAATTTTTTAAAAATTTTCTATTTAAACGAAAATTTTTTATTAAGCGAAATTTTTAATGTTTTTTATTTAAACGAAATTTTTTTTAAATTTTCCATTTAAAGGAAATTTTTTAAAAATTTTCTATTTAAACGAAATTTCTTAAAAATTTTCTATTTAAACGAAATTTTCTTAGAAATTATCTATTTAAACGAAATTTTTTAAAAATGTTCTATTTAAACGAAATTTCTTAAAAATTTTCTATTGAAACGATATTTTTTTAAAAGTATCTATTTAAACGAAATTTTTTAAAAATTTTCTATTGAAACGATATTTTTTTAAAATTTTCTATTTTAACGAAATTTCTTAAAAATTTTCTATTGAAACGATATTTTTTTAAAAGTTTCTATTTAAACGAAATTTTTTAAAAATTTTCTATTGAAACGATATTTTTTAAAAATTTTCTATTGAAACGATATTTTTTTAAAATTTTCTATTTAAACGAAATTTCTTAAAAATTTTCTATTGAAACGATATTTTTTTAAAAGTTTCTATTTAAACGAAATTTTTTAAAAATTTTCTATTGAAACGATATTTTTTAAAAATTTTCTATTGAAACGATATTTTTTTAAAATTTTCTATTTAAACGAAATTTCTTAAAAATTTTCTATTGAAACGATATTTTTTAAAAATTTTCTATTTAAACGAAATTTTTTAAAAATTTTCTATTTAAACGAAATTTTTTTAAAATTTTCTATTTAAACGATATTTTTTAAAAATTTTCTATTGAAACGATATTTTTTTAAAAGTTTCTATTTAAACGAAATTTTTTAAAAATTTTCTATTGAAACGATATTTTTTAAAAATTTACTATTGAAACGATACTTTTTAAAAATTTTCTATTTAAACGAAATTTTTTTTTTAAATTTTCTATTTAAACGAAATTTCTTAAAAATTTTCTATTGAAACGATATTTTTTTAAAAGTTTCTATTTAAACGAAATTTTTTAAAAATTTTCTATTGAAACGATATTTTTTAAAAATTTTCTATTGAAACGATATTTTTTTAAAATTTTCTATTTAAACGAAATTTCTTAAAAATTTTCTATTGAAACGATATTTTTTTAAAAGTTTCTATTTAAACGAAATTTTTTAAAAATTTTCTATTAAAACGATATTTTTTAAAAATTTTCTATTGAAACTAAATTTTTTAAAAATTTTCTATTTAAACGAAATTTCTTAAAAATTTTCTATTGAAACGATATTTTTTAAAAATTTTCTATTTAAACGAAATTTTTTAAAAATTTTCTATTTAAACGAAATTTTTTAGAAATTTTCTATTTAAACGAAATTTTTTAAAAATTTTCTATTTTAACGAAATTTCTTAGAAATTTGCTATTTAAACGAAATTTCTTAGAAATTTAAACGAAATTTTTAAAAAATTTTCTATTTAAACGATATTTTTTAAAAATTTTCTATTCAAACGATATTTTTTAAAAATTTTCTATTTAAACGAACTTTTTTTTTTAAATTTTCTATTTAAACGAAATTTCTTAAAAATTTTCTTTGAAACGATATTTTTTTAAAAGTTTCTATTTAAACGAAATTTTTTAAAATTTTCTATTGAAACGATATTTTTTAAAAATTTTCTATTGAAACGATATTTTTTTAAAATTTTCTATTTAAACGAAATTTCTTAAAAATTTTCTATTGAAACGATATTTTTTTAAAATTTTCTATTAAAACGAAATGTTTTAAAAATTTTCTATTGAAACGATATTTTTTAAAAATTTTCTATTCAAACGAAATTTTTTAAAAATTTTCTATTTAAACGAAATTTTTTAAAAATTTTCTATTTAAACGAAATTTTTTTAAAAATTTTCTATTCAAACGAAATTTCTTAGAAATTTAAACGAAATTTTTAAAAAATTTTCTATTTAAACGATATTTTTTAAAATTTTCTATTTAAATTAAATTTTTTAAAAGTTTTCTATTTAAATGAAATTTTTTAAAAATTTTCTATTTAAACGAAAATTTTTTATTAAGCGAAATTTTTAATGTTTTTTATTTAAATGAAATTTTTTAAAAATTTTCTATTTAAATTTTTTTAATTTCTCAAAAATTTTCTATTTAAACGAATTTTTCCTAAAATTTTCTATTTAAACAAAATTTTTTAAAAATTTTCTTTTTAAAAGAAATTTTGTAAAAACTTTTTATTTAAACAAAATTTTTTAAAAATTTTCTATTCAAATGAAATTTCTTAAAAATTTTCTATTTAAACGAAATTTTTTAAAAATTTTCTATTAAAACGATATATTTTTAAATTTTCTATTTAAACGAAATTTTTTAAAAATTTTCTATTTAAAAGAAATTTTTTAAAAATTTTCTATTTAAATGAAATTTCTTAAAAATTTTCTATTTAAACGATATTTTTTTTAAATATTTTCTATTTAACGAAATTTTTTAAATACTTTTTACTTAAACGAAATTTTTTAAAAATTTTCTATTTAAACGAAAATTTTTTATTAAGCGAAATTTTTAATGTTTTTTATTTAAACGAAATTTTTTTAAAATTTCCCATTTAAAGGAAATTTTTTAAAAATTTTCTATTTAAACGCAATTTTTTAAAAATTTGTTATATATAAGAGATTTTTGAAAATTTGATAATTATAGGAATTTTTTATAGATTTTTTTGAAAATTTTCTGTTTAAGGGATTTTTGTTTAAAAATTTGCTATTAAAACAAAGTGTTTGAATCATATGCAATATAAAGAAATATTTTTTAAAAATTAGCTATTTACGGGAAATTATATGAAATTTTTTAAAAATGGTATTTGATAAGAAATTCTTTAAAAATTTGCTTTTATATAAATTTTGTTTGAAATTCTCTATTTGAGGACATTTTTTGAAAAGTTTTTAATAAAAAAAATTTTTCTAAAAATTTGCTATTTTTAAATCCCGTCTCTTTAAATGAGAAGATGACAATAAAATTGAATACTTTTTTTCACGACTGATTTCAACGCCCCTGGTTTGTTTGAATTTTTTACATTAAAACTATTTGCTTCGTTGGGAACTTGTTGTTTGCATTGTAGACAAATATAAATATTTTTCGATTAATATTGAATTTTCCCATGTATGGCACCATAATATTTGCTATGGGTGGATTTTCTTTCAAAGTTTTCATTTTTAGGTTAATAACTGTGTTACTTAAAAGAATAAGATTTAAATGTCATGACTAACAAAAAAAGTAATTTTCCAAACAGAGCAATTTTTTTTTCATAAAAAATTTATTAAATTAAAAATGCTGAACCCTCATAATAATAATAATATAAAATTTTTATAGGTTACAACCGATTTATGTAAGTACAGACAGTCGTTATATATTTTATTGGACAAGATTTTATTTCCCAAATAAAGAAATAAATACAATATACAATCAATTGATTTTATAACAATTTAGCTAATAAAATTTAGAATATAATGACAAAAACATCAATGAATTTTATCAGGGTAATGAATAATATTTAATTGAAGCCATAGTATGTAATACTAAATGCTTCTACTTTTATTCTCTTCTACTTCTTCATCTATATTCCGAACAAGACATTAGTAAAAATCAAATACATTGTTGTCTTGTTTAATTTCAATAATAAAATAATAAAAGGAAGTTAAATTTTAAGTGTAACCATTGTATACAAACTCGCATACACACACCATCAAGTGAGTACTTAAAAAGCTCAATGAACCATTTAGCCATTAAAATCAATCAAGAAATTTATGGCTTAACATTGTTTCTAAAAAAAGAGGAAGAGCAAAAAAGGAAGAAGTGCATATAATATTAAAAAAAACAAGAAGCTGAAATTAAAAGACTAAGATTTTTATTAAATCATAAAGTATTTAATAACAAAAAGAAACAATAACTTATGGTTTTTGAACATTGAGTGTCTTACAATTGTCTAAGGGTCAAACAAAAAAACAAAAAAAAACAAAAAAACTTTTTTTAAACTTTTCTTGGTGATAAAATAAAAAGTACTATTTTACAGTCTTTGTGAATGTTTTGTTTGTGCATGATTCTGAATATGAAATAAATTGAAAGTTTTTAATGTCTTGCGAAAAAGAAAATTATTTCGATTGCATTCAGTTCATTTGAAAGTTTTTTACAGTGATAATTAAAATTCATTTAGCTAACATTGTTTGTAGTTTTGTCTTTGGACAGCACTCAATTTAATTGTTTATTTAAAAGTTGTTACATATAACTTTTAAGATAATCTGAAATTTAACATACTCACAAATTTCATGATAATGTAGTTAAATCTTTTAATACAAAAAAATAATTTTGATAAAAAGAATGGTAGCCTTTGAAAAACAGCTTTATTGTATTAAGCAAATTTTTGAGTCTTACTCATTAAAACTCTTGTCAAATTCAAACGTACGACATGAACAACATTTACTGTTTAACACTTTTTGATAAAATGATTGATTACCTTTCACAATAAATAAATTAAATTTATGCATAATGGTTGCAAAAAAAAAATACTGACATTGTGTATTTAATCAAAATTCTACCCGAACAACCAGCTCTTTAACAATTTCTTTTTTCTTTTTTTTTTTTTCTTTTTTGCAATCAAATTAACTCTTTGCAAAACAGAAAAAATAAAATCTCGAACCAGTAAAATATTCTCCAGAATCATTGCTGCTCGTTTAAATACATTTAATCTTAAAACGTCAACGTTGTTTCGTTTAACAAAATTTGCAACAAAAAAAAAAAAAACAAAACAAAAAGAACAACAACTGCCAACCATTAAAATTATTAAAATATTTTCCCGCATATTTTTTTTATTTAAATTTTTTGCACATCATGTTTTAAATCACAGAGTTGCAAAAAAAAAAAACAAAATATAAAAGAAATATTTCGCCGTTAAGCCATATTGGGCGTGTCTCGACATGAAATGCAAATTTTTCTTTTAAGTTTCCGTTGTATGATAGTATTTACTTCGTATTAAGTACAGAAATAGTTATGCTGTGTCTGTATGTGTGACTGTTATTAAGCAAAAAAAAATAGACAATTTCATTTTGCATCTACTGCGAGTATGTCATTTGTGTGTTTTGCAAAATGTTGATGTATCATTTGTTATTAATTTTTTTTCGCGCCATTTGAGTTTGTTCAATTGTCTAGAGATGATGATGTTGTCATTTTTTATTCGTCCTTTAAATATTTCTGTTTTTTTTATGTGACTTTGTCCAAAAGGGTTCATAGAATTAAACAAAGTAAACAAATAAGTGATTGACTTGTTGCAAATAATTCAAAGTCAAGCTATGTTCACATTACACAAATATTTAATGAAATAAACGTAACCACTATAATGTATTACTACCTCGGGTTATAAATTAATGTTTATTTTTTTTAAATTTTCCTCAATTTTTTTTAACAATATTTGGTTTAAGTGGTCTCGTTTTTTTTATCATAATTTTTGGATCTTTTTTTAAATGAACCAAGGCATATTTATTTATCAGGTAGTCTTGCTTCGTCAGCCGATCTATAGATAAAAAACAATTTTCTCTCCTCTCTCATTAATTTCAATTGTTAAACTTCATACAAAAAAATTCTAAATTTCCTGATAAATTAATATGCCTTGGTTAGAACTGTAAATTTGCTTCGTATACCCTTCACCATGAGTTTAAAGGTTTATATAAATGAGTAGGTGAGATGCAAAACTCGTTGGTTACATTTTAAAAAAAAATTTAGAAGCGCACATAATCAAGGTGCTGCTGGCGAAATGCAGCAATTTAGGGGATCGATTTTGACCCTAAAATAACATGACATTCTTAGTTAAATATTTGACATTTGAAAAATCGAAAATTGAGGGAATATAAAAGAATAATGAATTAAAGTTTGAAGCGAAAAGAGTTTTTTTTTAATTTTGTAACGAACGAGTTTTGCATCTCACCTACTCAAATATATCATTAAGTTAACAGTATTCGTTTAAGACCTATAAATATATACTTAATCCGAATTCTTATAGATAGAAAAGTTGATTTAGCTTAAATATAAGAGTCTTTCTGTCTGTGTGTTATTTAAAGTCAATGTTCTGAAGACCCCAAATGTTCTATGGAATCGTATGCAGTCAGATATACTTCAAAAAGTTTAATGTCAAAAATCGTCCAGATCGACATGTCAGCTAAAATATAAGCAAAAACTACGAGTGTTTCTAAAAACAGGTTTTTTGCACCAAATTTGTATCCTGTAGGTCGGTATCAGATAAAGATATTTGGAAAAAACTATTTTTTGTGAATTTAGTTTTCTTTAACCGACAACATATACTCACTTCTACAATAGATTGTAAACTGGGCAAATGTTTGCAATTTTATGCGTGCGTTATACCAAATATTTTATGAAGGGTATCTATGATTTGAGTCGGACAAATTTAACATAAAGGGTGGTTAAATTTTATGGGCCGATGTTGAATGTGAACCACACCAAAACGTCAAGTTTTTTTTCTGCATTTCATTTGACATTTTTCAATTTCAGACTAACTCAATTTAAGCCATGGAAAGATACACAATCGAACAACGCGCTAAAGTGAATATGGTGCACATCGTGATTCTTTTGTTCAACATAATCGTTCAAAATCATACACAATCGGTAGAATTTACTAAAAATATTTCAATTTCAGCAAAAACAGGCCTGTATTAAATGTGAAAACATCTGTGAATGCCTTCTTGATTCGTTGAACAGAAAACATTGTTGTTTTTCGCGATAGTGTGGCAAAAGAGCACTCAACCTCGACTCATTATCGTGTCCAACAACTGAACATCAACATCGTCATTAAAAATTTGGACCATCGGATGGACGTGTGCCGCCGAGGTCGCGGCAGCCATTTGGCCGATATTTTGTTCAATAATTTTCTAAATACTTTGTGTTTTATTCAAAATCAACATAAGCCCTTAAAATTTTACCACCCTTTATTAATGTAATGTTGATAAAAATTTTATTTTTTCAACTTTATAGGAGTTGTAGAATTAAAAAAAAAATATATTTATATGGATATGTTTTTAATCAAATTGCAAGTCGCATGATTTGTCTAAAGTTAAGACATTTATATAAACTCCTTCATTTATCTTTCTCAGCTTTGTTTGTGGCATTATGCATTTGAGTAGAAATATTTTAATTAAATATATAAATTGTTTGTTTTATGGCTGCTAAAACAACTACATATCAAAGAATGAAATTTGGTTTAGATATCCTTTCGCCTTCCATGGATCCGCTCTTGATTTGTGCACTAGATAAACTTATAAAAAAATTTAACTGTAATTCTTGTGAAATTTTGTATTGGTAAAAACTCAAGTCATAATAAAGAAGCTGCCACTACTATCGGACCTCCATTAAGTATTTGCATGAAAATAAGAAGATTTACGAAGACTCTGTTCAAAGGCATCCTTTTTATCCCATGTTTTCAAATAAACTTGCAGTCTAATGTTTCCATAAGTTTCATTTCGAAAATTTTAAGACAAAAGGGAAAATTATTTCAAGTTACATTTGTTTCACCGTATCACTGAATCAACTGATTCTATAAAATAAAACTCGTTAATCAGGAGAAGGAAACGAGACCGATTCCACCTCCTAATATCCCTAAGCCTCATTTAAAAATCATCAGGCTTAACTTTCAGACCCTGCGTATTGTGTACAATGCTGATACATTTACTTATTTGAAATTTACTACATACAAAATTTGTTTAATGTTTATGTTAATGTTCATCTGTCGTTGTACTTGCACTCGTGTTAATTGCGTAAATAAAATTTTATTTTTATGCCATTTACAAATGTTTATTTCTATAATCTAATAATTTACCTTTTTTATTGTAAAAAATAATCGAAGAAAACACATTGTTTTCGATGTAAAGATAACTTTTTTTTATTTGTGTTTTCCATAATTTAACAAATTTAACGCAATTTAATTGTTTGTCTGACTGTTTGTTATAATTATTTCCACTAAACATGCCAAGTTTAATAAACTCCAATAGCTGATGGTGTACTTGCATATTAAACTGTACCACAAATTTTCATAAAAGACAATTAAAATATTATATTGTTTTCACAAAAAAAAAAAAGAAGCATCCCTAAAATTATTTAAAATATTTGTATAATAAAAACTAATGACAATTGAAAATGACACTGACGACACCGAACGTACGACAACGACATCACTCGATGGCATTCTGCACTTGGCCCTTTGAATGCAACACGCAATGCACGCTGAAAAGCCAGTGATGTCACACACATGCGGGTGTAAGGAATCCACTTCATTTCATGGTTTAACAAAGTTATGAACTTTAATACAAATAAACACCTCCTCAACCACCCTCAAGTAGATGAAAAAATAAATTTTTAACAATTTTTTTTTTTTTTTTAAATTACTTGTACCTTTTACAACTTATATGATGTAGATGTTTATGATAAAAATATCCCTGCTTGGTATAATATACCAAGTGTTTTTAGCTTTAAAACATATGTCATCCCTCAAACCGAAACGTAAAGACCCTCCTGGCATTGTTTATTATGTTCAATAGTTTTAATTTAATAATATTTTGAGTCTATATTTAGTTAATCATATAAGAGTATATATAAATAATACCTGTATCTCTAACTACAACAACTTGCATACTTTTAAACAAGTAAATATCTGTTTTGTATCTGCGACCAACAAAATCCACCCTCTTCACTTGTTTTTGTACTGAAATCCTCTTTACTTGTCCATACTATCATTACAGGGCTTAGCAACATATGTGATGGTTTTCTATTCTAGAACAAAAGGCTCTTCGACTATTTGTCATAATTACATCAAAATATTTTCTCTAACTTTTCTACTTCTAAATCATTGGCAACCAACTCCCTTAGTTTGCTTTGAATGTGTGTGTTTTTCAAAAATAAAATTTTAATCTTTTAAATTTTGAAAATAAAAATTAAGTTTCTATTACAATTTACCTCCTGTCTATTGCAATTTTCTGCTGTTCTAAACAATATTTGTTCATATATTGTTGCTGTTTTTCTCTTGTTTGTTTCTTTTGCTGGGGGTAATTTAATTTTTATGTTAGAAATTCTACTCGCATATGTTTCTTTAATACTATTTTTCGCAATGGTCTTTACATGTACGTTTATCTAGTTAAGTTTTAAAATAACTTTATGATTTATTAAATTGTAATTCAACATGACATTGAAGTTATGGTTACAGAAACTTTCTTGATGGTTAGCAACTATGTTACATACTTGAAAGAATTAGATAAATTAGAAAATTTAGTTCAATTAAGGATAAAAGTCCTGCAACAACAAAGTCAAACATGAGATCATTTTTAAATTTGGTTTGTTTTGACGGCGAAAGATTGTACTTCGAAACTTAACACATCAAAAGTATTCATACCATCGGTTATTGTCCTGTGAATATGCTGCTAATAAAACTGATCAGTTAAGTGATAGCCGTGGCTGACTAGTTGCTTAGGTAATTAAGCCACCGATGAAGCTGTGAAGCTCCGTGTTTACGTAATAGGTTAGATCACAATTATTTTATGTTTAAAAAAACTTTTCGTTTAAGCAAATTCGTCAAACTACTTATTACCAGAGTCTTTGATATCTTTAATATAACTTTTATTGGTGTCCGTGCAAAAATAAATATCCGCAATGTCCATAAATAAAGACTAAAGACATAATTCGATGGCTTCAGATATTATGATTATGTGCCTAAAAACGCGGGGTCACACTTTTCAGGAAAACATTTCTTTCTTAGTTACGCTTTTAAGCCTTTTATGCTTAATTCTTTTTTACATATCGCCGTAGATATGTGTCATCCAGATAGACAGATCATATCTAGGCCCCCCATATTCAGGGTTTAGTTTTACAAGTTTTTGAGTAATTTATTAGTTATAGTAAAAGCACTCTTCAGCACTCTTCGAAAGAAAAAATCGATCCAGTTAAGTTAATGATCTTATCAGAAAAACAAGTAAGAGCGCTATATTCGGTCTTGCCGAATCTGATAATATCCTTCACCGTCATGTGCAAAGGTACAATCACCATAACGTAGCTAAACCCAGGAAGCAATCTTGAATTTTTTTAATTTTCATATCTAACTATATTTAAATACTCAAGCCTTTCCATTTGATTGCCATATTGGCTCTCTCGGTTGTATAGAGACTGAAACATATCGATTTCCGTTTGTAAATTTTAGGATAACCGCTGAAGCAGTTGTACTCTGGCACTTATATTTCAGCTGGTTTCAAACCGAGTGGTTAGAACTAATTTCTAAGATTACGGCTTATAATTTTGTAACTTAAACGTGTTCAAAAATTATTTAAGAGTGTGATAAAGTTTGATATATTTAAAAAAATATATATTATTTCGAATAATTTTTGACCATAACTCTGCCGATTAGTTACCGATTTGTCCAAAATTTTAATGAATATTTCCAGAGACATACTAAATCTATAAATAGTAACAACCGTGTGCCTATAAAAAATCCAAGGCCTGGAAAATTTTAATTTTTGTTGTAAAAATAAGGAAAAAAACAGAGGCAGTCGTGCTTATTTGCTTATATCTCATAAAACTTCGGAGAGATTATGCTGATTTCCAATACCGATCTGCTCCCAAATATTTCTGATATTCTGATACCTTACACTGGTCTTGGTGATGTCGGAGGGGCTTAAAAGAATGATTTCAACATACACACGAACAGATGGACAGAAAAAAAATGCTTAATCGATTCACCAATTCATAAGCTTTCAGAAAATATGTATACACTTTATGGGGTCGGAAATTAATATTGTAGAAATTTCACAAGGATTGGCAAGCTTATATTATATATTCCCTTACACTTACTGTGAAGGGTACAAAAACAAACAAAATAAGTTATGAAACAAGTAGGTTAGGTTAGGTAGAATAGGCAGCTGTTGTGCAGCTCACTTGGGTCCATTGTATTGATCCCTTTGTGATACCTGAATAGAAAAGTAAGAGAGAAGAGAAGCAGACAATTCCAGAGTCTCTGGCGGGAATCGAACCCGCAAGCCCCAAACTAGCAGACAAGCACACTACTGACTAGTCCACCGGGGCACTCTGAAACAAGTAAAAAAAATTATATTTGTCCTTCACGAATCTGCAAATACCCTTGACCAACTTGTACAGAGATATAGTGTAGCTTAGGTTATGTAATGATACATGCCATTTTGCTTTGTTATTTCCGATGCCACCTTTGATTTTGAATTTCAGCTGTTAGCTGTATTTTAATTGTCAAACCAATTCAATTTATGCAATAGGTGCCCAATATATGTCCCCACCCACCCCACTTCTTTTATTTTTATGCTTTTTAACTAAGTCGTCCATGAGACAGTGACGAGTGCTTAGTGGCTATGTTAATATTTATTCAAATACAGTGCGTAAAAAAATCATGATGGAATGAAAAATATATTTTATTTTTAAAAAGTCAAACCTTAAATTGCAAATTTTTTGGAAATTTTCCTTTTAAGCAAGTACAAAAATAATAAATTCTGGGTTTATTGCATTTTTATTAATTTTTTTACACCCAAAAAAATTTTGTACTAAATTTTAATGGAAATCTTAACGCTTATTTTTTCTTTTAACTAAAAAAATAGCAAACTCAGTGTGAACTGCAATATTTTACATTTTTAAAAACCAAAAAAATTTTTTGTGCCAACATTTTGTTAAAAATCTGGGAGCTTACTTTTTCATGGCACTGTACTTTGAAATTCGCTCACTAATACGGATGTAAAATATTTTTGGGTATGTATGATTTATAGTCATATTGATAGATTGGGAAAAGAAATTATCCGCCATTTTGTTTAGAATGCTATGTTGGATTTTAACTTTTTCATAATTTATTGAATTTCAATAGCAAAGCCCTTGATTTGATACCCATATTGTAGGGTTCGTAGGGGGCAAAGTCGTAGTTTTAGAACCATATATCCGCCATTTTATTGCATTAAGTTTAATATTTCAAAGAATAAAAAACTTTATAAAATTAAATATACATTTCTAATGTTTCGGATAGAATTTTCAATGTAGTTTTGTTTAATAATTAAATACTCATTATGCCATAAATTTTATTACACATTAAATATTTTAATTTTCTAATATTCTATTAAAATCTATTAAAATCTAAATCTGTCTACACAATAACGCAATAAGGCAAATCGAAATAATGTTTAAAAGAATCTTTACAAAATTAATTATAAATTTATGAATTAATTTAATGACAATTAAATTAAACAAATAGAAAGTTGTGTAAGACACAAGATATTTATATCAAGCAGAAAGTATTTACGACAGCTAACACTTGCCCCTCCCAAACCGACATTCGGTTACGCAATTGTAACAACCGTATTACAACAGATATTAACACAGCTTTCAAAATGATTGTTTTACAATCGTATATGATGGTGTGTATCGATGCTGATATTAATTTAGACATGCCAAAGATACATGGATAGATATATGACTCCTATGGTTTTATATGCACATTTTATATAAGCGGCTGTTGGAGTAATAAAACACATGCACACACAGACAGGAACGAAAAAAAAGAGAGAAAAACTTTATTGTCATGTTCATGTATGTAAGTATAGTGGCTCGTAGAGTGGAAGAATATGTCATTTACAAAATCATCAATATTTCAATTTAAATTTACACGCATAAAATTTTATATTATACAATGATGTCTTCGTTATCTAGGTGGCAGGCAAGTAAATGAATGAACTCTTTTAACGTTTGTACACGCTCACAATCTTTACAGAAATTAAACTCAGGGTTTTATTATTTGAGGCCTGCGTCTTACTATTGTGGAAATTAATTAAACTTAATTTAACAATAATAAAATATTAAAAGTTTAAGCTAAAGTTTGTAGAACCAATACTCAATTACTTATTTTTAAAAACTAAATAGAAAAAGGATATGTTCATATATGGGACTAAATGTTACAATATGTTTTTGGTTCCAAGTTTTGGCACATTTAAGTTTCTAATTTCAAAATTTTTTTTCTATCTCAGCAATTGATTTCATACTTTCCCAGCTCTGTCTAAAAAAACCTAATATTTAGTACAGTTCTAAATTGAAATACAATTCAAGCTCATCAAAATACCATACATACAGTGTTTACAAATGTATGTGTCTTTATGCACATTTTAATTGCGCAATTTTAGTATATTTCGTACATACTTTAGCAAATAACCATGATTAGTTCTGCACGAATAATTTAAATTGTAAACCCCATAAACTTAACTATGTATTTACAAGACACATAGACATTCATACCTTCTATCACTCATCCTTATGTCCACCCACTCCCAATTCCTCATACCTCAAGCGAATAATTTTATGTACCTTTTAGTTTTGTAAGATTCTCCCTAAACTTTATTGTAAATCAGTAGTTTTTACGACTTAACAAAATGTCAACTACTGCAACAACAACAACAGCAAAGCAAAAACAACAACTAATATTTATTTGTTTTTCGTGTTGTTGTATTAGACGCATTGTGCCACCTAAAGTTGTAATAATTTTTTTTTATGTTAGAAACAGATGACTGCCGTGTATTAAAAGTGTGTAATATAAGAGTTTTTAAGTCATGTCAGTTAGTTAATTTTTATTTATTGGCAAAGGGCATAAGGTGTTTCTTGAAGATATTTTTATTATTTTTAAGGATGAAGTTTTCTTAAAAAAAAATTTTTAATCCTTTAGCTATTTAATGTATGGGTCATTTTTGTCTCTTACAGGAGAAGGGGCCAAAAACTCCTCATTAAAGACTACGATCAACTATATGGTGGCTCCTTAAGCGCCAACCTTGATGACATTGAAATTATGTGTAAGGAGGTCGGGGTTGACATTCCTGATTAACTTCAGCTTAAGGTATTCATTGCATCAATCACAACTGATTGCTCCATTATGACGTCCCGAAGCACGATCACCATATACCAAACATAATTCCACATTCATATTGTTTGACGTTGACGGGTTACTGCTACCACTAACACCGCCTTCACCACTAATAGAACTTGTTGATTGTATGTTAAGATTCACAAGTAATTTGTTATCTAGAATATAAAAAAGAAATAAAACAAGAGAACAACAAAAACAATATGGCAATTTGCTTGGATCTTGGGTGACGAGAATATTCGGCGATTTTGACTTTCAGAAGAGCACTTAGGCTTATTTTATTAGCAGGAGGCTTATTTTAAAGCCATTTTTTTAACATGGCCTTAGAACCAGTCACCACTAAGGATACTCCCGTATCGCGTTCTCGCCTTTTTACTAACCAAACGCAAGTTTTAATTGTGGTCGATAATGGCGCTTACAAGTGCATATATGGCAAGATCACTGTTAGGTCTATTAACGTCTCCGATTTTATAGGTCTTAGGTATTATGTACTCCGGTTAAGAGAGAAATAGGTCTTCTCCTCAGGATGTTGCAATTTGGGTGCAGCAGCAGCAGGCACAGAAGAAACGGATTTTCCTTGTTTAGACAGTAAGGATTTGTAAGAAATGATTTCTTTGCGCTACTTAGCATATCGTTGCCATATTTTTCGATTATACGTATAGCGGCTTATATCTCAGTAAATGTCTTCTGGTTTTAGCGGACTTCTACAGACAAGAATACGAAACAAGAATGGGTACGGTATTAATGACTTAAGTGCGAGACAATAAGGAAGTGATAGGATCATTTGCTGATGTGGTTAAAACGACATGACTGTGACAGTGTTAAGTATAATTGCTACGGTGGGCAGCGGTATGTAATCTGAAGGACTGACAGTGTTTGTTGTCCATCTGACCAAACCATTCGCAATTCGTTTTGATTGTTTTCTTATATTCTTTATTAATACGAATAATAAGCACGTATGGGGATGGATCATCAGCGCAGTATTGGCATACACGAACTGGGCAAAAAGAGGATTACAATCGACATATACCCTGGCGTCAGAGGGAAGCTGTTTATATCTCGCCTCTTATTACCAACAAGCTAGGGTTACGTTGTAAAGCAAAAATCACCAAAAAAATTATTGGCAACACTCGACAACACAAACGTTTGTCCTTCGTTAGCTTAGATTGAAAAAGAGTGGCACTAAAGGCCCAAACCCATGACAGGCATACACGTAAATATACCCAATTGGCATGTTGTGTGCTCTATGTGGAAACAAAATTTTTCTAATAAGAGGTATAGTCCTTCGTCCTTAATTTTTTTTTTAACATCCTTTTGGATTCAATTTAAATTATGTAATTTTTACCTTTTCCCTTAACTAATGTTTAATTCATTTACGTGTTTTGTATGACTATTTAAATATGTTTTTTTTAATATTTGTTTAACATTAAAGTTTCCTTTGCTTTTTGTTATATTTGTTTATATACCCTACATTATGAGTGAAGATGGTAATTGTACGACAATACTGATGTTTGTGACACAGAAGAAAAAAGAAAATAAATAATGACCAATACTCAACTTTAACTCAACTTTTAATATTTCAATGGAAAAAAATCATTTCCTGAAAGAGTTTATTACTGTTTGTCTGTACGTCCATGGCTGTCCATGAATATTTTTTTTTCTATGTACACTGCACTATTTAAAATATAGTTTATTCAAGCTTGTCATTGCTTTAAATCCGGTAAAGGTTTTACATATCTCATATATCGTACACCATTCATAAAAAAAGAAACTAAGGCCCGTATTACTTTACCAAACTTGGGATGAGCTAAATTCTACCACCATAAAGGGTCTTCTTCCGAAAATGACTTAAAGCTTTTACAAATCCTTTTCAAGTGTCTTAAAGGTGCATTGTTTTATTTAGTCTACGCACAAGTCACTAAATGAAATTGCGTTATAATTGGTCTAAGTATGACTTATATATGAATATGATCAACCAGATATTGTTATAGATTTTTTATTATAGTTTAATCAAATTGTTGACCAAATGAGATATTTACATATTCTATCAATGGCTATAGGGCATCATATGATCAGGCATATCGCATTAATATTTATTACAATTTTTTTTTTAATTTCCATTACTAATTGCTTGTAAAAGTCACTGTCATATGTGTGTACATTAGAGTTAGTTTATCATTAAAAAGACTTATTGTTTTACCCTCTTACATAAAGGAAGGAGGATTCACTAGAAAATACTGTTTCCTTTTTTCCACATTTAAACAATTGAAATGATTTTCACCTGATGCTTTTATGCGGGCTTCATAATAATTTATTATCCTTGCATGTGTTAACGTTTCTAATGTTGTGTTTTTGTGTCAGTTTTATATCTACTGCTTAATGTGTGTGTAATCATAGTTGCCATAGTTTGTAGACAATTACAAAGACAAACTTTTAGCCACACTTGAGTTGTAAAAAAACATATAATTTTTCACTTTTCATAATTTAAAAGAGGAGGAACCGTTTTTTTAGTTATTTTCAAACTATTATCAAGTTTTTATTTTACAACTAATTGTACCAAAATGTATTGCATGAATGGGTTTATTTGTTTTCATAATTACTTTTATTGAGAGATATATAATTATGATTAATATCAAATAAGTACGTCACAAACCACAATTATATGTTTTCAATTATTATAACAATGAAAGTATTAATTCTGATCTTGCTTTCCTCAACCAGCAAGGCAACGTTTTTTATATGAGGCCATCAAAGTAAAACATGTTAGAGAAGTACTTAGAACATCTTAAAAATACAAGTTTTACATTTTGTATCAAAAAAAATCTCCAGCCAACCAAAATTTATTTAATATTAAGTCAATCACCTTGTTTAAGTTCTTTGTGTTTAAATTCACACGCTCTTTGAATATTTCCTAGATTTTTATAATTCAATTTAATTTCCAACACGCACATCTTGTGGCCATTGCTGATTTGATATGCAAACGTCCACTAAAAGGACTTTGACGTTTTCACGTTAAACACGGTGTGCTAAATCTTTCTTTAAAATATTTATTTATATTTAAATTATAAACAAATATACGTATGTTTGTTGGTTTTTATGTATTTTTAAGATTGATGTTTGTTAGTAAGCAGCAGCTTTTCTTTTCCTCCTTTCCACATTTCATTAAAAAGTGAACAAGTAATACGTCAATTAACTGTCAAATATTGAACAAAAGCTGGTATATGGCGCAACTTTACATTTTTTAAACACCAAAAAAAAATAAATATTTACAACCAACAATAGGATTTTGAACGCAAACAATAATCAAAAAAAAAAAACAGTATCGAAAATAAAGAAGAGAAAAAAACGTGTCTTAGTTTCCGCACAAGTTGCTGTCAATCTGTACATTGAGAATCATACATGCGGACACACGTACGTACTTGTAACGGGCATTAAAAATGCATTTTTTTAAAAGACTTATATACAACACAAAACAATCTTTTTTACGTTTTTAAGGATATTTTAAATTCAATAAGTATTTAAGGATTAAATTGAAAATTTTTAAAAATGTACAAAACGAATTAAATTCAAAACGCCAGGCATATAACTCAACAGCAGGCATGAAATTTGAGACGAATTTTGTACAATTGTTGCCTTCTTTTTTGTAAACTTTTTTATTTGGATTATTTTTAATGAAATCTTTAAAGTATAATTGAAATAATATTTTTGGTTTTTAGTGTACTTTTCCTAACGAATTTTTAAAGCATATTATGACGTAAGGAAATTATCATGAGACTGAGAAGGTTTCTACTTTACAAAATTTTAATAGAAATTGACTGCATGTTGAACGCAAGTAAAGTATAATGTTCAAACCAATCCGATTAAATTTAATTATCAATTTGTAAACATGTTTAACATTTCGAATTAAAATAATGACATTTTGAACCAACAAGCATTTAGAGGTTAATTTTCTAATTTTAACTATTAACACATTTTAAATAAGCTCAAGGAACATTCACGCAGGTTTAAGCCAAGAAAATTAATAACAAAGACACTTTTCTAATAAGCTAAATATCCAAACGAGTTCATATTATAATACTTTAAAGTTTTAGAAACAAACAATACAAACTTACATGTTTCACTGCCATAGAAGTAATATGTATAAAATTTGTTGAAAAATTAAACCAAAAACTTACTTTCCATCATTTGGAAAAATAATTAAAATTAAAACAAAGTGAAGGATTTTGAAATTCATCATAGCACGCTTTACTGATCAGCTGGGTTGGTTAATATTATCTGTCTAAATAACTATAATTTTAATAAGACAGTTAATTAAATGCTTTAACAAATTAGTATCGTTTTTAATATTAACACCAATGTACGTATAAATAGATAAAGCAACAGGCATATGTGCCACATAATTATGGTCTGAAGTTGTTATTTGGCTCACCTTTTTTTTAAATTGCGCTAAAGCCACGTTTGAACAATCACTTCGGTTTAAGTTCCAACTACTTTTACGTGTTTTTCTGTTGTTAGGCAATCATCATAATAAATACATAATAAATGGTAAACCTTTCACTAAATAAACGACACTTCAGTTGACAAATTTTTAACAGCCTTACCAGATCACTGAATAAAAAACCCTTTACAACAGGCCACAGTAAATGAAGTTCAATTATTCTTCTATGGTGACTCCCTTATATCAGTCTTATATAAATATTGAATGATTTTTGTAATGAAGTTTGTAATTTTTTGTAAAAAGATTAGTGTTCCCAAAATATGCGATAGATATATATTTCGTGTTATTTGTACAGTAAAGTATAGGTAACAAAAAAAAATGCTTTTACATTGTTTATGAATAATTTAAAAATAATTTCAAGTTGGCGAAAATTTTGAAAAAAAATCACCCGCCCCTGTGTGTCATGTTGCGCAACTCAAAAATGAACACAGGTGGCAATTTTTCCTATATTTATCTATTAGTTTATTACAAGGGAACTCGAGACTATCTTAAGCTAAATTTTTTTTTGCTAGAGTCAGTTTTCCTATTTTAAGACACAGACACTGCGTGTACTGCTTAGAGACCACACTAATAACTAGTTAATAACAAGTTTTAGGTGCTTAGTAATTCCCGTGGTACTAAATGGGTCTTTGGTCAATTTCGAACATATTCTCTGATCAGATTTTTAGATCTCCTAAGTTAGAGCTTCTAGCAGCCAGTAGTATTGGTGACACCTCCACTACACCTTAATAAATGACCCCAGGGGGTACTTGTTGCCGCTGCTCTATTGACAATAAAAGTTCCTGTATTTAAAAAAGTTAATAAGTAACTTGATTAGTTGTTTATTATAGTAATAGCTTTCAATAGGAGTTGACAAAATAGTGCCACTTAAGTTTGACTTAACCATAGGTCAAAGGGGCGCCAATTAGTTGGCCTTTTGTGATAATTTAATGAGTACACTGTGTCATAAGGGTTTTGAAGATTCCAAGAGCGTTAGCTCACGATAGGAATTAAGAAATCTATTCCAACCGGCTTTAAACTGCGCCAGTGTCAAACGGATTTGCCTTGGTAGCTGCCACTTATTATAAAAAATTGCCTGTGGGTGACAGGTTAAATTCCCTATTGCATTGAAGTCATTTTTAGTATTAGATACCATTGCTTGGTAAAATATAGTCAAGGTATTCCTAAGGGAATGCCGGGGGGAAGTACTAACTGATAGTACAAATTTCAAGAAGAATTCTGCATCGCAAGCGTGGATCCATGGGCAGGAGAAAGGGATATGTCATCTAACCCATACTACACTTTTGTCATTTGACGAGTAATAAACTGAAACCACAATAACCAACCAACCACACCCCCAAAAACAAATAAGATATACTCATTAACATATAAGCAATGTTTTTTCAACCAATTTTCATTGCAAGGAGCTATTGATATATATTTATGTATTGTAAATAAAATAAAAAAATAATTATAGCCAATTTGTTAAAACCAAGTCATATTATATCAATAATACTTGAGAGCTCGATTATGAGGCATTGTATTTAGGAATTGTTATTGTTAACTAGTTTTTATAATAGTTTAAGTATAAATAATGTTAATAAATAAACGATTAAAAAAAATATATTTATATATACTCACGTAAAATCCCCAGAGGTCTCCATGCTCAGAAATTTTAATTGAAATTCATACGAAATGTAATAACACAACAAACCATAATGAAAATATTTTGTTAAACACCCTTGAAGCTTAATTAGCGGAATAAAGATGAAAACTTCGATTAAAAACACTCTAAGATCCAATTTTAGATGCCGAATAAATAAAAAAATTTATGCTGATATCGAATAAATAAAAAAAAAAATTAAAGGCGACAACTTTTTTTGGAAAATAGATATTTTAGGAAATTTCATCTCTTACCGGCTTACCCTTTTGTGAAAAACAAATCACCTAAATTGTTCGACGCTGATATTTTGGTAAATGGTTCAATTTCTAATACATATATGTAGAATTTAACAAGCAGGAACTGTAACTATTACTTAATATCACAATATGATAGCAGAATTACTTTCACCTTAACTGGATGATATTGATTTGATTGATATGTAGTTTCAACGGGAGAACGACACATATTATTAAGTCAGTTAACAAAGCCAATGCAGAAAACATATCTTGGTCGTTTACTCTCTCGTTTTGCTGAACAGAAGTAAATATTTAACAATAAATAGCGATAGTTTTTTGACAGAGCACATTTAAGTCCTTACCGGTGAGAAATTTTGTATCCATTAGTGCACATATCTTAAACTTTGCAATTATTTTTATAAATTACTTAATTATAAAATGTCATGGTTGTCAATAAAATTAAAGTTGGAATGAAAATTTCCTTTATAAGAATTTGATAGTAGTAAAATATTTTTTGAATTATGTCCTCAGACGAATACATCACTTTTGTGTAATCTTTTTTAATTCACACACTATTTTCGAAGTCTATGACAAAAGTCCTTAAGTCAGTTTTAATGATTTTTCCTTTTGTAAAATATGAATAATTCCAAAACGAAAATCATTTAGTTTTCATGCTTATTAAACAATTCATTAATACTTTACTTTTCTTTGGATCTTTCTTAATTACAGTCAATAAAATAACGGACATTGTGGTAAGACTTTTACCCATTTCAATCAAAAACATTTTTTTTTTTTTGTTATTTTCTATTTTTTAATTAACACAAACATTAAATGAGGAACAACAAACTTGAGGGGTCTTTTTAACATCCAACCATTAAAACAAAAAATAATAGTATTATTAGCAACCTAAGTGGCTTTTTCTTTAAATAAACTAATAAAAAGAAAATCATCATTTATCATTTAACTTAAAAACTATTAATAGTTTTATTTTCCTTTCATTATGCGCTTACGTCAAATGTAACGCAGTCGCTGTAGTCTCGCTAACCATAACAATTACAATTAATTTCTCAATATTCAATTCAATTTTCGTATAGACTTCAAATGTCAAAGCACTAAATAACATCATTATTCATTGGAAATCAAAAAAAAAATAAATTATTTTTGGAGGTAAAGTCATTATTAGGAGAGTACTCCTTGTCTGTAGACATAAGAAGGTGGTAACCACAACAATCACAGCATAACACTTTATGGGCTAAGGACTATTATTTTCAAAACTCTTACATATGTGATTCAACAACCAGGGGTTAGTTTTTGTTAACAAAAAGATCTCGAGGAGTTTAGGAGATCCATGTTGTTTTATTTTTTGTTTATGAAATATATAAACATATGTTTTAGAAATAAAATTCTATACGAAAAGGGTTTTTATGTTTCACAATGTAATTAATTTATTATACAACAAAAAGCTATAATTAAAAACAAAATAATAATGATTACAGTGACAGCTCTAATATTGAATTGTTTATGAAGCATAACCACACTTGCTCTAGAAACAGTATATTAATAATATCCTGCAGTTTTGGTCTCTATAATAAAGTTTCTTTTTTACCTATTCAAGTTGAGAAAGTGTATGGTAATAAACTGGGTACACAAAAGAAATCTTTTAGCATGTTATTCTAAAGACTACACAAATATTCACAGAAAAAAAGTTTATGTTCCGGAGTTAACATTTCAATACATATAATTTACATTATAGGTTGCCAGGAGTTAGCTACAGTTCACCTGCAAAATATTAAGTAACCATCTTTCTATAATAGATATTGACTTGTGTCACATTTAATTGTGACAAGTGACAAGTTAGTAGATATTAGGCAATGGAAAGAAGTAGTCACACAACATACTTTCTTCAAAACTGTTGGGTTAACTAAATAGAAAACCATTAAATATTACTAAATACTCAAGTTTTTAATCGAAATCCATCAAATTTCCAACACCTGTTTTCTGTTCCTACAATATTTCTTTTTAACTATTGCATTCTTTTTAATGGAACTTCAAGGTCTTGCCTTAGTTTTAAAGTTAATTTCTTTTACATAAATTCTGTTTTTATTATACCACGAAATTTTGTTGTAGCTTAACTAATGTTTAATTTATGACTTGTCAAGATTATTTGTAGAATAAAAAAAAATAAATAAAATAAAATTTTTTTAAAATGTATACAAATTAACACAAATGTTTATACAAATAACAAACATACAGTTTATGCTTAAGGCGCTACACTTAAAGAAATTCTCAGAATATGTGTCTCTCTTATTCTGTTGCCAAGCTCAAGGTGAAATTATGTAAAAATATTGGACATTTTTGCGTTTAATTTTGAAGGCTCCTTTACTATACTTCTCGGAAGGACTGTTTTTGGTAAAATTAACGTTAAAAAAATAAAATTTTAACTAAATTATGTTTCCTCATTTTACACATTGTTCTAGAATTTATTGAAAAACGCTCAATATTTTCGACAATTTTTTATATCTATACACGCAAAGAAAAGACATGTTTGTGTCTATTTAAGAGCAACATACCATGATTTAATTGTATGATTGTGTTTAAAATTGTTTGTTGTTATCATTGTTATATTTAGTTAAAACATCATACAATAATCATAATATGATTGCAAATGCAATGGACAATCTTTGATCGAAGCAAGTTATTGTTTTCTTTTTAATTTTTGTTATATTTACAAAAGAATGCTATGGATGCTACCGATAATCATAGCATGATTGATTTGTAATGATACTGCTGTTTCATTGGTTATTTATAATTTTAAATGCTTTCGAGTATAATAAATATTTTTTGTTATATTTTAGTGTTGCCAACATTTAACCGTAAAAATCCTAGCAAACTAAAGTCTATTGATCAATTTGGAAAGAATTGCATTAATTTCTCCCAGTGTTCTTTGCTTGTTTCCAGCAGACATTGCGGCAACATTTTTCTAATTACGTTTTGCATTTGAATGATTTTTATTTATCTTTTCTATTCTCCGCATTTCGACTTCAAACAAAAGTTTTATCTATTTCTTTTTGCTTATTTTGTTTTACATTAAACCTTAAAGTTATAATTTTATGGCTATTGGCCCCACCCGCTTCAGCCCTTTTTTAGTGCAGTGGCTACACATTTTACGTTTCGATCATAAAACATGCAAACTAACTAAATTAATGCATGTAATCGTATGTTTTGACTATAAAATTCTTTTTTTTTCAGAGTCCTTAAAATAAATTAAAATAAAATTTACGTAAGAAAAGAAGAAAAGAAAAAACAACATTATTTTATGACTTAAACAGAGTCATAAAACTAAAGTGATATAAATAGATGTGATATGAGCAATGTCTGGTACGAATGAATAAACGTATGAATGTGTGATAACAAGACACTCCTTATTTTAATTCGTTTTTTATATGTTAATAGCAAAACATACAGGCAGTTAAACATATAGACAAGAAAATTAATAACAAAAAAAAAATTAATAAATAAATAGGACAAGTGTGACTAATGGCAAGTGGCAGCAAATATATGGAACATTAACAAAAGCAGTTTAAGTAAGAAATTTATAGCGCCAACAGGTCTGTAAAGGTTTAAAATTAATAAAAATTAAAATTTATTTTATCTGCCAACACAAATCTAAACATGAAAATTAAATTGTTTTTAATAAAATTCACCATGCAAAGTGTTGCAACATGAAATTTCTTAAATTACGTAATCGTTGCATACAAGTACTTCTATGTACTAGTACTGAAATGTCAGTTGAAATTAACTTTTGACAACTTGTAGTTGAATTGTTTGATTTTTATTTGTAAATGCAAGTCGTGTGTAGTTATAAAATATTACTATTAAAAGAAATAAAATTAGTTTTAATTCAATAGACTGTTTGCAAAATTTATGAATTTTTTAATAAATCACAATAATTGAGAGAAGAATGTTTGACACTTTATAACTCTTTCTCTCACCTTTTTTTCCTTCTTTATGAGCTGTTAGCTCATATTTCATTATATTGACTAGATGACTTTCTTACAAAAATTTGTCTAAAATTATCACATGCGGAAGGATATGGATAATAACAAGGGTTGAGTGTATAAAACCTTTAAACGGTAACAGTAGTTCTCCTTAAGCTACAGGAAATACGTGTTACAAAGTATAAACGAGTGTGCTTACACAAGGAAAAGGAAGTTATTGCTTTTGGTTTTTTTATAAAACTTTAAACTCTAGTGAACTTTAGAGAGAGATGCAACCTCAGACACATAAAAGTTATAAAAAACAACATTGACTTAAGTGTATTTAATTTATTTTAGTTTTTAGAGACACCAATTCACCAGTTTTGTAATTAGTTGTGTTTAACATGGCTGTTGTCATGTCAGGGGTTTTATCTGTATGTCACTTTTGGCAAAAATCATTACTCAATTGTTGAGCCATAAAAAAGTTTTCTTATTTAAAATTTTGCTGTTAACAAAATAAACTAAATGAAGGCTTGTTTAGCACATTACTTAAATAAAACTGCTGATGAGGCCAACTTGACTCTGCAAAGATGTATTCTTTATGACTTGAACTAAATTTTTACATTATGAGCCAGGACTCGTTACAAGTGTTGAAGTGAAAATGAGCTCTAACGGAAATGTTTGTAATGAGTAAAACTTGTACATGCAGTTTTAAATATATTCATCAGCAATTTGTAAATGTTAATGAAGGGTAGTGGCTCCCAATATTTTTCGTAACATGCCCACTTGGCATTAAGTTCATAATTTATCATATTCCTGCACTTTGAAAGCAAACACATAATAATAAGTAAGAAAGTTATCATTCCCCCAGAGTGGCCCTGTGGACTAGTCAGTAAAGGGCAAGTCAGTTGTTTGGGGGTTGTGGGTTCGATTCCCGCCGGAGACCCTGGATTTGTCTGCTTCTCTTTCTCTTCTATTCTAAATATTTCTATTCGTATTCTATTCTTCTCTCTATTAAGGCGTCACAATGGACCGTAATGGTCTCCGAGTGAAGGTGTGAGGGTAACTTTGCACCAGCCTTGCCTTCCTACCTACCTACCTACCTATCATTCCCCCATATACAAAAAATAATATTTTCTTTTTAATTTAATACAGAAGACAAAATCTTATTGTCTTGGTATGAATTTCAATTTTTGAAAACTATGTCAAAGCCTTTTAAGCTTAAGTCTTTTCAATAATAAACAAATTTTTTGTTCTATTATTTAATCGATATTTTTCTACCTCTTTGTGTAGCATCATTAGGATACGGGATTATATTATATATAAGGTAAAAGAAACTAATAAATATTTTTGAAAACTTTTATCGAATTTTTCAAAAATAATAAAGTACTAGCTAATACCCGGTGTGCTTCGACACCCCAAATTTTAGTATTTAATTCATATGGTTGGTGCCACGCCCACTATTGTTAATGCACCTATTTCTTGCCTAAATGTTAATTTGGGTGTCAAAGTTACTGTTGCAAAATTTTACTACTCTAATCGATATCGTTTTCCAAATATACGAATTTTAGTATTTAATTCATATGTTGGTGCCACGCCCACTATTGGTAATGTACCCATTTTTTCCATAAATGTTTAGTTGAATATCAAAGTTGCTTTTGCAAAATTTTAGTGCTCTAATCGATATCGTTTTCCAGATATACGAATTTTAGTATTTAATTCATGTGGCAGGTGCCACGCCCACTATTTTTAATGCACCAATTTCTTGCCTAAATGTTCACTTGGGTGTCAAAGTTGCTCTTGCAAAATTTTACTACTCTAATCGATATCGTTTTCCAAATATACGAGTTTTAGTATTTAATTCATATGTTGGTGCCACGCCCACTATTGGTAATGTACCCATTTTTTCCATAAATGTTTATATGAATATTAAAGTTGCTTTTGCAAAATTTTAGTACTCTAATCGATATCGTTTTCCAGATATACGAATTTTAGTATTTAATTCATATGGTAGGTGCCATGCCCACTATTGATAATGCACCCATTTCTTGCCTAAATGTTCATTTGGGTGTCAAAGTTGTCGTTTTCCGAATAGTCACGCCTACTATTGTAAGTCCGCCCTTGTTTTACATAAATGTTCGGGTGGATGTCAAAGTTTACCGTACTTAATTTGAAGACTCTAGCTGCATTAGCTTTCAATTTCAAACCAAGGTATAGCCTATAGTTCCTTCCAGACATACAGAAAGCTTCTGTGAAAATTTCAAGGAAATCGGTCCAGCCGTTTAACCGTCTAAAAAGCACAAACAAACATACAAACACACATTGATTTTTATATATATAGATAGATTTAATTTAAAGCAGTTTAAATAAACAAGAAAACCCTCAATACCATACTGCTTACATGATTGATTACCTAGAGATAGCTTAAAGCCGTCAATATTGAAGGATAAATTTTAGAAGACTATTATACTCTATCAAAATTTAATAGAAAAAAATTTATAACTGAAAAATTTTAATATAGAAAATTTATTTAAATCTCCAATTTTGAATTATCTAATTATCTAAAAAAAAATTATCAGCAATTAATTAAAAAATATTGTTGACAAAAATAGTTTTTTTCTTTGTTTCTTTTTCATTAAAAATTTTATAAATTTTTCCTGGAGAGAGTCTTAGTTGGCCTTTGAGAATCTCTGTTTTATAGTTTCATTTAACTTTATGTGCATGTGGTTTTGTTGACTTAAGATCAAGCATAAAAACGAAATGTTTTCTTTTGTTCCGAAATTTTTGGTGTTTGTGGTAGTGTTGCCAGTTTCAACATTTTAAAAGAGAAATTTACCTTTACTTACCTTTAAGACTAAACAAATTATATTTTTGTTTCTAACATTTTCTTAGCTGTTCAATGGCTTTAGAATTGGTTTGCTTATGAAACGTTTTCCTTAATAAATTTTATTTAGTTTTTTCTCTAGTTTCCTCAGCAACACTGGTTTGTGGCTTATGCCAGTTCCATGCATGCATGTATGTATTGGCAAATTATCCTGTTATGTATTTCTTTAATATTTATTATGCAAAAGTTTTTGTTGTTTATTTATAACTAGAAATGTCTTCAACACTTATTCTGGGTATTTATTTAGTTTTTGTTATATTCTTTTCAAGTCTTAGTGAAATAATTTAACCCACGGTCATGTTATTAATCTATTAGGGTGCGCCGGTGAACTAGTCAATAGAATGCTAGTAATTTAGATTTAATTCAGCAATTATTCTGTTTATCTGTCGTATATTTATGCGTTTTCACTAAAAGTTTTAATTTCAAAAACTATTTTTATTACACCGATTATCAAGCAAAAGCAGATGTTTTTTGTGTAATTTTTACAGTGTAAATAAGGAATAGGTTGGTTTGGGTAGGCTATTCAAGCTCTTGCGGCAAAATTTCGCACCATATAGACGCTGGACATTAATCCATCATTAATCCGTATGCGAGCATATTGTACCGATGAGAATGATGCTGTTGTATTGGCCGATGTCAACAAAGATCACGATATGTCAATTTCTCTCCGTTTTCGGTAATTAGATTTGAATTATTCTACCATCTAGAAGATTTCACGAAGGACCCTCATAATACAGAGCAAAACATGGTAAACAATAGCTGTGTAACCAAAATAAGGCCCCATCATCACGCTGTAGCCGATGCTGTGCTGAAACCGAAAAATTTTTCCTCAGGTCATTTCGGAACAAAAACGTTTCACGTCAAAGCCGATTTCTGAAAACTCTTTACGATTTTTTTTTTATTCTTCAAAATTTTTTATTTTCTAATTATTTAGCTATTTACATTTCTTAATGTAATTATATGATTACAATCAAAATCACAATCTAAAAACTATCTTTGTTAAGTGAAATTACTTAACTTTTTTTAGAACTTACTGATCCCAAACTTAATTGCATTTGACGCGGAACCTTTTTTAACGATACCGAAAATCTAAAGATGCAGTTCTTGTTGTTTTTTATGCACTACATGGTATGGATAGGGCCATTTTGATATTTGCAAAAACTGTAAAAAAGTTGATTCCCTAATGAACAAACTACAGCAAACTAAATTTAGTTGACGTACCAAAAATCCGTTGGCTTGATGATAGAAAAGATGGATGATGTTCCATCTGTTCCATCGAATAATTTTCTTCAATGACATTCATTCATTTTTGTTTCAAACATAATTGCCAAATTTGGTGTGAAAAGCAGATTGAGGCAGTTTAACTGCTGCCAAGGAACCCTGATGCGCTTCGGCCTGTAATCCTTGAAGAACTTTACTGACAACAGAACGCAAGTTACTGAATTTTTTGTGCCTTAAATGGAAATTTGGTCTTCGTTAAAATGTGGTTTTAAGATGACGGTACCACAAACTACACGGCACACATTACTATGATCCTATCGAGAGTTGAGTATGATGAGAAATTAATCTCACGTTTTGGAGCAGTCCACTGGCCGCCAGTATCATGTAATCTGACATTAGTAGACAATTGTTTTGTAACACGTGATTTATTTCGTATAGTGAGACAAGTCAGCCATAATTTCAGCCCTGGAACACAACATTACAACTGCCATTTGTAAAATGCCGGCTGAAATGCTGGAAAACGTATGCCGAAATTTGTACTCACGGTTCGGCTTCCTACGGCATAGCGGCATGCAATATTTACATGAAGTAGTTTTAAATTTAGTTCTACACTTCTAGTTGAACTTGAAACGTATTACCATATTTTTGTATTTTATTAATTGTAAGATGAATTATGATATCGTTGTTAAACAAAAATAATAGTTTATTGTTGCCAGTGCAATTTTTTATATTCCTTCTTCTATGGTGTCCTTATATGCATTTATTTCTTGCCAACATTCTATTACCATTTAGTTGTTGTTTTTGTATTAGAAATTAGATATTAAATGAATATGAAAATTATTCTATATATTTTAACCCGGGGAAGAAAGTGTCTTAATAATAAATGTTATAAAAAGCGAATTAGTAGTTCGGGAAGAGAGACAGAAAGACAAACAGAAAGACAGGCAGACAAAATTTAAAAACTTTTTTAGGTTTTTTCTAAATCATTAGGTGTATATGCTGCAATAGAGATTTTCAAAACATGACTATCTGCATATACAGTTTTTTTACAATCTTATAAGTATATATTGAATATTTTCTACTTAAAAATGGTTGACCTAACCGCCATGGGTTAAACAAATTTACATTTTCTGGCAAAACAACATACAAGAGAAATAACTTAACATTAAATAAAACCAAACATGTTAAGACAAACAAGTCTTATGAATATTATTAGAAAATGTAAATTTTTCTTAAAATTCTCCGCTCAAGCAACATTTCATATGAGTTGTTCAACATTATGGTTGGCATGACTAAATTCCAACAAGGTAACACGACTTGATGGTGCAAACTTCAACAAAATGTCCAAATGTCACAACTTATTTTTCTGCTCTAGTCTCCTTACAATAGCACAAATATCCATTGATATAATTTAATGCTTTAAAATGCTTTTAATATGCACAACAATTTTGCTTTACCAAAACGAAATGAAAAACTTTGAAAACCCCCTCTATTTATGTCATTGTGTCTGTGCTGTTGGAGGAAAATCCCTTTTTCCTCATAATTTCCTTTACATGGCCATCATTTTGAGTGTTTTTCGTTGTGCAGCTTAATAAACGTGGCTGAATTTATGTTATGAGCCAGAGATTAGCAGCCCTGAGAGGACCCATAGCTGTTACTCTACTTTGGCCATAAAATTGGTTTATGTTTGGTGTGCGGGAAAATTTGAAAATTAGATTTTCCATTCAACAACGTGATGGGGGTGTGTATGAATAAGTCTACTTAAAGGCTTTAGGAAACACGCGGAAAAACAAAAAAAGAGTCAAATCATAAAATTTAACGATTGTTTTGTAGTTTGTTGTGAGGATTTAAATGGCAAATAAATTTATGATTTTGTTTTTAGGTTTTCAAAAATTTTTAATGATACTACTTTCTAATTAAGTAGATTGCTACTTAATTTTGTTTATGTGGCCATAAATTCGCCAGAGACGGGGGGAGTATTAAAAAGAAAATATAATTTTTTGTCAAATATAAAAAAGAGCTTTGGAAAGTGATAAAATTAAGAAATACTAAAATCAATACATAACAAGAGAAATAAGATTAAAAAAAAAAATATTATCAACTTTGCAAAAGTTGCTAAGGAATTAGGGTGTCCCTTAAATTCATGGCAATATGGAGTTTTATTCAAATGATTTTTTTTAGTGAAATAAAGAAGTTTGTAGGTAATTTATAGAAAACTGCAACAAATTTTATATTACATTCCAATAGTTATCTTAAATTGAAATCTCCTGCCTAAAGTTTACTTTGCTAAATACTTATAAATTCTTGAATTATTTTGAAAAAAAAAAAAACAATTTCTACCCCCCATCGACAAATTGAGTAACTTTAGTTTAATTTTTTTTTTGCTGCATCATGTCACCATCCATAAACTAACGAAACAAAATTTTCCCAAGACATAAATGACACACCCAGAAAGCAAAGAAACCCTTTTCTCTACCAATTACAACCTTTAACAGCCCGTATAAAGCACAAGTTCTAACAAAACACACAAATATTTATCACAAGAATAGAATAGAAAACCTCATGTGTCATGTGTTGGTATGTGTGTCCGTTCCCCGAGGAATATTTCTTTCTTTTTTTTATATAACAAACAAAAGAAACATGACCTTAAGGTAAAAGAAAATGTTAAAGTAGAAGAAAAGCCATGAAAATTAAAATCACCTTTTAGCGTTTAAGACACAATAACAATCCATCACATCTTTTGTTAAATTCTCGTCGTCATAAGTGATATGAGCAGTAAGCGATTAAGATTACGATGCTGATAATTTTGATAAAAGCCCATCAATAAAAGCAATAAAATGTCTACAAATCAAACCAAAATTGGTACCCTATTAAACAACATTTTGGGGAGGGATGTTTATGACACATGCGAATACAGAAAAAAAAACGATTTGAAAAAGGAAACAGTAGTCTTAAGAAAAACAGAAAGGGTTACAAGAGTATAAAACTCTAACAAGAAGACACGTATCTCACGTTTTCGGTAAATTTAATGGTTAAGCACGCAAGTGTAACATTTAAGAAATCATATTAACCCTTAACCATTTAAAGGGGTCATTAAGAGTGTTTTACTTATATTGTTTTGTATTATGAAACAACTAGACACAGGCTTATCATCGAAATGATCGAATCTAGAGTCAAAAAGTTCAGAAACAAAAATGATGCTGAAACACACCGTAGTTTATGATGAATGTATACCAGCAGGCTTCAACGTACGGAAGATGGTTTATTAGGTTTAGAAGTGATGATTTTAACAGGAAAAACGAAAACCGCCCAGTTTAGCCAAGAATTTGAGGTCAAAGAACAACAGGAATTTTTTGATGAAGATTATTGTTGAACTCAAGAAAAGCTTGAAAATTCAATGGTAGCTACTCATGCAACAATTTCGGAACGCCTTCGAACAGTAGCAGAGTAATTTTACGCCATTAGAATTGATTTATGGCGCCTAGGAAATGCTCTGTGTTTGATGAGACCAAAAGGGTTATATCTATAAGTGGTAGCTCAGATCTGGTAAGACAATCACAGGACACCTCTACTTCACGGCCTCATGCTGCAATATCTCTTAAAAATTATGTAGATGGAAGTGGTAGGCATGATGTGCCTCACTCGCATTATGTGCAGACCTAGCCCCGTTCGACGACAATTTTTTCTAATTGTTTTGGTCGATGCAGAACGAAGAACGAACTTTAAAACAGTGTATCTAAAATTGACTTGATTTGTTCTTGGTCTAATAAGGTGAGCAGTTCCCTGTGAGTGAACAATTTTTTTTTGTCTAGAAATAAAACTTAATCTTCTCCTCTTTAAAAACTGAAATTGTGTGATACTTGATTGAGAAAGGGAATTAAAAAAATGAAATTTCTAGCCTCTGGTATTGCTAAAAGTACGTTTGAAGGGGACTTTTGAATCAGTTTTTTACACTAAAAATTGCATTTAATTGCAAAACACTCTGTAAAAGCAACATGGTGTTTAAAAATTCCTGGATTTTTCTGTCATATTTCAAATAGTTGAAACAATATTAAACTTAAAAAAATTTTAATTAAACCGTTTAGGGGTTAATTAAATTTACCTAGTGCTGAAAAACAATTCTTACTAATAGCTTCTTGATACTAGGGGCGTTAACCATATCAAATTTATTCAAAATAATTTTTTTTTTTATATTCTTGACAGATAATGACACTAGGCAGAGCTTTGTTCTTTTTCTGATCAGTCTACAGTTTTTTTTTGTTTTTTTCTTAAAACTATATTTTAAATAAAATCTCTTTAACTTAATGTGTTTTACACACCAGCTGACTTTATTGTCTTGCGTTTACCCGCAGTGATTTTATTACTAAATGGTAGATATTTAGCCTCTAAAGAAGTGAAATTCTATTAAACAGCACCACAGTTTAATTTTATGTTCCCTTTTCAATCATTCGCTTAGCCCGTGTGTGTGTGTGTTTGTGTCTGTGATTAACTGTCATTAATGATCTATTAGTTTTCAATCAAACTGATATGACGTGCTTAAATAATCATATTCAAAAACCATAGTTAAATAACCAAAAACTTTTATTATTGGGAAGAAGGACCCCCTAAAGAGTTTTGGGTTCGTTTGCATATAAAAAGAGAAAAACGTGGAAAAATCATAATGAAGCTTAATTCTATATTCTAAAAGAAGATCTACCTTAATAAAATCATTTTGTTTTTATATTCCATCATCATTACTATTATGAATTGATTTTTGCGATTTGTCATGCTTGTAAAGATCATTTTCCGAAAACAAAATATTGTGAAGAAGAAAAATGATTATTAATTGTTTTTGTATTTAAATCGATTTTTTTGTTTGTCTTTCGTTTTCAAACGATTTGTTTCCCTGTTACAAATACTAAATGATAATGATTTCCTTTTCGGTTTGTTGTTGTGAAAACAAATGAATGAATGAATAGTTTGAATATTTAATGAGACTTTTGATCTTATTAAAACTTTAAGGGTGATCTATCATTTTATCAAATCGATTTGTTTTTATCAATTTGTTGATAGTTCATAAAAATGTTTAAAAATCAAAATAATTATCATGAAATGGTTGTTGGCAGGAATTATCAGAATGTTTGATTATTAAATTAACATAAGTAGGTTGCCGTTACCAGAACACATACAGCAGACTGTTTGGTACAGTTTAAGTGAAAAGGTTAAGCTTAACAGCTTGTAAGCGCCCACTTATTATGTTTTTAAAAATTTAGAAGCAAGAGCGTCCAAGGAATAACTGTGTTCTCTTGGTAAAATCTATTTAATATTACATACAAAGGAGAACTAAAGTTCTTAAATGAACATCTGCATAAATTGTCCCGTCTACGTTTGATAAGGATAATGTACCAATTTTTTTTTAGTCAAATTAGGAGACTGTTCAGTATGGAATTTTAATAGGAAGACTAAAGTTATTTTAAATTCTAGTTTGCTTGATCGCTTGTACTTTGCTTACTATTGAATGGCGTTTAAGATTTTAAGCAAATAACTACATTTTTCAAGTTAGAACAAAAAATAACAAAAGCAATATTTAATATATAAATATTATTGCTAATATTAAGTGAATTTAACACTAACATTCATGCCTATAAAATGAGTTATTTTATTTCAAATTTTGTTGGTTGAGAAATTTTTTTAATTAATTAATTTTCTTCTTCGGAAGGTATCGTCAATTTCAGTGAAAAATTTTCCATATAAAAAATATTTTAATGTTTTTCGTTCCTTGACCTTGCCTTCTCGTTATTTAGTAGGGCATGCAAGTATTTGTTGTTTATATCATTTCCGTAGCGCATTTTGTTACACACTTGTCACGACAGTGTACATTTGTCATTTTGTTTGTTATTTCTACAGTATTCATTTGAGACTTCAGAAACTATATTATGCTAAATCCTTATAGATTAGGAATTCAATTAAGTTATGTCCATCTACCCGTCTATATAAGCGTTGAAATCAACTTTCTGAAGATCACATATATCCCACGGCTTCGTATGTGATATCAATTTATAAGAAATATTTTTAAGAAAGTTATTATTGAATATAAGAATTTCTAAACCATTTTTCGGGTGAGATATAAGAAAAAAAATAACATTTGGCTTGTTTCACGAAACAAAGTCAATTATTTATTTATCTCTCACTTCTCGACTTATTTGTTAAATGTCACTAAAAGATATACATATGAACACATTAATGAAAAATATTGTTTCAATTGATCTATTATCGGCAACGATATTGGCAAATATTTTTGTTTTTTTAAAACAACAACAACTAGTGTTCGCTGACTCATTTTATATGTATGTACATTGTATATACACCATTGTTAAAACATGGTTACGGTGATCATATTATATTCTCTGTAGCAATATTTGGTTATCGAAAACAGGTAGTAGTTATTTTTATTTTGTTTTGTCATTTATTTCGTCACTGCAATCAAGAATTTGTTTGCATTTTATTAGTTACCTTTTACTTCTCATAAAAACTTCGATAAAGTTGTCTTGTAAAAATAGTATGATCTTCAAAATTACTATCACAAAATAGTATGAAGTCGCCGCAAAAATAACATTATATTTAAAATATTTAAAATAAAACATAATCACTAAATATTGTGCGAAACAACAGTATTAAAAAATGCTTTGATTTCAACAGTTGTCTTCTTGTTAAATACATTTTTATTATTTAAAAAGTTTGACAAAAAATTAAAAAAATTATAAAATTAAACGATAAAATTTAAGAAATTATTAAAATAAACAGGTAAGTGCAATCAATTTTAATAATAGCAAAAAAAAATAATAATTTGCCACTGAAAAGAGCAAAGATCGTTAATAGTAATTATAGTCATAATATAATTACTGCATGATACTTTAATTAAAAATAATAATCATAATTGTCAACCATTATATGTTTTAACAACGATTATAGTAATAAAGTCAGCTGACGTTTTGGCTTATAGTAAAAATTTTCCAATTAAAACACAGTCGAACAAATTTTTTATTTAGAAAAAAATTTTTTTATTTAGAAAAAAAATTTTAATAACTTAATTGCTTCATATGTTGAAAATATAATTTGGTTCGAGATAATATTTGTACTTCCTTAAGAAAAATTTAGAGATAATTTCCATCATTCTAGATACTCTGTTTGTATTTTGTAAGAGCTGGCAATAGTGTAATTTAAATAGCTTTCGCTCTTTAAATTTATAAGTCAATTGGAACACAGGTTGCGTGAAATTTGAGATCCAACATGGGTTGCTAGTTTATTTTATCTGTGAATATTTATATAAAAGGCGCGTAAAATTTCAATACTAAAATTCGGCAAAGCTGAATAAAACGTTCTTACATTTTTTTATTGTGTTGAATTTTTATTCTGGTAAACAAAACATAAACAAGACACCGAAAACAGTAAAGAGAAATACACAATCGATTTTACTAAATTTATTGAAAGCGCTTATACGTATTTGTTTGAACATATTTATTGTTTAGAAAAAAATTGTAAGTGGATGAAAAATTATTGCTCGCATGGGCAACTTTTTAAGGAGACTATTTATCGATATCACTTTCGATTGGGCATTGATAATTCATAAGTTTTTTTCGCATTTAGTTGCTTGCCAGGGATTACTGCAATAGTTTAATATTTTAATAGAAACAGAACAACATTTTTTGCTTAATCCTATGGCTATTTTGACGGCTTCAATCTAAAAAATAAACAGTAAATTGTCTCCACCAAATTTAACTGCGTGTAATAATATTGTCTTGCTGTTTGTTTGGTCCTGTGAAAAAATTTACCTAAAACTGTTGGCTTAAAGTTTTAATATGCTCTTTAATATTTAGCAGTTCTGCTAAACCGAAGATTAAATTTGAAATAGAAAAAAGCTAACAAAACACCACAGGATATGCAGGATTGACTATTTCAAATAGACGTACAAAGCATTTCAATTCTAGGGGAAATATAAAAATTAATGATTTGTACTGAAAAACAATAAGCAACAAATTAACAAAACGCAATATAGATTTGTTTCTTACCAAAAAAGATATTGACCCATTCATAAATTTTTTGGGATTTTTTTTTATTAACAAAACTACGTAAAAAAAAAAAAAATCTCATACAAATGTTGCTAAATGAAGGAAAACAATAATAAACATAAAATTTTATTGAATTTCCTGTACCAAAAGCAGGAAAATTATACTGTTTTCCTCACAAATCACGGCAACTTTTGTACGTCTTAACAGTTTTTTTTCTGCAATTGTTATGAAAAAATAAGAATTTGTTTCATTAATTCCTTAAGACGAAAAATAAAAACACGCCTCTTTGCCTAAGAAGTCTTTATCGATTCATTTGTTTGTGATAATAAATGAATTCTTGCTGCCAACTAAAACTAAGTCCCCTGTCCAGGAAATAACAACAATTGGGCGCGGAAATAACACTAAAAAAAATAAATATAAAATCAAATAAAATTAAACGGCTTTTCATAACATGTTTCTCTTGTCTCTGCAGTTTGATTAAAATCTTAACTTGTCTGTCTTACTGTCTTGCTGTTCTATTTTAGTGCGACATACTAAATTTTCAGTTGTCCCTGTCTGACTGTCAGAAAGCTTTCTTGCTGTCTTGTGAAGTAATTTTGACGTTTATCACTCACTCATATTGTATGGAATATGTTAGTTGTTGTTGTTGTTTGTATTGACCGGATGTTAATGAAATGGTAATGATTATTATGGCAATTGCTTTAAATTGCCAATGAAACTTTCTTGCTTTTATATAATTTTTTTTTCTACGACAACTACAATTTTCTTAAGGGTTCTGTGTAAATTAGACTCTAGAGAGTGTGTTAAAGAAAAACTACGTCTTATGTGTAAGAATGTGGGTGTAGGTCTTTAAATAAGTGAAGACAGAGTGTAGAAACATAATTTTGAATCATCAAATGTTTTTTTTCTCAAAACTTGTGGTTTTTATAAAATTTTTATTTAAAGAAATGTATTACCTAATTTCTTACAAACTAAATATCAAAATTTTACCTCAAATAGTGATAAATAATTTGTGAAATTTAAAAAATTTAAAAGATATTTCTAAGCAAAGTAAATAGTAAGACGGCAAGAATTAAAACTGAAGTTTCTTCTTTACTTACATATTTAGAAGATATTTGCAATGCTGTACTGTTTCCTAATCGAAAGCTGGAAATCTGGATTCGTCAGTATCTCTAGAAAGATTAACGTTAAATGGAATATTAGAAAATGAAAGACAAATATTGCAAACCCTCCTCCATATGATAGAAAAGCCAAAATTTTAGCTGATCAACCATTAGCAAAGGTAGCGTATAGGAGTGCCATATTCGTGATTGCCAAATTGATATAACCTTCACCAGCATGTAAATAAACATGTCAATGTTCCACTAGTGAGCTCATTACATTAGATTAGATGAACATAATCTAGATTTCAAATGTTTTGTCTCAATAAAAATGTAATTTTTCATTTTAACATATAAACGCGTATTTTTAAAACTGTTATGATTTTTTATTCTATTGTAAAGAAGACATTTTCGGACTAAGTATGGAAAAAAATTATACGTCAAATCGCCCAAATGGCTCTAATTGCATGCATTACTCTTTTCATGAAATTTTTTTTGACTTTTTTTACAGTGATGTAGCTGTAATATTGTAGTCTATATGACATATAAAACCTATACATATAGAACATAATAATTTACGAACGACGGTATCTCACCGATGGCATCTTAAATCTCGAATTTGAGTTCAGGAATTGTTTCTGCTTTATTTGAATAAATACGAGATTTCACTAAACCGGAAAGAATAAAATCGCACGGCATTTAATCGCATGATCTTGGTGGCCAGTTTACATCAGAATTTCTTGAAATAATTGGTTGTAGAAATCGTTGCTGTAATAAATAGATTTTTTTATGAGCGTGTGGCAGGTCTCGCTGACACCGCATGTCGTCTAGATTCATGCTTTTAGTTTACAGTATCTGCAATTTCGACCTCATCTTCAAAAAGCTAAGATTCAATAACTCCACCTGACCAAAATCTGCAACTGACAGTTTCCCGTTGTGGTTGCATTTTTTACTCATGGGCTGTATAAAAATTTTCTGAGCTCCAAGTTTGACAATTTTGTATATTCACAAAATAGGCATTGACTTAATTGTGCTATAATACTCTGTAAACGAATTGCCAGTGCTTTCCATGGTCTATTGGTTTGAGCTACTTTGTAAGCTGATTTTCATACGCATTAAGGTGATGGCCTCTTGCAAAAATTCGCTACTAAGTGCTTCGTGAAGTATGAAGTTGTTAAGAAAGATGCTGAATTTTTATATTTGGCGACACTTTCGTTTACAACATCAATGTTTTCAAGTGATCATTCAATACGTTTACGTCGGGGGGCGTTACAGTCCATAAATGATACTTTTTCTTTGAATAATTGTAATTTATTATTTATTCGAACTTTTTATTCTTAAATGTATTATTGTTATTGATATAGTTAATAGTTGTGAATCTAGTTAATTTCTCTATTATTAAATTTCCTAAAAACATTTATTAAATTAAACTGAATCGAAATAATTTAAGAATCTTAAAGAACTATTCCAATACTAGGCGAGTGGAATGCATTTTCGAAACCATCTATTATTTCATCATCAAATCATATGTAATTTAAGACTACTATTTATGTTACATTCTAATGAAATTACAATTAGGGAAGCATAGCAATAACAATTTAAATAAATTTAATTTAATAAATGTTTTTTGGAAGTTTAATATGAGAATCTTAAGCCAGAATAAAAATGATTTTCTTTGAACTGTTTCGACCACTTTCCGAATAGTTGATACTTTAGGTGCACTATCTCGACTGAAATTTCTTCGAAGCTTAAGAGCGGTCTCAGTATAACTTATCAAATTTTTGTAATAAGTTTTCACAAACATAACACGAAATTCTTTCGTAAAGCGCAGGTACTGTTTATTTACTTAAGCATGAGATACACCTTTTTTGATGCCATCTTAGATTAATATTTTTTTAATTCTATTTTCCTACTCAAGCCTTATTATTTAATAAATATATGGAGCGCGTTAAAAGGGGTTTAATATTTCATTTTCGGATATACAAATTTTGTTATTTGTAATTTTTTTATTTAGTCAATTCTTCTCATATGGTACCAGTATTGGAAATGTTAATTGTCTAAAGCTGAGAACAATGCTAAGTCAGTTATATTGTACGACAGCCAGTTTTAAAACGATTTTAAATTTTTTTCTGAAGGAACTTATGAGACTTTCTCTCGGAATCTTTTCTCTTTATATATAAAAGTTATGGAAAAGCTTGAAAATTGTATTTATTGAAAAAATGTTCATATTATTTTTACCTATAACTTTGCCGATTCGTCCTAAATTTTTTAGAAATAGCCCAAGATGCATATCAAATACACAAGTTATATCAAAATGTTTGCAAGTTATTGGAGAGCTAAAAAATATTAATTTTATATGGGAAAGTAAGTCAAACCGCTGGACGATGTATACTTCAGGTGATCTCAAATAAATATTGTAAATTATAAGTGCAGTAACAGAGATAATATACTCTTGCCGTTAAAGGTGTGAAGCATAAAAATGCACTCTTTAGAAAAATTAAGCACGATAATCTGACCTGATCCTCGTATAACTGGAAAACTGATAAATTGGTTTTTTTCTTAGTAGTAGCTTTAAAAATGAACGTATATTTGCACAGAACATTTTATTCAATGAAAGACACGTTTACTACTTTTAGCACGTCTATATTAAATCTTTGAGATTTTCATTCTCTCTCTACCTCCTCTTGGTCTAAAATATTTTATTCTTCTTCGTTTTTATTTTAAAGTGCCTTCTTTTAAAAACACCACACATCCTTTCTTTAAAGTAAATTATTGTTTTAAAGCAAATAAATATTTGCACTGTTTCTTTTGGAGCATTGTCTTTTAAATCATTTGTGACACTTGCACATTTTACTCATTATAAAATTCTTTCGATAAAATTCAAAAGATTTTCTTACACAAAACAATACAAAATACTCATTCTGAAATTAACACTGTTGCTAGTATTGTGTGGGCCAACATAATATATTGTTCGTAAAGGTGTTGCACTAGGAGTGAGTTCATGAAAGTGTGTAATCTTACACATGTTGCACACTACGTACATACCACCATACATACCTTGTCGTTACGGTGTATATGCATACGCATATATTAAAGATGCAACCATTTTTTGAGTGACACTTTCATACAATAGTGTTGGCATTTATTGTTTTCCAAAATGTTTTGTAAATTTTGCAAACATTTTGAAATTATTTGAAAAGGAAGGATAATTTTATCAGGATGTAGCTGATTGAGGGCGGGGGTGGTGAGCAGTTAAGGTTTGAGTATGAAGTATAAGATTATTTTTGAATTACCTGGGGTTGTATTGTGTGGCAAGTGATATATAAATGCAACATTGTATTTGCATATTAAAGACATACTTAAAAGCAGGACATATCATCATAAAGGACATGTGCATACATAAAATAAATGTGGGTGTGCGTAGAGAAAATGTAAGAATTATAACAATGTTTTAACAATTCTAAATAACTTACAATAGCCAGAAGTAATAGAAGATTTTATAGTGCAAAAACAGGGTGTTTAGTGTAAATATTATGAAAAGGTTGGTACATATACAAGTAAAATTTTAAATTTATATCAAGTTAGTAGGTTATTTTGGTGTATTGTGTTGGTTTTTTTGTAGATCTCAAATACTTTCGTTTTTAATGGAAAATGATTTCAATCATGTGGGTGACTTGGTTGATAGCTTTTGGTTAAATCTAACGATTGTCTTAGACTATGCTATCCTTAATTATGTGACTGGTTTTTAGATTATTCTAGTAGCATTGGTCTATAATGGTACTTCACAAGAAATATTCAAAAGCACTTAAATCAGAGATGGGAAATGACCATCAGTCTATAATGGTACTTCACAAAAAAAATTCTAAAGTGGTTAAATCAGAGCTGGAAAATGACTAACTAACATTACTAAGACCGCTGATATCAACACATAAATCGTTTAATAGGCTGTGTTACACGATTCTGAACCAAAGATTATTCAAGTTAAGATCTTCCAATTCAGCTTAAAAAAGTTGGTAACTATGGCTGTGAGCACTGACCGAGAACTTAAATAACGGATATCTAGCAGCATTTGCTTAAAGATTGGGACAAGGATGCCACCATTTCAAAATTCACATCAATTTGTGATTTTCTGTGAATGCATTGGGTAGTCAACGATGTTGGACGGGTTTTACGATCTCTAGATGTAGAAAAATTAAAATGCACCTCGTCTGAAAAAAATTTTTTTTTGCTAAAATTCGTCCAATGGAAGCACCTGTGGCCCCCCAAGTGAGCATGCGTAAAGAAGGTCATAGTCATTTGCATTTAATTGCTTAATAAATTAGATCTTATAAATGCATAATCCGCGATACTGTGCAAAATTTTCATCGTGCTGGAGGGTCCAAGTTGTGAAGCTCGAATCGATATCTTTGGATTGAGTTGTAGTCTTAATTCTATGACAGCCATACGCAAGGGGGGTTATAAGTGTTGTTTTTTTATCAATCCTCAAATATTTTTCAGTCGCAATGGGTGCTTGAGGTGATTGATTTAGCAACCGCCTGAAAACATAGTTTACTGGAGATTTTTATTGATCCTGATGTAAAGTCATGCGCCCATTGCAATGATCATTTATCGTTCATATTCAGCATATACTGTCCTTAACTGTCTATGAAAGTGTTAATTCTATCTAGATCACCGATTTTATTAATAAATGCTTAGTGATAAAGAATATGTCAACTTACGTCACTGACTAAAGAAATATTTCGGTGGATACTTAATACAACTATCTAACTCACTTTGGAAATAAGCTTGCCACCATGTGTCAACTATCAAGAGACTTTTTTGAGTTCGAAAGTATTTCATCAATATTTCGAATAGAAAAAATATATCAATGATTTAAAAAGAGACTTTAATTTGGTCCAACTATTATATAGTCATATCACATCCTGTATTTCCTTAAACAATTTCTTAACATCCTGTGCTTGTTGCATTTCAAATATCTGCCGTAACATTGTAGTACTTTACAGTTTGTCTTCTGTTTATGTCTGCATTTGTGTGTGTGAGTGTGTTATTTCAACTAATACAAATACATAGTTTACAAAGTTCTGCCTACTTAATATCTATACTTAAGTATAAATATAATTCAAGAACACATTTGAGGACAATGAGCAGGATTAAATGAGTCTGAGGCTAAAACATTTAAGTTATTACGTATGCATGAGTTACTAAATAATGTTGATTTTAACACTTAAGCAAATTCTTAAGCAATAAATTGAGAAACTTTATTATGCCCCGAAACGTTGTAGGATCTATTCGACTCTAATACATTTAAATATTTCATTACTTATGCTTCTCCACTCCATTTGTTGTGTTGAAAATTATTTTCATTAAGGAATTTCGTTAAATGATTTAAAATCGTTTGAGGTTGTTTCTTTTAACCATAAATTTTTAAAACATTTCAATTATAAAGTCATGTTTATAGAATCCTTTCTCAGTTTATTGTTGCTTTTAAATTAAATCACGTTTATTTTAAATTTTATTATTTTAATATGTGTGTATGTTGAGTGTTTGTTGGTAATGGAAGTTGTTTTTTTTTCATGGAGTTTTTTTTTAATCAGAAAAATAGAGAGACCTGCATTTTTAAGAGCAGTGGTGTTGCATTGTTTAAAATTATCAACAAAATTATTTCAATTTTAGCAAAAAATTCTTAATATTTATTAATGAAAGATTTTACATAATATTGAAGATAATGGGGCATATTCATAGTCATCAAAAAAGTCGACTTTTACAGTACTTAAGTCTATTTCTTAAAAAAGTCTACTCTAAGTCATTCACAGACAACTTAAAGTTGGCTTTTGACATTAAAGTCGGCTCTAAATTTAAAACCAGCTGAACCTGTTGTTAACTTTATTTAAAATAACATCAGCTGTTCATTGTAAAGTTAAAAGATTTATTGAAAATTAAAAAAATGCCAAGATTTCAAGATATTGAAAGAGATTTTTCAATAATTGGTGATTGTGAGGATGATTTTTGTGTAAGGAGGCCTAAAAATTACAGAAATAGATTTAATCCCTTCGACCTAAGCGATGAGGATTTTTATTCCCGTTACAGGTTTGACAAAATTACAACTCGTTTTTTGGTAAGCTTGTTGAATATTGTTGAACCAAAAAACAATCGAGGTCTGCCAATTTCAACAACCTTACAGGTGTTTACGACATTGCGGTTTCTTGGAAGAAATGTCCATCAAAATGACATCGGTAAGTATTGTACTATAAAATGTTACAAAGATATTTCAAAAATAATTTTTTAGGACATCTTCATGGCTTGTCTCAACCCACAGTCAGCAGAATAATAAAAAATATATGCAGAAAAATTGCTTTGTTGCTCCCGGAGTTTATTAACTTCCACAGCAATTCTGAACTTAGAGATGTAAAAAGCAAATTTTATTAGTTTGCTTCTTCAGATTCTGAAAGTAAAACATTTATTAAATGCCAAACTAAAAATATATCACACATATGTATATGTGTATGTACATACATAAGTATGTTATTGAGACTTACCATTTCTGTTTTTTCCATTATTTCAATAAATTTTGATTTTATACATATGTAGATGTAAAACGTTTTAAAGTTTTTATTTTTTATTGTTTGCTTCAACAAAAGTAAACAAAAGAAAATCAGCTAATCAAGTTGCCACTTTTTATTTTTTAAATAGAAATTGTATGCCAGAGTTAAGCAAATAAGAGTTAACACCCATTTAAAGCCAGCTCAACTTAAAGTATACTTTTTTTTTGACTATGAATACCAAAAAGATAGTAAAAGCTTTTAACTTAAAGATTAACTTTAATAAGAGCCGACTTTAGTTTGAGACTATGAATACAAGCCAATGTTACTAATCATTAAAAAAATAAAATTTTATTTATACTTGATGAATTCAGAAGCTGAACTACGCGCCGAATTTAAAATTTTACAACAAACTATACCATTCATGCTGTTAAAAAAGCTCTGGAAATTATGGCAATACGACACTTAGGAATTTTTGTAAATACATCAATCAACTGTATCAATTTATTTAAATTATAAAAAAAATTTTACAAATATTTGAAAATTTACTTAAAATTCGGTTTATGAACGTCGTTAAATCTCTTTTATCCAGCCTAAAAAATATATATAATTTCAACCTCATATAAGGAACAGCTCCTTATGTCCTTTTTTGGAATTTATTAATTTTTGCACCCTAGATTTTTTTTACAGAATTTTATTTCACCAGGAGTGATTCAAGAAGTTTTTTTAAAATTCTAAGAAATTAAAGAATGAATCTTGAACTAGATTAATGAACGTCCAACAGTGTCCTTATAGTCGTCTTAATAAATCAAATCAATTGAATTAGGAACGAAAAATTTGGCCACATGTCCTTTTTTTAGGCTTTATATTTAAAGTAAATTTTTTAATACTTACTTATTGGTGACGGTCTATATTGTAATTTCTGATAGGCCACTACCACTAACAATAATTCGACGAACTGTGTAAGGCTGTGCAGTTTTAAAAGGTGCCTGAACATCTGTAGGTCTTACAGACTTTTTGATGAATGTAGTGTGTTCCAACGAACCTCATATTAGAACCTCTTCCTAAGGGTAGAGAAGTTACTCTTTACGTAGATAATCAGTAGGTTTTCATGGCTTAAAAATTACACTGTGTTATTTCTGGGCTGGCTAAGGACGGCAGAAGAGCTATTTTTAAAATGTTTAACTTCTTCAATGTTAGATTGTGTTGGGTATCTGGGCTCTTTGGAGTTAGCAGAAACGAAATTTCGGACGAAATTGCACTTGGAGGATCATTACTAGGATCTACTTATTTAGAGGTCATAGTAAGGCCACCATATGCTAGTAGGTTTGGCGAATAAAGGCATGGATGTTAGACAGGACTGATACGACATGAAGGAAGAAATGGTAGTATCAAAGGCTTCTTGGCCAAAGATGAACTCATCGGACTTTACGGTAATTCTGGATCTAAGTAAAGTATGTGTAAGGCCCACTATTGAAGTTATAAAGGGAAATTGTCCAGTAAGAGTTATTATCAGTAGATGGGATCAAGGCACTCGGGACTACTGTGGGATGTGTTGGAATGAGGAATAGATAAAAACTGTAGAGCCTTTTGTCTGTCACTGTCTTAGACTACAGAACCAAAGCGTTAGGTAGTGGAGTGCAAACCAAAATATATGATTGGATTAATCCTTGGGGTCAAGTAAGTAATTTCTTTTACGTATTTCCTTTCTCCTTATAATACTGCCTTTTGTCCTAGTACTTACGGTTTTTACTTATCCAAGGGAATTATACTGGACCCCACTGGTCTCCGAGTGTGTGTGTTGGAGGTGTCTCTTAGCATGTTGTTTATATATTAATGCTGTTTGCATTTGTTTTTGTTCTCTGCAAAACACTGTGCCATAAAATATGCTTAACGAACATGTATTAAAGCCTGAATTGATATGTGTACAAAACAATTCCGTTCTAGTGTCTGCATGATGCATTCAAAAGCAACAAATAAATACAATACAAATTGTTTCAATTAACTAAATTAAATTTGTACTACAATGTAGAAAATTTTATTTTATTTTTGTTTTTTTTTATTTGACAAGTGAAAAGAGTTCATTAACACAGGAACAACAATACGCCGAATGAATGACATGTCAATTTTTCTTTTCTTTTCAAGCTCTGCAAGTGATTGAATGTAACAATATTGATGTATACATACAAGAGGCATAAAATAAATGACATGATTTTCAGGAAAAAAAAATATTAAAAACGTCATTGAATCTAGAAAAAATTCAATTAATTCGAAAGGTATCAGTGAATTTTTGTACTTAATGGAAGAAGCTGAAAAAAGTTTATAAAAAGATAGAATTTTTTTTTCAAAAATTAATCGTTCTTTTAGCCTTTAAATATGAAAATTATTCTCGCAAATATCCCCTACAATAAATGTTAATGTGTTAACAGTGTTGTACAGGAAATATTTCAACAACTAAAAGCAAAACCTTCCTCCCTCCTTGTACTTAATCTATGTACTTGGCATGTTTTACATACATGCTCACAGACATATTATATTCATGAGCCCATTCATCACTGACAGTAGATTTAATCGCCATTTAAAATTGTTACAATGTTTTGTTCAGTACTTTTTGTTGTTGTTGTTGTTATTTACGCAGGATACATTTACCACAAGCTTTAACAAAATAAAATACAAAGTGAATTTTTATCAAATAAGCCTTGGGTATGACACTGGTCAACATTTACTTAAAACCGTATTATCACTTTATTTGTTTATTTTTTTTTTGTTTGTTCTGAAATAAAAAGAAAAAAACGCCAGCATATAAATCTATTTTGTTGACCGCCAAACTAAAGGAAGTGACAAACGCCAGCAGTGGCCTTTGTCACATATAATTTCTCTATTTTAGTTTTCTTTGTAAAAAGAAAGTTACTTACTCGTACACATGTATTTAAGGGGAGTAGTCACGTGTCTTTTGTTGTAGAGGTCTCTTTTGCTTTTTCATGCTTTTAGCATTTATAATTGCAATAAATTAAAATTGTTCTCCATTTTCTATAGTTTCTATCAATTTCTTATTGAAAAGGGATTATTTTGTGGCAAAGAAACATTATTTGTTTGCCATCACCGTAAATTAAGAGCGACTGCCTGACCACTGGATGACCAGTGCCTATAGAAAATGACTAGGACACATGTGTCTTTTGTATGGAAAACAATCAAAGTTTTTTTGTTGAAGTTCTTTTTTGTGAAAGTATCAAATTAAAGGTGATTGCTGGGACAAATTTGTGAATAAGTTTTGGTTTTGTATTAAAAGGACTGTATTATTCCACTTGAAAGTCGGATTTAATGGTAAATCTTAATGGAGGTATTAACAAATATTTATTTGCAATTCTTACTAGGAATCCATAGTAGTAGTAATTTCTTTATCTACCGCATTGAAAAGTTCCTGATTGCACTACTTTGGCAATCTTTGCAATAATACGAAGCAAGTCACGTCTCGGCTGATTCTATTTCTTCTTACTGTTTTCAAGGGCTTTATGGCCCAAGTTGAACTCGGCGGACTCTACGTTACTTCTGGGCCAGGATAGGGTATGTCTGAGGGCCACTATTGAGCTGAGAGCTGTGAAAGCTAGGATTAGTAGATGGATTAGTAGAGGAGAAGGAGGAGCTAGAGACTGTGAAATACATTGTCTGTCAATGCCCTAGGCTACAGAGTCACAGGCTTATGTGGTTAGGTAGACGATTCCACGATGAGTTGGATGATGTTTCGGAGTACAAACTGGGGAATATTATCGATTCATCATGGGGGTCGGGTGGGTGTTGAACATGAAATGGGGCTCGTATGTAATCTGTATTTCTTTATTCTATTATATTTCCTACTAACTATTTCTTATTTTCATTTACTATATCTTTAGCAACCCTCTCTCTCTTTTTCTAACCAATCTTCTATCTTTATTATATAAAGGTAAACACAATGGACCATATTGCTTCCTGCATCCCCCTTTCCTTCCTAACTACCTTCTGTTTTCTTATGGCAAACCAAATGCTTTAAAATTTAACAGTCAATCCCTATAGTGCATTTCACTTACAATTGGGTTAAAGTGTGGGTAAATATATATAGAGATTTATCCTCCAATAAAAGTGTGATGATGCGAAGTAGAGAGAGTCTATTTACAATGGGTCGCATTGCGTAGTAGTCTTTAAAGACAAGTTTCGTTTATATTTCCAATAAAAGCATATTGGCCAGACAAGGAGTTATAAACTAAGGAAGACTGGGCGTCTCCTAGACATGGACATTAACCTAAATAGGGGTACTAAACGATGACCTACATAAGATAATTTAGTATTGATTTCTTATTTTTTTCGACGTATGTATTTAGTTCCACCTTGCTGCTAACAGGTATATCAAAAAAAATCATATATTTTCCGATTCGAGTCAGTGAATATTGTGGAATTTGTTTTTTCTCAACGGCTCAATATTTCTTCACTTGTCTTTGCCACGTGCAATTAGAAGCATTGGTACAAAAATTGTTTTGGTACCACTCCAGAGCTTTCGTATTAAAGTGACATGATGACAAATCAGACCATAAATGTGTGGACACATTGTGCTCTTCTACAGAAGGAACAAGCCTTTTTTACACAAATTTTTGGATGATTTTTAATGACTTCCTTCTTTTGCCGGAACTGCATAAAGCTTGTCACACCTAGAATTTTTTGAAAAATTGTTTGGCTTCAACACTGGCACTTGCTCGTGCATTAGCTACATAAAATTTTTAACACCGGAGCTGCGAAAAATCTTCCAGTACAAACATTTCGTCATTCTTTATTCAACATGAGCATTTTTCTGTGAAATTAGATTTTAATTTTCGTGACCTATTTTTGGCTTTGCATGATTTTATGCCTTCCTTAGCTTTAAGTCAATATGCTTTGAATTTGCTTGGCCCTCCCAATATTATGTAGATATTTTTTTCTTCCCGAGCCAGACTTCCTATCAATGATAACATTCTCCTAATACTATTTAATAACATCAGAAATAGTTTAACGGTGGACCTTTACTTCATTGGCCTATCTTTTTTAGAACCAACTTAGATTTTCGTAAAAAAATTTGATGATTTAAGCACGTACTTCTTTTTTGTCACTTATTTTGATCAAAGTCACAATAAATAAGCAAGGTAGTCATGGTAGAAAATAACTAATACATTTTTCAGAAATAAGTAGATCGAAAAAAACTTAAGAGGCAAAACGTTAGTTAGGAGTTTTTCGATCTCACTTCTTAGTATCCTCCTTATTCTCTGCTTCAAGATAATTTCTAGAAAAGTCTTTATAGGATAATATAGCATGATTGCCAAATCTGCAGTTACCATATTACATTTAAAAACATTCAGCCATGTTTGCCTTTGCCCATATATATGTAAACGTATGCCTTTCAATATCCTCATCACTAAATGATACGCCCCTTTTAGCAAGACTATCAGCTATGCAGTTTCCATCACTGGTCCCTTTTCCCCTACTCATAAAAGGGCGGTGTTCTAATGCATCGCCATCCTAATTCTAATATGCACAACATTTATGGACGAGTTGATTTGAAGTATGCTATAAAGCCAGTAAACCTAATCGACAATCGAATAGAGATATAAGAAATTTTTCTTAACGCTGCAGAGATTGTTCAGTTCGTTATCTACCTTTATGCTGCATATTATTAATTAAATTAGAATTTTACAGCTCCACTGATACAGGAAACATTGTGTAATTATTGTAAAATAAAGTTGTATAATGCATTTCTAGTTTTGAGTATTTCTAAGGGGGTTATAGAAAATTGTAATAATATAATCGTGATATCTTTAACTTGGCAGCACTATTTACTGTGAAAGCTGATTTGAAACTTTTCGGTTATTTTAATTTACTGAGAGACATTTGACGACAGTATATCAAGGGATAGGGCTGTTAACTGGGCACCTCAGTCATGTAATTTTACCCAATTAGAAAACATAAAATTTTTTAGTTTTCCAGGAAAAAGTCCTTTGAGAAATGTATCCCTTGATTTTCTTTAAAATGTTTATTTCAATTAAAATTTAACTTATGATGTATAAGCGATAATTCTCACAAATAGGATTTGAAAGAATAAATTTTTCGGATTTTTAATAATTTATTAATTTTTTTATTGCGTTTCCTTTAAAAATTAAAAGTAGTATAAAATGGACAAAAAATCCTGGTAATTAAAAATTGAGTTTGCAATTTTACTATTATTGGTCTGCAGATTAATGGCCATACCGATTTTTTTATGTTCCCTAAAAGCAAGGTTGGCAACCGAAACGAATAACGGTATTGGTATCGGTATCGGTATGAAGTTTTTTATTATTTCGGTAACGGTAACGGTATCGGTATCGGTATTTTAATTATAACGGTATCGGTATACCGGTATTAGTGCTACAAACCGGTATTGGCTAAAAATAAAAGATTTTGAACATATACATATTTAATTTTTATTTATTTATTTAATTAACAAAAATATTAACTAAACATTAACTTCTTTTCTAAATATTATATATAGTAAGTAATATAAGGAACACACACATGTTCTTTTTCCTTGAGGCATTTTGCTCTTGTTATCATATATTGTTCAAATATTTTTTAAATGCTTTAAATTTAGTTTGATCACTTAAGTTGTGCGCGTCACTTTTAATTGCTTCAAAGAATAGCTTTTTTCAGTTGTAACAATACAAATTTATACAGGTGGCCTTAGTTATACAACAAATCTTATATGTTTAACTTTTTTGGTGCAAATTTTTTTGCAAGAAACAAAGAACAGCTGACACACTGCAACCATCTATACAAATTCTCCTTGGCCAGTAGCAAAACAATGGCAGTGTTGTCATCGAGGAGTGTGAAGGTGAAAAAGCTATTTCAACTAACACAATAGTGTTGAGCATATAGAAATTTGATGCTATTTGCTTAATTGGTATGCATTTTAAATACCGAAACACTGAAATGATGATACCGGTATAATACCGGTATTAGGGGAAACGGTATTTGAATATCGGTATTTTACGCAAAAAATTATTTCGGTATCGGTATCGATACCGGTAATCAATTTTAAACGGTATTAAATCGGTATCGGTATCAATAACGGTATCGGTTGCCAACCTTGCCTAAAAGTCATTACACGGTGTTATAAAATTTATTAAGACAATTGGATGGATATCAAGATTAGTTTTCTGGGTTTTATTTCAATCTGAAGTTGTCTACTTGTATAAAAAATCCCATTATGGATGAAAATAAAATTTAACAAAAATACACAAATTTTGCGATCTGTTCGTAATTAAAATCTACTTATTAAACTCTTATAATTGATATATTCTCTAGTCTTAACTCTAAAGTTTTTGTGCTTAAACGGCTATAACTTTCTTATTTATTCGTTATATCAAAGTAGCTGACCGTGTGCCCAAGCCAGGCAGCTGATTAGGGACAACTGACTGCCAGTGCCAGCTAACCTTTATGACATTTTCTCAACATTAGAATATATTTTGTAGAAAATCCAATTTCCTAAACATTTCCTTAGACAAGACTTTCAAGTTTAATAAGGATAATACTTTCCCACAAAATTTGTTGGTTTTTTGTCTATCTTGTCAAACCATCTAACATATAAAACATAAAGTACATTAACACTTCCTCCCAAAACATTTTAACTTTTAATCTAAACCACATTAATAAAACTTTTCTACCCATTATTTATAAAAATGGGCTATTTTTTAGATTGCCTAATAGAATCAAGATAATAATCAAGTAATAGAAGCAAAGAAACAAAAAATTAAAGGATTTCCTTTATATGAAATTTCCGTTATAAGTGCAACAAAATTAAAATTTATATTACATGAACATGATACATCATATTTTCGTTTAAAGGAATCCTTTATTTAACTTATTTACAGCAATTATTCACTTTCATATAGAGAACGCCTCCTAATGACCAGCAAAAAAAAAACAAAAAAAAAGGGGGAAATCAAATAAACCAGAATGACAGACATTAGCGCCACACTATTGTTAATGGCCACTATCATAAATCTATAAACTGTCTTTCAGCCTTTGTTTTGGCCACAATAAGCTAAACTCAAAATAAACACAAAAATAATTAACAACAAAAACAAAACAAAAATTTAACTTCACATATGTAACTAACATGACGTGCCATTAGCACAACATTTATTTTAATCAAACCAAACTAAATTCGTAGTTGTGTTTGTGTGTGTGTATGTTTATTTAAACAATGGGTTACTATACATACGTTTTACTTTAGCAAGTTGTCTTATTTTTGTTTTTTTGTTTGTTTTTGTTATTCTTCTTATGATGTATGTATAGAAATTTACCTGTGCATAAAAAATACGAATAAATTCAGCTAATGCAGGTGATCTTTATCTTTCCACCAAAAAGCCATATTTATGCACCTTGCATTTGTATGTTGGGTGTATGTTGGCTGACTGACTGACTGACTAGCTGACCACATGCTACAAGTTAATGTTTAACAATTAGTCAAACTATCGCGGCCTAAATGTCTACACAGCTCTTATCGGTCGTCCTAAAAGTAGACCAACATACAACTTTACTTACCTTCTAACACTTTTACACATATTTTTTCTTCTTCACGTAAATATTACCACTTTCCAATGGAGAGCGGTGAGAAAGAGAAATTACTTAAGTTGTTATGTGCTAAAGATGTTTGACACTAATGAACGATTTTTATTTCCTGTCATTTAAGACATTTTGATCATAATTTACGATAGTGTTGGTGAACAACAATACATTAATGTAGAGCATGGCTTCTAAAGGGTGCCACTATTTTATAGTTTTGCATAATTTTTATTGCCTAAAATTAGTTTTTATGTGAATTTACCGGCCTTTTAACATTGTTAACACATTAAGAGGTATTTTAATGAATATTTTTTTATTTTACTACCAAAAACTCATTTAAATATTTTTTTTTTGTTTGAGTTGACTATGAGGTGTTTATGCACTTAAAGAGCCATGACCATTTAAATTTTTAAAATTGTTTTTATAATGAAATTGTAATCAGGTGTCAAAATGACGGACAAGTTTATTAAAATATTTTAAATATGCAAAACAAGTTCTGTTGGAAAAATTTTACATAAAAAGGTTTGGACTTTATTAACCGTTAAATAGGGAAATTTAAAAAAAATATTAAATCTATAAATTAATAAATTTTCTATTAGATTATAACATTTAGGGTAAAGGTTTTTTAACACAAAATTTTAATTTAACTTTAAATATTTGAACAATAAATTTTCAACAGATAACACAGTGTTACAGCATTTTTTTGGAGATAAAAGTTTCGCTATACCCATGTACGAAAACTCTATATAAATACTCATAATATTTTACGTGTTCTATGAATGGTATAATGAATAATTGAATAAAAAATATTTTTTTCGCCAGGATACAGAAATGTCCTCTGAAAATTGTATCCTTTCATATCCTTGAATTTTCAAAAGTGGTAAAAAATACGTAGGGATACGACATGATTTATTTCTTAAATATGTTTAAAATTTTTTTTAAGGATATGGAAGGATGAGATTTTAAAAGGATGTCCTTTCTGGTTTGATGCAATAAACAAATTCCTTTTTTTAATTTTCTCTTTCATATAATATCCATATCCAATATGAAAAAATAGTTCAAATACACAGGAACTTAGTTCCTTTAAAAATATCAAAAGATCAGAAAAGCCGAGTAAGCAGTTTGACTTTATTTAGTCTGTAGATTAAAGACTATATCAATTTTTTTATATCTAATTTAAAGTGTTGATTTTTCACAGGGTGTAATATGTATATCAAAATGTTACTTTCAGCTAAAGATTTCCTAAAAGGCATTTAATCTAATTTTTCTTAAGAGAAAACCCTACAATCATTTTCTGTACAAAAAAGTTTGAAGAAAGTTTGAAAACAAGTAGAAAAATTAAATAAAAAAATTTCTTCATGATATAAATTGTCGAAATTTTTTCTTAAAAAGGCAATTGTAAAAAAAATATTTCTGAAAAGTATATTTAAAGAAGCCATTGTCATTGAGATTAAGCGGAGAATAACTTTTGCCAATAGATGCCAATAGATAGACTTGAGAAAATAACTATTTACCAATAGCTTATTCACCCATAGGGACTATTAATATCATTCCATATTTAAGGCTTAAATATATACTATATGTATCAGAGGCAATGAATCTATAAGGAGGATCATGAAAAAGACATTTTCTCTGATATCCAAGCCAACTAAAACCCTTATGGTGTTAGAATGCATTCTTGTTGAGTGCCCCTGTGGACTAGTCAGTAAAAGACAAGTCAGTTGTTCGGGGGTTGCGGGTTCGATTCCCGCCGGAGACTCTGGAATTGTCTGCTTCTCTTTCTCTTCTATCCTAAATATTTCTATTCTTATTCTATTCTTCTCTCTATTAAGGTGTCACAATGGACCGTAATGGTCTCCGAGTGAAGGTGTGAGGGTAACTTTGCACCAGCCTTACCTACCTACCTACCTACCTACCTAGAATGCATTGTTGCATTTGCATTGTCTTGGCATACACAATAGGCTATAACACTGCTTTTGATTCCGGGCCATGAGCGACATGCTAGCAATAAGTTTGCCGATCTTCTAGCGTAATATGTGAAGGATCGTCTACTCATTAAAATAATTTACTAACTGGAGCCTTTTTATGGTGCACTTCGGGGATATACTTCTACTACCCACCCTACTGAATAGCGCTGAAACATGGACATTGTATACACTAGGTGAGTCACTGCTGGCAGTGTTTGAGAAAAAAATACTTGCATACACACCTATGGTGAATTCCGTATTATAATAAGTTATGAGCTTTATCAGCTGTACGGCAACATCGATATAATCAGACGCATTTAAATACAACGACTGCGCTGGCATAGTCATGTCTAACGAATGGAAAACGATGATGCAGATTGGAAGGCATACAAAGAAAAACTCTTTGGAGAGCCACCTAATCTATGTCGGACTGAACAGGTGCAACAAAATTAATCAGAACAAACAATTATTTCCAGACAGCAGAAGCCAGTCAGTGCTGGCATTCTATTTTGATTTATGTTATACTGATATTCGACTGCACTAACCAGAATAGAAAATAATAATATTTAAAAGAAAATTTTTTATACAAAATTTGGAGCAAATGTAAAGAAAATTTTAAAATGTTTATTTAATTTTCTTTCAAAAACCCCTTTTACAATTTCATACCACCAACATCCTCTCATCTTCTCTGCTGCGACACTTCTAATCCCACCGATATTTCGTTGAAAATTTTAATCCTTTTTTAGTTCGTTTTTGTTCTTGTTGTATATGGCAGCATTTTAAGCCGCGTGCTTAAAATTAGCATTTAATTAAATTTTAGATAAAACCACAATTTAACTTTCATACTTGGCAGACAGACCGACACACACATACCATCTTTGCATTAACAACAAATCCGCTGCATAAACTTACCCCTTTTCAAGTTATACGCAATTTAAGAGGGAATTGCTAAACACAAATACAAGTGCAAGTTAAGAAAATATGTACAAGCACCCACAATAATGAAACCAATACTCCTGCACTGCTGACTCGCAATTGTGTTAATATGGGTGCAAGCAAACAGCAGGGTTTTTGGGTGAATTTAAGGAAAGACGACAACGATGACAATGACGACAGTTCAGCTTGATTGCACCTTAAAATGCGATTAAATAAATTTCATGGGAGCGTTTGACATTAGTACAATTTGCACTACTAATACAAATCGAAATCTATGCTTATACATACAGACAACCAATGATTTTCTATGTTTTTTTTTTACTTGTTTAAACTATAGAGGAATGATGTTTGTAATGGTCTGTCATTTACAACAAAATCTTAAACATTTATCAGAGTATTTCTACGGTTAAGTGTGGTTTGAGATTTAGCCGGTTGTTGGTTTGGAAATATTTTCAAAGTACAGTTGACGATTTATAAGTTGTTTTTGTTGTTGTTGTAAAATAGGAAAAATCATCATTAACATTACAAGGTGTTGCAAACAGCATTACTTGAACGGGAGGGTGTGACCAGAAAACAGCAGAGAAAAAAAAACAAGAAAATATTTGTTTGTTATTAAGAAAAATCACACTTGAATGCATGAGTGAATAAAAACTACAACAGACAAGGATGAATGAAGGATGAAGTGTACTTATTAATTTCTTGTCATTGCAACAGCACGTGTCCTAAATAAGTGGAGCTTGCGGATGATGATAGTGATTCTAGTTGAGGGTAGAGCAGTGCTTTCTCTTCCGTCTTAACACACACCAAGCAATGAAACAAAAAATATGCATCAAATGTAACCAAATTTATTACAAATCAAATGTTTGACAAAATAATATTTAAACAAATTGGAGGACAGTGGTGTGTAAAGAAATATTTTAAGAAAAGTATTTTGCTTTACCAAAAATTTTTTTTTTTCCTTTCAGTTTGAACATTTTCTAAATTTTCATATCAAAAAATATTGACTTGATATTAGGAATTTGATATTTGGGAAATATCAAAAAACTTTAATTTATGACAATATTCGAAATAGTTTTTTTTTAAATTTTTTTGAAATTATTTAAACTTAATTTTTATTATTTCTTTCGAACATAAAACATTTTAATAAAAAACTAGCTGACCCGGCAAACGTTGTTTTGCCATATAAATAATTTCAAGGAATATTTTTTACATTAAAAAAACGTAAACCATATGTGTTTTACGGTATGCAGAAATATCTTAGTTTAAAATTTCATCGAAGTCGTTACGCTATTTAGATGAGGCATAAATTGTCCCTTGGGGTGAGTGACCCTAAATATTTAGGAGTATGAAAAATAGAAGTTGGCCGATTAGTAAACGTTTATTTCTTTATCTCCAAGTACATAATTGAAAAAAAGTGGGCGTGGTAAAAAAAAGTATCCTATTAATCATATCAGAGCCTTAACTATATTGTGTAAAATTTCAAGAAGATCGGTCCAGCAGTCTGGCCTACATGAAAGGGCGGGAAAAAAGGCGTGGCGTTGAGGAGTATGATGATGACCGATTCTCAGACCTACCTGATATGCATACAAAATTTCATGAAATTTGGTCGAGCCATTTCGGGGGAGTTAAATAACAAACTTTATTGTTTTTCAAAATAAAATTTTTTAAACACTTTTTACGTTTTTTCAATGCTAGAGTTTTGGCTTGTTTAAACTTGATGTCCGCTGTTCTGTTCAATTTTGGTTTTTTTTTTAAATATGACATCTTTTTTCTTATGAATATTTAGAAAAAAATTATATTTTTTGTATTTAATTATTTGAGCCTAATTAAATACAAAAATTAAAAAAAGAGGTCAAATAAAGTATAGAATAATTATATTTTTTGTTATATATTTATGAGTAAGAAATTGTCATTCGTATTTAATGGACCAAGCATTGAAAGTATTTTTAATTAGACTATTCACAAGGTTTCGTAAGTGTCGTATTATTATAATATCATAATATCTCAGACATTTTAAAATAATTGAAGAGTATTTATTATTATAAATTTGTAAATGGTTATAATATTATGACATTATGGCAATACGACACATACGACACCTTATTAAACCACCAAATATATTTGATTTTATTAAACAAGTATTTGCTAAAAAATTTAAAATTGATTTCGCATAGATTTTTAATCCAATAAAACCACTGTTCCTGCCCATCAATTTTATTTTTATTGAATTGTTTGTCTACAAACTAATTTTCATTATCGTCATCATCATTGTCATTATTTTCAATACTACAACTACTTCAGTTAGCGTTACGCGTTCAGTTCCGTCAGTCTTTTGTTTAAGGAGAGCGTATGTTTGTGTGTGTGTGTGTATACTCTTGTATAGGCTTTGAGGTTTTAACTGTATATTTGTGTATATATTTTTCTCGGTCTGTCAGATTTATGGGCTGTCAATGCTTTAATGTTCGGTTACATTTAATGAGTCTTAAGAAAAATGATTTGCAATTAATAATTATGTTCCTTATTGTTCTCCACACAAACCATAATAAACAAACAGGCAAACAAACAAAAGTTCATTGATATTAAACCAATGACACACTCTCATACTTTCATTTGTTGCTTTTGTAAATTAAAATAAAACAACAATTTCGAGGACATGTTTTCCATGATATTTTATCGCTACATAAGTATTTATAATAAAGAGTGTGTGTTTGTATATTTAGTATATATGTCCGTCTATCGGTCTGTTTGTTGGTTTATCTTTTCGTACATGTTTCTGCTTAATTTGTTTTTAGCGTGTCTAAAGATGAACTGCAAATGTTGTCTATTTAATGTCAGCTATTTAATCAAAAATTCAAGCCAAGAGGGTCATATAGTTAAATATGTTTTTTTTTTGGCGAATATTTTTATAGCAGCTACGTAGGTGTTTGACTGTAGAATTAATCTGAAATTCCTTGAACAGATAATTGACTGCAAATGTACTCTAAATAGAAAATATAGGCATTGACTGTTTTAAATAAAAATTTTATAAAAACTATTGCAAAATGGGAAGATAGCAAAAAGTTTATTTAGAAATTGATATCTACTACATTTGTTCAAATGAAAATTTAACAAAAAATAATAAATTGTTTTAAATTTGTTAAACATTTCTTATAAATAAAGATTTTGCCCAACATTTTATTAAAAAAAAACAGTTTCGCCAATTAATCAACTAATCAAAATATTTAACTAAAATATATTCATATGCTGCCAATAATCTTCATATTTATTTTTATAATTTTATGAGCTCAACCAACTGTTAGCTTTTTGCCAACATATGTAGTAAATCTGCTTATAAAATGATTAGAGCTAATAAATCCTTATAAAAATTCCAAACTACACTTGTGTAGACATGATGAGGAGTCAATTACTAATAGAGGAAAATAAACACCGCAAATTCTTTGAAAAAAATAAACGCACAAACACATATACAAGGATGTGAACACCGCAAAACAACAGAGCAAACAACAAGTAAAAGTCATTGTAACAAAATTAAAGGTCGAACGATAAACAAAAAATAATTGACGGGGTGGTGAAAATGATTTTTTTTACAAACAACTATAAGTTTTTTAAGGAATTAGGACTGTATAGATGTAGGTATTTGTGTAGCAAAAAAATTAATCCGATTTTACACTTGTTCATTGGGTGGACTAAATGCTAACAAGCATTTAAAGAACTATTGGGTTTGTTTGCCAACTGCATATAGAAATGTTTAATTGTCAGCACATGTGCTGTGGAGTGGCGGTAAAATATCCCGTTTTTTGTTCCAAAACAAAGCACTATTAATAATTTCCCCTAAACAAAGACTTAAACAAAGGGTCTGTGTATGTAAAAAAAAAAAATAAATATAAATGTATAATAATTCTAATCATAAAAAGTTGTAGCAATTTATAAGGACTTGTCGAAAAAAAAAAATGCAAAAACTGAAAATTTACTATTTATTATTTAAGGCGATTATATTAGCAACAAATGCAAATATTGCACGTGTTTTTTACATTTTCATTTGTTTTTAATTTTTTTTCTCGAACAGCGGGTTGTTGATTTCAAGGCATAAATGCTTTTTTTACTTTTAACTCTTATGGGTAGTTTGTGACTTAACAGTTTTTGTCTATTAATTTAGGGTTTATTTGAATATATTTCCTTTTTTGCATTGTGCTTAATATTTATACATTTATTTTCCCATTTGACTTTATATAAAGAAGATGTCTGTCTAGTCTAATATTTTGCTGAATCAGCAAAAGAGAGAAACATTAAAAAAAGAATATATTTATATTTGTTAACCACAATTTACTGTGGTAAATTTAAATTGAAGGCCAGAAGTATAGTGCGAGCTAAAAGTAAAATATATGTGTTTTAATTTATAAATAACAGAAAGATTTTAGCCCTTAGATAGCTATGTCATTCCGTTTGTAATTTTTACAATATTAATTTTCGACCACATAAAGTATATATGGTGGGCCATATTCCAATTAATTTGACTTTGAAAGTTAGAATAACATTTATTTTCATTTTTATTTTCTACTAGAAAAGCCCGGCTCGCGTTGCTACGCCCTCTAATGATTAAAAATGTATTCTGATCTTAAATTAAATATCAAGTGCAAAAAGCTAAAAATAATAACTTTTTTTAATGGGCGTGGCACTGCCCACTTTTCTAATCACTAAACTGTATAAACACTCCCTGGAATGTGTACAACAACTTGTCAAAGTTTGAGTCCGATCGGTTTTACAGTTTCGGAGTCTATAGCTAACACACACACACACAGAGTTTCACTTTTATATATATAGATTTTATGTTTGACATTTACAAAATAGGCCGCTATATGCTTATATTAAATTGGGAAATATCAAAAACTTACTTCTAAAGTAGTGAGTCTGTAACGCAAACTGTAAGAAATTAACGTGTAAAATTTTCAAGAAGAGATCGGCCTTCAATTCATTTCGTGCATCAATTTGTGCAGCGAATTCATAAAAATGTATACTGATTGGACAAAGCAACTCATGTACATTCTCGTTCAGTGTTTTCAGTCGAATACAGTGCTGCTGTAGCTGAGAATGTGCAAATTCATCCATTATTATCAACGCGTCATCGTTCTTAGGAACTAAATATTTTTCGCACTTCTTGGAAAGAAATTTGCATAAAGTCCTCGGTATAAAGGCTTACAAAGTTCAATAGATCCAACAACTGATAGTCATATGAATGTTCTTATGTTCCATTCTTAAATGACAAAGTTTTCTAATAAAACCAATTATATTATAATAAAATAATTAGTATTATTTTTTTATAGCCGAATCAAGTTTAGAATTTTAAATGGCCCACTCTGTATATTTTTTGAAAATTTATTAATTGAAAAGTGAATTAAGAAATGACCGTCCGTCTGTCTGTCCGTTTCAACCGTGGTTGGTTGATATAAAATTTTAGAAGCTACCATTCATTACGTAGAGCTCTATGTGGTAAAAATATTTTGGAGATATTTGGAAATGAATTAAATTATTAAAATATCTAATAATAATGGATTTTAATAATAAAATTATTTAAGTCCAACGTAATCGCCCCACAACGTTCAGAGATATTTGCGAATTAACACATCTGTCTCCGTTTTTCTCATAATTATAAATATAAAAAAAAAAATCAAAATTTAAAGACACGTTTTCTACTGGTTGTAAATATGATATGCCTATAGGGCAAATCTGAAAAAAATTTCGGACAAATTATTCACAAAACGGCAAAGTTATAGGCAACAATATTTTTTAAAAATATATATTTTTTAAATATATCTAGTTTCTTAAGGTTCCAAATAATTTTTGGCCACGCTAACGAGACAAAAATACTAGCCATAATCTGGAAAATTATTACTAAGAAACATATAATAAAATCAGTTTAAAACTAACTGAGATATAAGTATCAAAGTACAACTGCTTCGGATTTTCAAAAAAATGTACAAAAGAAACTGATCTTTTGTCAGCTTCTACGAAATATAGGTTAGGTTAGGTTAGGTTAGAACCGGCAGCCGCCCGAAGGCATAGCTCATCATTCCTCAGCCATCCTGTCCTGTTTATAAAGGTGTGGATCTTTCCCAGATCACTTGCGGAAAGCAAAGTTTTGCTTTCAAGTATTCGCTGACCTAGAATGTTGTGTCTCAGGTCCCTGAATGCAGGAAAATTACAGAGAAGATGTTCAGTTGTCTCCTCCTCTTCCTCGTTATCGTAACTTTTGCAGAAGTCGTTGTAAGGGATACTTAGCGTTTTCGCATGTGTACCTATAGGCCAGTGTCCAGTAATGACCGCTTTGAGGTTCCTAAGGTGGATTCGGGGCATATTCACCATATAATGTAATTATATATAATAATATGTATATTCACCGCGAAATATAACACGATAAAGATGGCCTCCCTTATAATTTATATATGTATTGAATCTAGTATTTACAAATGTACCCCCTTCAATTATTATTAGTATTAAATAAAAAGTATTGACCAGTAAAATATGAACAAGTTAAAATCCAAGATGGCGGATATATGGGTCAAATATAGTAATTACAGCTTTGTACTCTTTAAGGGCTACAATATGGGTTTTAAATGAAATGGGTTGACCAATAGAATACATTAAACTATGTAATAGTGTGAAATCTAAGATGATATCTAAGGTAAAATGGCGGAAATTATTTTTTAACTACATCAATTTGGGCTTGTTTATTGTTTAAACATTCAGAAACAAAAATTAACTCTGAAATCTTTGCCAAATAAGAAAGGTTTACTTGTTAATTAATTAATGAATTTTCTTTTACTAATAAGAAGATAATCCAAAATTATTTGTGGCAACAAAATCTTTGTTCTAACAATTTTGTAAAAATTCAAATCAGTTTTTTTTTACTGCAACTATCTTCTATATATATAAAAGTGAAACTCTGTCTGTCTGTGTGTGTGTGTGTTAGCTATAGACTCCGAAACTGTAAAACCGAGCGGACTCAAACCTTGGCAAGTTGTTGTACACATTCCAGGGAGTGTTTATGGGTTGTCCGTTTTATCTACTTGCACTTGACCGATTTTTCTGAAACTTTGCACACATATTGAGCTGTCACGACTATATAACTTCGTGATTTGAAAAGTGGGCGGGGCCACGCCTATAAAAAAAGTTATAATTTTGAGGTACTTGCACTGGACCGATTTCTTTGAAATTTTGCACAAACATTGAGCTGTCGTGACTTTACAATTGCGTGATTAGAAAAGTGGGCAGTGCCACGCCCATAAAAAAGGTTATATTTTTGAGGCACCTACACTAGACCGATTTTTCTGAAACTTTGCACACATATTGAGTTGTCATGACTATACAATTTCTTGATTAGAAAAGTGGGCGGGGCCACGCCCATAAGAAAATTATAATTTTCAGCTACTTGAACTTCACCGATTTTTCTGAAATTTTGCACACATATTGAGCTCTCATGACTATACAGTTTCGTGATTAGAAAAGTGGGCAGTGCCACGCCCATAAAAAAAGTTATAATTTTTACCTTTTTGCACTTGATATTCAATTTAAATTCAGAATGCATTTTTATTCATTAAGGGGCGTAGCAACGCGCGCCGGGCTTTTCTACTTAAAATATATTATCGAAACTAAAGCTTCAAAATGGCAGGAAAAAAAATTATTTAAACTGTAGGGCATAGCATAGGTACAAAAAATACTCATAATTTATTTTATATAAACGCAGTTAATTAATCAGATTGTGAGGCGCGGTTTACTTATCACAAAAAAAAAGAGAGCATAAAGAACAACAATACATATAATGAGTATATTTTTTATTTGGTGATTTTACAAGGTAAACAATCGTATTGTTATAATTTTTAAAAATGTTAAAATTTTTTTAAATACATACGATAAACAAAACCATAATATTAAGTGGTTATACGCTGCCACCAATTATGCTCACCAAATTAAATCAAATTATTAAAAACAAACCTGTTTATTGCACTAAAAATTTACTTCACTCTAAATCCATGTGTGTGCATAGTACGAAATCTTTTACTCCACACTGTATACATACAACTGTAAGTACAATTTATTAAGTGTTGGGTGGGTGTTTAAATGGGGTGTTACTGCCGGTTCATGTCTCTCAAGTCATTTAAATACAACAGATGTTTGCATACTGGCTGGCAAGCTTATTTTTTTAATAACAGATTTGGTTAAAAAATTATAAATAGAGAAAACAAAAAAAACAACGGAAACACTAAAGATGATAATATGATAAACAAAAAATATTATTTAAATAAAACTAGATCCAAAAAAAAATTTTGTTAAATCATGGTGATAATTTATCAGATCAAAATCTGTTTTAATTTAAGCTAAAGGACTGCCTGTAGTTACCAAATATTATTAATAATAACCAACTATACACAGTAAATTTAAAAATTTTGTTAATGAACCGTATGTTCATATTAAATTGTTTTTTTTTAACTGTCATTTGTCTAATAACTAAACAGATTAATTAAGTATTTTCTTTGCTACACAACATGCAAGGCGTTAAATTTAATGACCTTTTTGTTTAAACAGACAATGGTTGAATTTAATATGTTTTATATAACCGGTCTAAATAATGTTATTTACCAAAACTGTCAATAATTTTATGCGTTTTTTAATGATAAAATCCTTAGAAGTCAATTATTACAAGCCAGCTGTCCTTTCTATCCAAATGTGTTGATTTTTTGATTTTTACGCTTTTATGTCAGCACCTTGCGGCCAGCACAGGTGCTGTGTATACGAAACATGAAAAAATTATTTCATTGTAAAGCCATAATTATCATTAGTATGTCAAAATTTCGTTTGATTGGAATCGTGTCAAAAGGTCCTTTTTTTGGTCCCTCAGGTAAATGAAGTTAATTTTGTAATTGTCATATGTTTAGCTAATGTCACTTAATTAACTTTATAAAAGATAAATTAAACAAGTGTAGTCTCAAACTAATGACTTGTAAGCATGTTCTTTTGGGTAACAAATGGTTCTGTGAAAAATTTTGAATCAAAAACACAAAAAAAATGTTTCTGTTTTGTATATAAATTTTGCCAAAATCTGCCAAATATTAAAAAAAAAGCTGTTCAAAATTTTTTAAAAATAGTTTAAGGCATATTTTTTGTGCTAGTCAAAAATTGGGTTCTTTTTACAAAGACAAGAAAAAACTTAGATTTTACAATTAAATTTTTACCTTAAATTTATATATTTATCAATTAAACTATTAATTTCTGCTACATCAGCAGCAACTGATAAAGAAAACTGATAAAGAAAAACTGACTATAAACATTATGAAAAAAAATTAAATTTTCTCCTTGCATATTTAACAATTTTTTTTATTCATTTTTATATCCTTGCAGCCTGCATTATCATGTATTTTAAGCGACTAATGGAATACACTTGCTGACGGCTAAAATAAGTAAATAACAGACAATGGTAAGCTTTTTTATAACAACTTTTTAAAAAACATTTCACATACATTGTGTTGCATATCCTTTAGTAAGAATATTTGGTTGTTTTGTGTAGTTTGTTGTGTATAATTTAGTCATTAATCATTTTTTTAACAGCACAAAAAAAGAAAGAGAAATATAACATTTAAAAAAAAAAATAAAAACACGAACAAAATTGCTACACAAATTTTGATTACATAAGATTTGATAAAAAAGGATGTTTTTTAATATTTACAGGAATTTATTACTCATCCGAAATTTCTTATTCCTTTGATAGGTTTACATTCATTTTTTTTTATTTATCAGTAAAAGATTTATTACGCCTTACTTGTGGTTTTTGTAACATTCTATGCAATTTTTTATTGCATTATTTTCCTACATAAATACTGTTAAGAAAAACTATGTCAATTACAATCATAAAAATTTCCCAAATTATATTTATTCATACAATTTTAATTTTTATGGTTTAATCCAGTTACAGTTTTTTATCGTTTTTTTTTTTCTTCAATGAAATTATTGGTTTTGGCGTTAAATTGTATAATTAAATTTGCTCTTTTTAACGCATATTGTGACGTGCTTAACAATGCACTCACCAGATTTTAAGATTTATTTCTCTAAATAACAATATACAATATTTTTATGAAGTTTTACGATCGAAAAGAAATTGTTTGATATAAGTTGTGTGTTCTAACATATACTCGTAAGATTTCGAAAGCATAGAAATAATTTAATGTGAAATTGGTAAAAGAAAAACATTAAAAATTTTATGTGCAAATCACTTTTTTCATCAGTAATATAAAATACTTTTTTTGGGGTGAATTTTCGGCAAAAGCAAATTGCAAGGAAAATCTATAAATTAAAGCATTGTTCCTATAAAATCCGTTAATACTGCACAAAAAAATACCTAAACAACTGTAAAAAAGAAAATTTTTAGTAAATTCTTCAAAAAATTATCTTAAAAACAAATTTCTCAAAAAATTTCTTTAAAAAGCTAATTTTTAAAAAAATTCTTCTAAAAAGGAATTTTCAAAAAATTTCCTGTAAAAAAAAATTTAAAAAAAAGTTTTATAATAAACAAATTTTAAAAAAATTTCCTTAATAAATATATTTATAAAAAACTTCCCATAATAAACAAATTTATAAAAAAGCAAATTTATAAAAAAATTTCCAATCAAATCAAAGTTTATAAAAATATCCTATAAAAAGCAAATTTTTAAAAAATTTATTACAAAAAGCAAATTTCTAAAATGTTTCCTAAAAGAAGTTAATTTCTTAATATATCCTAAAATACTAAAACATGATACTAACATATTTTTAAACAGTTTCCTTTTAAAGCAAAGGATTTCTTATGAAAGCAAATTTTAAAAAAATATTCCTATAAAAATCTAGTTTTCAAAATCTCCTATAAATAGCAGTTTTCAATAAATTTCCCATCAAAAGCAAATTTTCAATAAATTTCCCTACGAAAGCTAATTTGCAATATATTTCCCATTAAAAAAAAATATTTTTTAAAAAAAAACAAAATCTTACAAAATTTCCTATTAAAAGCAAAATTTAAAAAAAAAATCCTATAATAAATAAATTTCTAAAATAATTTCCTATTAAAAGCAAATATATAAAAAATTTCTCATTAAAATGAAAGCTTTAAAAAAAAACATATGAAAAGCAAGTTTTTAAAAAATGTCCTATGAAATCAAATTTTTAAAAAATTTTTTATGAAAAGCAAAATTTAAACAAATTTTCTATGAAAAGCAAATTTTAAAAAAAAATTCCTATGAAAAGCAAATTTTTAAAAAATGTCCTATAAAAAGCAAATTTTTAAAAAATTTCCTATGAAAAGCAAATCTTAAAGAAATTTTCTATAAAAAGCAAATTTTTAAAAAATTTCCTATGAAAAACAAATTTTTAAAAAATTTCCTATAAAAATCTAATTTTTAATAAATTTCCTATGAAAATCAAATTTTAAAAAAATTTTCTATAAAAAGCTAATTTTTAAAAAAATTCCAATGAAAAGCAAGTTATTAAAAAATTTCCTATAAAAATCTAATTTTTAATAAATTTCCTATGAAAATCAAATTTTTAAAAAATTTTCTATAAAAAGCAAATTTTTAAAAAAATTCCTATGGAAAGCAAATTTTTAAAAAATTTCCTATGAAAAGCAAATTTTAAAGAAATTTTCTATAAAAAGCAAATTTTTAAAAAAATTCCAATGAAAAGCAAGTTATTAAAAAATTTCCTATAAAAATCTAATTTTTAATAAATTTCCTATGAAAATCAAATTTTAAAAAAATTTTCTATAAAAAGCAAATTTTTAAAAAATTTTCTATATAAGGAAATTTTTAAAAATTTTCTATATAAGCAAATTTTTAAAAAAATTTCTATATAAGCAAATTTTTAAAAAAATTTTCTATAAAAAGCAAATTTATAAAAAAAATTCCTATGGAAAGCAAATTTTTAAAAAATTTCCTGTGAAAAGCAAATTTTAAAGAAATTTTCTATAAAAAGCAAATTTTTAATAAATTTCCTATAAAAGCGAATTTTTAAAAAAAATTTCTATAAAAAGCAAATTTTTAAAAAAATTTTCTATAAAAAGCAAATTTTTAAAAAAATTCCTATGAAAAGCAAATTTTTAAAAAATTTCCTATGAAAAGCAAATTTTAAAGAAATTTTCTATAAAAAGCAAATTTTTAAAAAAAATTCCTATGAAAAGCAAATTTTTAAAAAATTTCCTATAAAAGCGAATTTTTTAAAAAAATTTTCTATAAAAAGCAAATTATTAATAAATTTCGTATAAAACCGAATTTATAAAAAAATTTTCTATAAAAACAAATTTTTAAAAAAATTTCTATGAAAAGCAAATTTTAAAGAAATTTTCTATAAAAAGCAAATTTTTAATAAATTTCTTCTAAAAGCGAATTTTTTAAAAAAATTTTCTATAAAAAGCAAATTTTAAAAAAAAAATTTCTATAAAAAGCAAATTTTTAAAAAATTTAATATCAATTAATATCAAAAGATAATTTTTAAAAAGTTTCTATGAAAAGCAAATGTTTAAAAAATTTCCTATAAAAGCAAATTTTTAAAATGTTCCTGTAACAAGTAACAGTGCTATATTCGGCCGTGACTAATCTTATATACCCTTGCCAACGTGTAGTCATGCAATAACAATTGTTTGTATCAATATTCATCTCATATAAAATACGTACATACATATATAAAAAACATACAAAAAAAAAAATTAAAAAAAAAAAATATATTAAAATAAAAAAAATTAATAAAAAAAAAACAAAAAAAAAAATTAAAAAAAATAAAATATAAATAATATATTAAATAAAATAAAATACAATTTTTTTGGCTCAGCTGGAATTCGATGCCACGTTTACTTCAACCAGTATGTATGTATGTAGGTTGTTGTTGTAATTGTGAAAAAAACGGTCGTGGTTTTTTGCTCATATCTCAGAAAGTTATGGGGCGATTGTGCTGAATTTCAATAGCGATTCATTCCTGGATATTTCCAAGAGATTGATACCATATACAGATCTAAGGAACATATAGTTGCTTCTAAAAGTTGATTTCAACCTACACACGGACAGACGGACATACGGTCAGGGCTTAATCGACTCCTCTTTCATAAGCTTTCAAAAAATATGTACTTTAGGGGTCGGAAATGAAAATTGTAGAAATTACAAACGGAATGACAAAGCTATATATACCCTTGTGCACCACAGGTGAAGGGTATAAAAAGCAAAGTTTTCAATAAATATCCCCTCGAAAGCAAATTACCAATATATTTCCCATCAAAAGAAAATTACCTAGAAAAAGCAAATTTTTGAGAAATTTTCTATAAAAGCAAGTTTTTAAAAAAATTTCTACAGAAAGGAAATTTTTAAAAATTTCCTATAAAAAGGAAATTATTAAAAAATTTCCTTATAAAATCAAAGTTTTTAAAACTATCCCATGAAAAGAAAATTTTTAAAAAATTTCCATAAAAAGCTAATTTTTTAAAAATTTTCTACAAAAAGCAAGTTTTTAAGAAATTTCTTAAAAAATCAAATTTTTTAAGAAAAAAGAGATTTCCTATAACAATAATTTTTGAAAAAAATTCCTATAAATTTAAAACAAAAAATTTTTAAAATGGTTCCTATAAATTGAAATTCTTTAAAAGCAATTTTTCAAAACATTTCTTCTAATAAACAAATTTTCAAAAAATTCCTTCTTAAAGATAAATTTTAAAAAAGTTTCTTCTTAAATTAAGTAGTAAGTTTTCAAAAAATCCCTTATTAAATCAAATTTTCAACATATTTCTATTTTGTTTCTTCTTCAATATCTTTTCATTTAATTGTTAAATCCTAATAAGAGCGAAAAAAAACTTAAAAAAAAAAGAAAAATATCTGCTGTCACCTTTGTTAATGACAGCTGTCAGTGACAAAACTTGCCGTCAAGAACAAGAAAAATATGTAAGATTAACAATTTGTAAATGTTTAAGATTTAGTTCAACCCTTTATTTTCACTTATCGCAAACAGAAGCCCCCCAAGTTAAAATTGCTTGACACACTAAAGTAATAATAATCTTAAGGGCCCTAAGGGGGAACAAAATTTAAATTAGCTTTAAAAGGGGACACATCTTACTGTAGAAATTATTAAAAAAAAAGAGACGGCAATAAATGCCATTAAAATTAAATCGAAAGTGTGGAATCAAGACATAAAATGTGTAATTTTTTTAATAATTTTTTGCAACTCTCGTTTTTATTTTGCTTTGCAGCGAATAAAATATCAAGAAAAGGGAAATTTTTTATGAGTAATACACAAGATGATGCAATATTATAATAAAGAATAAAAGAAAAAAAGAAGTTGAATGACCTGGGTTAACATAAAAATCAATGGGTTATTGCAAAATATTGCACAGAAAAACAGGGAAAAAATTAAAAATCTTTAAGGGTTGCAATATTTTTTTTTTTTTTTGCAATTATATTCCCCTTTACTATGAATGGTTTGTAATGAATTGATGTCAGTGTGATACGGTTGTGTTTTTAAGATTTTATTTTCAATCATTTGTCTATATTTTGAGGTTTGTTTTACATATAATTTCATTTAACTAGTATTTATAACTTTTAAAAGCGTTAAAGGTAAAATATATAAGATCATTAGGGGGTTTCTTGTCTTGAGAAAACCATAATCTACAATTTCTTTTGTAAGAAAACAAAACAATACAAATTATAATTGATGAATAGAATTGATATTTTCCATATTATTAGCAAAAGTCAATCAACTTTACAACCCTTTTCTTTATTTGTTTTCAATTTTGCATTAAATCTATCACTCTGGCATTCCTTTAAACTCAGTCAGTCAGTAATCAAGGCTTTTGTTTATGTATATGTGTGTGTGTTTGTGTGTGTATGTGTGAGTGCTTTTTGCATGTCCAATGTCTGTCATTATAGGCAATTTTATTGTCAATATTCTGTCAATTATGCCAGCGCCATTACAGCAATGCTCGCACTATGTTGAAGTTCATCATATGCTCTATTGTATTCTTATAAAGTTATTTTCCTCTATTTTTTCTCTTTTAGCTTGTAATTACACTTATTTGACAATTTTGCACGCTTTTCTATTTTATAATTACTTACTTACTTACTTTGTATGTTGTAGTCCTAGAACAGTTAGTTTTCTACGATAGAATTAGCCAGGGTGGCGTTTCATTTGGTTTTTGTGACAAATTATCATCTAAATTGCCAATTTGGTTTGATTGTGGTCTATACTAAAGGGTTTGCAGAACGAAACGAAAAAGGGATTATTTACTTAGGAAATAACATTAGAATATATGTATATGATATAAAGAAAATAAATCAAAAAGTGAAATTGAAAAAGACTATTTTCTTTTCAAAATCTTGAAAACAATTTTTAATACATTTGTTTACTCTAAAACGGTCAGTTCTGTTAATTTGTGTGTATTACTTAGTAAACCCGTTTTGTTGATCATGCATGTACTCGAGGACACGTATACGACACATCCCAGTAAAATAGTAGAGTTTTTTGAAGCAATAACATTTAATTTGAAAATGAAAGCCGGCTGATGTGCACTTCGTGGCTGAATATGTAGGAAAGGGCGATGCAGGAAGCAAGAGCCGCCTCCAACACTTACACTTGGAGACCAATGTGGTCCATTGCGTTGAAAGAGAATAAATTAATGAATAATTCTACAATTTCATCAATTGCAAGTGCATTTACCCTTCTCTTACTACGACGCAGGTTTGTAAGGAGCAAAACTAGAAACACTCTGTAGGTAATCCTTTCATTAAAATACTAAAGTAGACTTTAAATATGGTGCAATTTGAACTAAAAAAATAATACTTCAAATCAGAATCTCACCATACAAATTTGAGGCATTTCGATAAGGTAGATTGTAAGTGAAACTTTTACATTTCTGCCTTACAAACATGCTTTGTCTGAAGCACTATTTTTATTGGTATTGTTAATCATTGACGAGATATTCCTGTCAGTTCAATCCAAATACGACTTTTTTAAGCGAATGGCATGTAAATAGTTCATGACAACATTAGCTACATTAGAAGATAATGTTCTCATAAATGTCCTTAACGATTACATGGACCATAATGTTATCGTTGACGATCATATGAACAATATTTTCAGCATATTGTTTGGTTTTAAATTGACAACCATCTTCAAATGCTTTACTTATTATTTTCTTAGCAATTTTTATAAAACACTTTAGAGCACTTTAAAATTAACTTTCTTATGCACTTTGAAGTTGCTTATTTTATGCGCTTCTGGATAATAAAATAATAAATTATGTGAATGAGATTTTGTTTTTTTAACGGGGAAGTCCCGGTTTTTTTCCAACAATTGCAAGTTCATCACACTTTAGTTTTTAAATAGAATTATGACCAAATTGATACAATTGTTACTAAAGTTGCTCTCAACGTATTAATGAAGTAAAGTTAAAAACAATATCGCTTATCTTGTTGTTAAATAGCACTTTAATACGACAACATTTTTAAATTAAGACAAATTTATTATAATACCTTTTTTGAAATATACTTGTCCTCAACTGCATTTTATAGACAACTATAAAAGCCCGGCGCTCGTTGCTACGCCCCCTAATGATTAAAAATGTCTTCTGATCTTAAATTGAATATCAAGTGCAAAAACCTAAAAATTGTACCTTTTTTTAATGGGCGTGGCACTGCCCACTTTTCTAATCACTTAACTATATAGTCATGATAGCTCAATGTGTGTGCAAAGTTTCAGACAAATCGGTCCAGTGCAAGTACCTCAAAATTATAAATTTTTTATGGGCGTGGCCCCGCCCACTTTTCTAATCACGAAATTATATAGTCATAGCAGCTCAATATGTGTGCAAAGTTTCAGAAAAATCGGTCAAGTGCAAGTAGCTAAAAATGTTAACTAATTTTTATGGTCGTGGCCCCGCCCACTTTTTACTTTTTACGATCGGTTTTACAGTTTCGGAGTCTATAGCTAAAACACACACACACAGAGTTTCACTTTTATATATATAGAGATGAGTTACAAATTGTCCTAAAGTCGATGAAAATGTCGATATCTGTCACCATCTGATCAACCGGAGCGTTCTAAATGAAATCAGTTTGTTGTAAATGAATTAATCAGAACAAATTAATGTCTCTCGGAATACAGAAGAGAAAGAACAACTTTCACTTTTGACATAAAAATATTGTAGTTCTCTAGATTTTTGCGTCACACAAAGTTACGATACATATTCGACAAATCGAAGCATGACTTCTTGTAAAGGCATATTGGTTCTAGTCCGGGGTACAGAGGTATTACCAGTACCTCTGAATGAAGCTAAGGAGAATCGCAAACCTCGTTAAAGAGGTTAGAGAGAGATGATGGAATGTGTGGGTTAAGTGAAGGTGGTCGAGGTGTTGCTTTGCACGCTTATGGCGAATGGAATCATGCACAATGAGAGCATTGCTATCACTATTAGACCTCGTGCTTAAATATGTTAAAGAGACTTAAATCCACGATCACAAGTGTAATACCATGGAGAACCTCAGTCTACAAAAGGTTTTGGCAATTACGAAGGACTGTGGGATAAACATTGTCAGTTATTACTAGTCGGCAATGTGAAATAGTTTTCTAGTCTTGAGAAAATGCCTATAGTCTGAGACTCATTAAAGAAAAGGACGACAATTGGAGCCATGAAATCATGGACCCGAAATTGTAGAGATCTGCTTTGTTTTCCCCCATACATTAATTTGTTCCATACAGTTCAACTCGAATCGGATAGATCTGCATAATTTACTTAATATTTACAATTGCTAAGATAAAATACATAATCAGAGAATTTCTTTTATGCTCCTGTTGAAAGCTTGTTTTTTAATCGTTTATATATACTTTTTCCATATTTAAAAAGCCGATCAGGTTCATAACCTGACCTTAGCTTCAACACCAAACACATTTTTCTCATATATAACCCCTAATCCCCAAACTGTTCTCTTGACTTTTTTTGGTTAATTTCTTGGTATTCAATATTCATTTGATTGTGTTTTAGTCAAATGTTTTTCATACTATTAAAATGTTAAATTAACCTCATCAGAGTAGTTAGTGGCCATGTCCAATACACACTTAAGTGGTTCCTTTCTTCATGTATTTTTTAAATCACGTCCTTTTTTATTTGTATTTTTGTCTTTTAACTTCTCATTTACATTGAATTTTTTACCAGGATTTTCATTAAAATTCTTTCTTCTACATGACTTGATTTTGAAGTGGTTGAAGTTCTGTGGAAAATTCTTTGAATTTTCTTTGATTGTTAAGGAATAATGCAAGTATTTTGCATTCAATATATTTATCGTAATTATTTATATACAAATTGTTGTTGTTTAACTGTCAGTTTTGTTCGTTTCTTGTGATTTGATTAGAGGGTAATTTAGTTGGCAATTTCGAGGGGAGAAAAAACGTTGAAATTTTAATGATATATTTGTTTTGCTAAATGTACAGACAGTATTTTCTTTCAAATGCATTATTGATTTTTGTTTTAGGTATTGTTTGATTTATTTAATTTTATTTATTTTATACAATTACCTAGACTAACTAGTTAATAATGAGTAGAGGTTGGTGAGCCCACTAAATAGTGCCTATTTAAAAAAACGATTGGAAGAAATTTGTAATAATAATTTTTATTCAAATTTTGCTTTTATATGTAGTGCATAAAACGGGGTTTATTCTGGTTAAAAAAGATGTATGCGGTCTTTAACATATTCTTAGTTAAAAAAAAACTTTTAAGAGAGCAAGATAGTAAAGCATCGCTTGGCAAATAAGAATAGTATTTTTAATAATTTTTGTGAAACTTTTTTTTCTGGCTTGTTAGCTGCAACTGGTTGCAAGCTCAGCCTTTTCTGCTTGTTCAGTCAATGTTTAAATCTAAAAAAACTTAAATTTTGTTCAAATTTCTTTAACAGTTTTTCTTGAAATTGAAATGTCAAGTCACATTGCAGGCATAAAAAAATAACAAAAAAAAAATCTTCGGTACTCTTCTATGCACCGTTTTACATTTGTTACTACCTGTCCTGCTGGGTAAATTGATTGCATTTTGTATCTTTAACAACAAAAAATGGCAACTGCTCTGAACAATACCCAAACAGTTAAGTGAAAAACTTATTTATTTTTTTATTGTACATTCACAAAAAAATATGCAAACAAGTAGAAAAAAATTTATAGTAAATAGCCGTCATTTAGTGGAAATTGACTTGTAACCAACTACAATTTACAAAAAACAGTCTGTTGTAAAGAATAATAGAGAAAAGTACCAAAAAAATTAACAAAAAGAAAACAACATAAAACTTAAATGAAATGTTGCTCACAAATAGATGGATGCAAAAAAAAAATAAATAAAAAATAAATGGCAAAACTACATATTTTTGGACAATAAAGACAACCTGCTGCGTCTCAAATAAGAAATAAAAAAAAAATGCAAATGAAATATTAAATTTTCAGTGAATTTTAGATTTTTATGAATTAGTTTTTCCGAGATTATAAGGAAAACTTAAAAAAGTGTAACTAACGACGTCAACTACACACCTTTGTATACAACATAAAAGTTTACATTACAGTCCGACCATATAGAGTTTCGAAGGACCAATTTTTTTCTAAACGACATATGTGACCTTCTCCGAGAAAAGGGACCTAGTGTGTCGAAAAACTAGTTTGCACTTAAGAGTGGATCTTGGTACACAAAAAAGTAGCGGTAAGTAGTAGAATAAGATGAAATGAGTTAGATTTCTGATAAAAATTTATTTACCCCATAAAAACGTTGTTGCGTTGGTCACTGGTCACGGCTTAAGAATCAAGTATCGACATCATAGCAAACCGAGCAACAACAATAGTAATACTTTTACTATTACTAAAAGCGAAAAGAATACATCACCACATAGGCATGACGTCACCAAAGTCGGCACCCAATCATAACTAACCTTACCAAATCACTTCTCAAGGTGTGTTCACAGTGATAATGCGTTATGAAACTTTAAATACGTTTTTTTTTCAAAACTTCATTTTTACACACTAGGTCCCTTTTGTCGGAGAAGGTCACATACGTCGTTTAGAAAAAATTGGTCCTTCGGAACTCTATATTTCACATATAATTCCTTACTAATGTTTTGTTAGATTGGCGGACAATTAAAATAAATATTTTTGAATTAATTTATTCTCTTACTTGCTACAAGTAGCAATTATTTGTCCTTTTATAGTTCCTAAGTAATCTAAAGAGCTTAAAACATTAATTAATACGTCACCTGCCCACCTACACAGCTAACTAACTGAATTCCTTTTCATTTTTATTTCTTATACCCTTTCTTTGTCGAAAGTAGAGTTGCACTCTTTGCCGTGAAGACCTTTCGACGCATAAAGTCTCATAAAAATAACGCATTGGAATTTATGACAATTATGTCTACCGTTGTGCTGATAACAGTCACTGTCATTAAATGACATTTGCATAAACGGACAGAGTTTATGGCAATTATTTATTTTCGCACAATATCAACAAAACTATTAAGCAAGCAGAGCTTTAAAAGAAATATTTATTTATTTGAGCCATTTCTGCTTAAAGCAGTTTCAAAAAGAACACAATTTTCCTAGAATAATTGAACGGTATTGACGAAATTATATCCATACATGTAGAAGGTATACCATATAGAAATCTTGCAAAATCAGTTCTAATTTGCTAAGTGGCTTTAAGACTACCGAAATGGCATTCTCTGCCCCAGTGTTCTAAATTTTAGCAACTCCAAACTAACAATAAGTAATAGTCCTCATCACAGAGGCTTTTGTAATCTGCCGCAGACTAATGTCCCCCTAGAATCCATATTGAATGTGTGCCTGCATGTGACCCTAGATTTAATTTCAGCTAATGTTTGACATACTATGTGCACTGTGCTTTAAACATTATTCTTTTCGATCATTGTTTTATTCAAATGATATGAGTACTCAACCCAGTTTAGGGATTATATCTGAGTACCTGGTTGGTCGTCTGATAAGTTGTCTTCATTAATTTTTTCAGGTTCATATAATGCACCTACTGAAAGTCCTATATCAAAAACTGATGTTAAACAATCATAGAAAGATATCGATTAAATAGTATATTTAAGTAATAAATGTGGTTTTGAAAGTAGGTTCTTGAACGTTTGCTAGACGTTATAACCATATGGGTAAATATAAACACCAGATCAGCCGCTATATGTAAACAAGTGAGAAAACCAAAAAACATATTATTACTCGCCGTGAACAAAAACTCGAATTTAACTTTGACTTGGCAAACTTAACGTAAGAATTTGCTAGCAGATTTGTTGGAAACAGGAACCAGATTTTTGCAAAAATTATCTTTAACGAGAAGAAACATCATTGTATGGATTTTAAGGAAATTTTCACGTATTGGATGACTTTCAGCAAATCTTGGTTCACTAAACAAAAAAGCATCTAAAAAAACTTCAGTTTGTGCATAATTTTATCAGCGATTTCATTTATCCGTACTTTTTCATAAATACATTAGGTTAATTATAATTAGTTTTCTAGTCTCTCTATGTAGAAAATCAAATGCTATGGTTATCTATTAACGAGTTGACTTGATTTAGATACTACGCACGCGATTTGATTCTGCTAGACTTAATATTGTGAGCCTGCTTTCGAGCAATCTCCTGACTAAATCAACAGAATCCTGACGTAACGAGATTTTACATGAAAATTTACATTCAAGTTTTGTAGCAGAACGTACTCCGAGTCATAATCTATTTTAATGCGTTCTTAATGCTCTAATTATATGACACTCACACTCTACATGGCAGGATTGTAAGAAAAGATAATATCAATTTATTTTAAATTTCTTTCGTGAATAAATATTTTAGGCCACAGTAATTTTGCCTTAAGTTTTAGATGCCATTAAGCTTGAGAATAATATTACGCAAGTATAGCAGGATCTTTGAAAAAAAAAATCCTTTTTACTACAATTTCTTTTAATTGCAATCGTAATAAATTACACACTTTTTTGGTTTTCGAGATCCAGAATATATTTGAAAAACTTTGGAGCTATAAAACTAAAGATCGAAAAAAAATTTTGGTAAAAAAATTCCTTCTTTTAACTCCCTGGCCTTCCATCACTATTTAAGGCACTGTGAAAATTGCAATGATATTTTGTTGCATCTTTTAATGTGAATATTATAACGATAATGTTGCTACATCAATGCAAGCAAAGGTTTATGATGTTTTTAAAAAACATTTAAACTATGCTACAGGATTTTTTCGCTTTCACATATAAAGGATTTTCTCTAGAGACTCTTCTTGACACCAAAACTCTATCAGTCAGTTAGCCAGGACCAGCACAAGAAAAATATACAAATTATTATTGCATTTATTATAACAGCAGCAACGAAACAATGTTTCTTTATTTAACAGTTCACTTCAGTTGCCCCTGATTCATTTGCACAGTGAAGTCTGTCATTAATTCTTTTACTCATTCATTCATTCATTCATTCATTCATTCATTCATTCATTATTTTGTTCCATTAAAGGTGTATTGTTTTTGTTCTTGTTGCTATTGTTTAATTCATTTGATGAAATATTATTATAGCTTGTGTTATTGTTGTTGTTAATGCAAATAAATGTAAAATTTTATGTTTATTAGATTTTTCTGTTTATAAAAGTTGAAATGTTTGAAATGTCATTTACACTGCAGACGAGGAATCCCTGGCATTAATGTTTATTTAAGGAAATTAAATTTAAGTTTTATGCGTATAAAATACATTAAAAGTAGATAATTAAAATAACACAGACTAATCCTAATTGGTGAAGGGGGGAAAGGTGTTAAATTTACTGACTTCTTGCAAATCTTCAGACAAAAGTATAAATTTGAAAGATTGACAGTCAAAGAGCCCATGAGGACATGCTTGACATTTTAATATATAAAATAAACAACTAAAAAAACAAACTTCAAAAGTTCTATTGACACTGTTATTAGTAGTCCCGAGCATAATGTAAACGAAATTCATAAGACATCTTATTCCTAAACCATATTAAGAATACACGAATTTTTTTATTTCTGTTAATTTTATAAAATTCTCCCTCTTCCTCAAATATATATTTCTTTTAAAATTAATCACATTTAACTCAAATTAAATTTAATCAAACTCACCATTTCATATGCACATTCATTATCTTTCTTCTTGAAAACTTTCGTTGTTAAAATCTTAAAGCTGACTGACTGAATTACTTACCAAGTCATTAAGCATTTGGCAAAGAATTAACGACAAGTCATAAACCAAATAAACCATTATTCAAATAAACACAAGAAAACGAAAAGAATAATTTCAAATTAAACTAAAAGTTATTAAAAGATTTGATGTTTTCCAAAATTCATAACTCGTTTTAACGAATTCATTAACCGGAGGGAGTTGCCATCCAGGATCATGATGAATTTATGAAATTATAATTAAAGTTTGTTTTTTCTTCTTACTTATGCGGAATATGAAACGCAACAAAACCATAAATGAACATTAAACATCCAGCATTAAGCGTGGAAATGCAAAAGAACAAACAAAAAAAACAAGTAAAAAGATGGACGGTGTATTCGAGTATTCTTATATCCTTGTATAGAAGGAGTAAAATTATTACGTTACGTATAATAAATTGCAGTCATATAAAATGAAGTATATTTTTCTTTTGCTCTTGTTGTTTGTGGTTGGGGGGGAGCATTTCTCACTTTAAGTCTTGTATTTAAGCGTTTTAACATCCTTTGCATCTGGCCAAATGAATTAAAACAAGCAACAAAAACAATAACTTGCTGAAAGATGATGAATTTTAAATAAAATACTTAAATACCTGTAATTTAACTTGTTCAAAAGTTGTTTTGTTTTAGTTTCACGCTGGTGGGGGCTAACAGCTTCTACAATACCCACTTTTTACTCTAGAGATATAAACTCAGTTAATTTCAATATCAAACAGGCAATTGCCAGCGAAAGGTTGTTGCTTGTTTTATGTTTTCAGCTGGTCTTTTTTTCTTTTTGTCTTTCTCCAGCAATTTGGCAAAAGCATTTTAATTTAAATTGACTTCCCAATGGTAACACAACAACAACAAGCAGAAAAAACATCATTTGCTTCTGTACAACTGCTTAAAACTTTTCTTTTGGTTAAACTAATCAAAAAGCCATGAAAAACTTTGCTAAATAAACCAAAAAGGCGGTGAAGAATATAGAAGAAGAAAAGAAAAAGAAAAAACAACAAACTTAAATGATGAAAAACTACAACTATTTTATTGAGCAGCAGTGTGGTATGGATGGATGGAAAAAAATTAAAATGAAATTTCCCAAAAGCATGAAATATGTTTTCGCTGATGAATACTTAAGCGAAATAATTTACTCAGAAAGAAAAAACAAGGCAAAAGAAAATTTATTAAAAAAAAAAACGAAAATACAACTGAAGTTCTCTCACAAGACCTAGACGCAACCCGATGCATACTACACGCAAATATACGAGTAATGCGGAGACTAAAAGCAAAATTAAAGGTTTTTTTAATAGAATTTTTCAAAAGGTGTAAAAAGGTGTTAACAGTTTGCGGTGGAATGTAATTTTAATGGCATCTGTTGAGTGTGTTATTCATCAGATCAGTGCTGGCAAATCATATTGACAACTTATATGATTAAACAGCTTGTGCGAAAGTTTAAACTTTATTCAAGTGAGTATAGATACAATTACAAATCTTTAACTTTACTTGTCCCACAAAATTGTGGGATTTAATGCTGCTTGTCTTCTTCTGGTTGCCTCGCAGATTGTTTCTAATAAGATAAAGTGGTTTGACTCCTTATATAAATTAATATGATTTAGAATCAAAAAAATTAAATTTTTTGGATCAGCGACAGATTTCTAAGCCACAGACGATATTTGAACGAATTAAAAAAAAAACAATTTATAAATGCCAGACACTTTAACTTAGGCTTGGTTGAAAAGAGGGACCCAATTGGCTTGTTGTGCGTAATATGCGTCATATAAGTATTATCCCAATCTCAGCAAGTATCTCTACTATATCAAGCATCAAGTCCCTTCATTGTAATTCCTTACGGATCTCTAATTTAAATTCCTTCTATATAATTCGTTTTATTCTCTTTGCTCTATCTACTATACTATAGACTGACTATAGGCTATATATAAGGATGATTGGAAAAATGAAGCCTGTCAGCCCCACGGGAATAAAGTTAAGTTAAAAAAAGAATCTAGAAATATTATTGCAATTTATGCCACGCCCCTTCAATTTTTTGTACACCGCGTATTTATTTGTAGTCCAATCATAGTATATCATAAGTCAATACAAAAGATCACTTTTCAAAAAATTTTAATGCCGAAATAAAATTGTATTTCTGGCCTTTTCAACCCGTATCAATGCCGTGAAAAAATCAATTAGATTTTAGATAAAAATCATGCAATTTTTTATCACTTAATATTTAAAAATAAATTCCGCCACAAGGCCTTAACGACTACTCCTTTTAACATTATCCTGCCGGTTCAATTTTGTACCACTTTTTCGAGCTTCCCAGATTTTATGTAGTCAACAGCGCATCAACTGTTGGACTCTAAATAATCTGTGCTGGTTTATCAGCAGAAGCCATAGATTGGACATTCCGCCATGAAAAATAGTCGAAAGAAGTCAACTTATACGAACGAGTTGTCCAACTTACAGATCCTTTCTTGACCAGCAAAGTTAGTTTTAAGCGTTATATGGCATATTGTGCCATTTTCTTAAAAAAAATTGCTCGTCAATATAATATTCAAGGACGTGAGGAATAATAAAAGTTACAAACCGTTTGACTGTAAAGTTGACCACAAATAGGCCGACGACGCCTTCGGCTTTTAAGACACACCAAACAGTGATTTTTTCAAGATGTAATAGAGTAGTGGTTTCTTCAAAGTGACGATCCTACTTTTTTGAATGTCCCTTAAATCAGATATAGGCCTCATCGCTTAAGATGATTTGACGATAAAAATCTCTTTTTACTTTTTAACTACACCAAAGATACGATGCTTTTGATGATGGTCTATTGGATTTAATAATAGCACCTTATATGGATTTTAGCTAAGATCTTTTTTTACAAATTTTCAAGTGGTGATCGGACATAGACCAACTTACTTATAACAGCGTCTGCTCAATTATGAAATATTTTGTAAACTGGATTATAGGCAGGACATTTTAAAGGAATTGCATGCAAAGCTGCCAATTTACGTCAACAGATAATCTTAATACCTGATGTAGCATCCCAAACAAACACCTGTGTGCGTTTAAACTAACTGCGAGGGGGAGTTTGAAGGAAATGGAAAATGTGAATATTTTAAATATTTCGTTTTACCAACATCACGTAAATTTCTACTGGTTTCAGTTGTGATGCTGATACCGTTTCACTTGCTTATTTTTACAGGATGCATTTAATATGCATTTTGTGGAATATTTAATAAAGTTAGTGGTTCTTTGCCATGGCTTTGGCAATGTTGGGTTTATAAATTTAATGCACTCGCTCGCACCGAAGCATTACAAAAACACAAACAACAACAGCAACAGCAGCAAAAGGTAACAACCATTTGATGTCTTATTTTAAAGGTATTAAGTAATAAAAGTCTCTCTAAACTAGTTGAATTACCTGGAATTCTAAAGAAAATAAGTAGTTGTTACATTTTCTTTTTATACACTGGAGCTAGTTGTTTTTCTTATTTTTTCTTTTCTTCCACTTTACGACTAAACATGATGAAAAATTTAAAAGTTTTCAATAAACAAAAAAAAAAGAAAAGGAAAAACATTGACATAAACAACTGCATGATGAAAGGTGACGATGGGGAATTTCTAAATAAAATTTGATGAATTTTTCGTTAAGTACAATTTTATGACATGAGCTGATGATGAATATTTAATTGAATGGAATAAGTTTTGATGCTTACAAAAGTATATAAAATTTATTTTAAATCTGGCTATAAGTTGAAATGTAGTGAGAAAGGTTTTTCATATTTTTAAAATAAAATTTGTTGAAACTATTACAGTGTCCTTTCGCAAGCCACTTGGCTTTTTTAACACCTAATTAATACCAATTTACTTTAAATATCAAAACCATAGAAAATGCATGTCTGCTTCAGGATGAAGCTATAAAAAATATGATTTATATTTATTTAATGTATCCCTTGCAGGACGAGAATGTCTTCATTGTAGGTGTTAATGGCTTTATGAGTGTCCATGAATAGATTGTCTTTTTTTTATTTTATGAGTATAAATATAATATGAGAAGAGCAAAAAGTCCTTTTTATGACACTTGCTATGAAGCTGTGCTGTGTGCATATGACTACTATATGTTTACACAAACAAAAGCTAAATTCTTTGTATCTGTGTGACAAATGATTGTAAGCAGGACGTTTTGCAGAATGTGCTGCAATATAAGAAATTAAAAAGAAAATTACATTTCAGCACTGCAAGTAAGTAAGCAGCAAAAGCACGAGGGTTGTTTAAAATAATTTATTAAACTATTTTGAATAGATTACTCTATATTCACTTATTTTTGTACAGTGTAAAGTTACGCCGTTAGTTTATTTTATAGACTGAAATATTCTAGAGTCTAGCTTATCACTTTCTCCAATTAATGTCTTCTATATACATGTGACTTTGAAGTTTATGCTAAAACTGAGAAAACTTGGAATTTTTCGTTGAATTGTTTGTCACATATATGTGTGACATATTGCTTAGAATATATTTTGCGTGAATCTTGCAAAAATTTTTAGGAATTAATTTTTTTCAGTTTAAGTAAAATATCGGACACATACGAGTCCTTTCGTTTATTATTTTAACGGTAATTAATGACTTTTTTTATATGTCACATATATGTGACATAAAGTTTTTTCTTAACGTGTGTCTTAAGAATAATTAAAATATTTAAAAAAATATCTTTATGAGCAGGACAATTTGCAGAATGTGTTGCTTTATAACAGCATTATATCAGCACTGTAAGTTACAAGGGTTGTCTTAAAGAATTTTGAAGATAATAGTCTATTTTTTGTTGCAGTTTTTATTAAATTGTTAATAGTCTAAAGTCCACCCCGCCGTTGGTAAACTAGTCTTTAGTGTAGTTTAGCACCTTCGTCTGATACATGTGACTTGGAAATTAATACTGAAACTCTTGTCACATACATGTGTGACATTTGATATGCATTGTGTTTAGCTTGAAAATCGCGAATGTTTATGTAAAAGAATTATTTTTAATTTTAGATTCATGTCGGTCACAAATATTATTATCATTTACTGTGTTAGAGGTAATAAACCAATTTTTCTAATGTGGCACATCTATATGTGACATCATATTTCCTATGACTAGGTGACACAAAAAAAATGTAAGTGGCAAACCTATTGTTATCTAGGTGGACCAGTCAGTAGTGTGCTGGTATGCTAGTTTGGAGGTTGAGGGTTCGACTCCCGCCAAACTTGTCTCCTTTACTTTCTCTTTTCTATTCTGTTCTTACTTTTCTATTCAGGTATCACAAAGGGATCAATATAATAGGCTCACGTGAGCTACACAACAGCTGCCTGTTCTATCTATATAGTAAATTTTCTATACTGTATTTAGATTATGTCTTGTTTACACTATAAAGTCGACTTTTGTCTAATCCTTTAAATTTAACTTCTTTTCCTAAAATGCTTCGAAGATATCATTTATCTCCATTATTTTTGCAACATGTAAAAGAAGCAAAAAAGATTTTAAAAAAAATACCAAAGAAATTCTTCAAGGAAGAAGTGTCAACTACATGTAATTAATTTTACTTATGAGTGCATGCTGCTTGAACTTGCAACACTTTCTTTTGCTGACTTTTTGTAACTTAAAATTAAAAGTAATAGTTAATCGTGAGCTGTCAAAAATTAATTTTATGTTTATTTTTATGAAATTTCTAAATGCTTGAACGCTTACCCCTTTTACAACAAAAGGCGCTGACGGTTGTAGCAAGTGTTAGCGAAGGAATGGGCGTATGAGTATTTCAAAGATACTCAAACACACACACACACACACAGACACATGTGTACAAGTCATATGTGTTATTAATTTCTACATAAATTATTTAAGGGTTTCTTTAAAATATTTTTAATGGTTATTATAAATTAAGCAATCATCGAAGCATGTTTTAATTTGATATTTAAATTTAAATCCACATTGACTATAATCTGTTGTAGTGCAAAGTCACAGTTCCTTAGATGTTGTTAATAAAGTAATTAATTTTTAAAATGTCATGCATTTTTTATAGCTTTATAGTCTAGAAGTTTCCTTTAAGCACTTTCTTAAAACATGTTCAATAGTTTTATTACAAATGTATTTAGTTGAAAAAGAAAGAAATAACACATTAACCTTGATATTTAACTTGACAATCGTAGCATTTCAAAACACTCCTTAATATGAGTTGTTACTCCCGCTTAAGTACAAAGTTTTCATTATCAAGGACTTTAGTTGTCACAGTTTGCTGCTGTTGCCACTTTAAAATATATATAAAAACAATTGTGGCCACAATTTTCATGTAACTGCCACCATAGGATTTAGTTAAGAATTTATACAACTACAAATCCCTTACAATCCCCTGTACTTTATCCACATATTTTTTGTTTTTGCTTAGTTTGCAAAATTATGTTAAATCATGTTACTAACCCAGTTTTCTGCTATGATTTTCTTAGCTATAAATGACCTTGACTGTGAATTCAGCTTAGCAACAGTTGAAAGTTGATTGTAAGCAAATGTAGCAAAAGGAAACAAAGAGTTTCCCCAATATCCCTACCCGTTTGTTTGACAACATTAGGGAGTCTAAGCTAATGAACGTTTGAATCAAATAAATATCAAGGTTATTATATATAATAATGTAGGAAAACGACAAGGTCACTTTGAATGTTTTCAGCATGTGCGGGTGAGAACAGTATAAAATCCTTTGAAAAGTTGGAAAGTTTTATTTAAGCTTTGTCCATTTCATGGTTATTTTACTGTATTGCTCTTGACTGTTTTAAGGGAAATATATGTCAAGTTTAAGGTTTTGTTTGCTCGTTGCCATGCTGTCAGAAGTGCATGTTTTACAAAAAAAATTTCTCTAGCACTACGATAAAACCACAAAAGGAATTGCAGAACAAAATAAGTAATAAATTAATAATAATAAGAATTTTTAAAAAATATAAATTATGAAATCAATATATACGAAAAATGTTTAAAATCGAAAAATATTATCAAAAATCAGCAAAAAATTTGCGTAGAAAGAAATTAGTATTAAAAAAAAATTTATAAGAAAAACTAGCTGACCCGGCAAACGTTGTTTTGCCATCTAAATTATTCTAGGTAATATTTTTTACATTAAAAAAACCTTAACCATATGTGTTCTGCGGTATGCAGATCTCTCTTAATTTAAAATTTCATCAAAGTCGTTATATTATTTAGGTGAGGCATAAATTGTTCCTTGGGGTGAGTCACGCTAAATATTCAGGAGTATGAAAAATAGATGTTGACCGATTTTTAGACGTTTATTTCTGCATTTTCTGCACTATAAATTATGTACAATTTGGAGAAAAATACTAAAAAACTATATCGATGTAAGTGCAAAATTAAAAAAAGTGGGCGTTAAAGTAGGCGTGGTTAAAAAAAGTATCCTATTAATCATACCAGAGTCTTAGTTAAATTATGTGAAAATTTTAATTTCAAGATCGGTCCAGCAGTCTGGCCTACCTGTGGTTGCGTGAAAAAAGGCGCGGCGTTGAGGGGGAATGAAAAATAGATGTTAACCGATTCTCAGACCTACCCGATATGCACACAAAATTTAATGAAAATCGGTTGTGCCATTTAGAAGGAGTTTAATCACAACCAACACGACACGAGAATTTAATATTTTTATTAAACAATTTTAAAACATTCTTAAATTTGGAAAAATTTGGACAACATAATAATACGACTAATATCACGAATTGTAAATTCACCAAATATTTATGGGTCTTTGGATTATGTCCAATCTGCTTTTTTTATTTCTTTTTAAGAATTTTTTTCTTAAAGAGTTTTAAAAAATTAGCTTTTTCGCATATAAAAAATAATTTTTATATCCTGCAGGAATCGAACCTATACTATTCAAAAAATAAATAAATAAATAAATAAAGAATTCCAGCATAATAAAATATTCTTCATTCCCCCTCCGATACATTCAAACTTTTCTGCTAAGTGACACATTAACGTGAAGTTGTTCTCTACATTTGTTAGCTCTCTGAAATTCATGAGAAGTGTTCATGAATAAAGTTTTTTTTTTGTACAAGTTACCGATAAAAACAACTTACTATATTTAAATTCGAAAATAAAAATTTCTCCTTTTTTGGGAACATTTCTTTCACATCAAACCAAATATATAAACGATTTGTTACACTCCCCTTAGAAATGCTTCGAATTGCAACACAAGTGAGTACAAAACTTTTCTATCACAAGTTCGAATTTTATAAGGGTGATTGTTATACTCTGTGCAGTAATACCGTTATAATAACATTTTAGAGAGCTAAATGAGAAAGTACTCTCTAATGCAATGATTCTCAATAATAAAGGTGCTAATGCAATTCTAGTTGGTAATTTAGAGAGTGCTTACTGGGAATGTAAATTTTTTAGTGTGGCACAATTGTGGTGGTTTTTAACTTTTTCCTTTCCTGTGCTGTTGGTTAAATGGGAGGGTGAAATATTTCTTGGTATAGTTTTGTTTGGGTGAACTTTTTGGGTAGTATTTTGTTTAGTGTATGAATGAGGACTGTTGCTTTCTAGTAAATGAATGTATTATATTGTGTATGTAAGGGTGTGTGTAATAGTAAAGCATGAAATGCAATTGAAGCAGGAAATGTTATAAAATTGTGTGCTACAAGGATATGCACAGTCAGTCTATTACGAACCAAGCATCAGACAACTTATAACCTTGTAGTGAAGGATATTTTCAGTGCAAACATAAACTTATTATAAAAAAAGCGCATATTTTAACGTAATATTTTACGAAGTTAATAAGACAATTTTTGGCGCCAAAAAAGAAAAAACTATATATTTTAAAAATATTTTTTAAAAAATAATTTGTGAAATAAATTTAAAAAAAAGTGTAAAAAATGGCTATAGCATACTTTATACCAGATCAAAACAAATTATTGACCGGCCAACGTTTCTCTAATGGCTCTAGCAACTCCAATACAAGATCTGCCAGAAGTACCGCAGGTTCCTCTAGATTACCGCAAACTAATCCAGGAAATGAAACGGCGGCTAATAATAACAACGCTAGTAGAGGCTATGGAACCACCATTAATATAACTGTGCCTACTTTAAATAATACACCGCAGGACAATATGGGTTGCTGGGATTTTTTGACACAAGTCTTTTGTCAAGCCTTGAGATTTTACCATGAATCATCGCAAGTGCAGCCGACGGTCATACAAATATCGGTTAATTTTAATACCCAAACAAGCACAACAGCAACTACCAACGAGGCAGATACAACGGCAACCACAACAAACAATCAGACAACAGCGACGGCAACTTCAACCACAGCAACAACTGACGAGCGAACGCCAGGAAAATTACCAAAACAAAAATATTAATTTAAAAGTAATTCAAACAAAAAAAAATCAAAACAACGATACATTTTTATTAAATTTATTTTTTCAATATTTCCCCGAAAAAAATAAGAAAGAAAATTTCCGTGTAGGGTTTTAAAAATTTAAATATTGAAATTTTTATTTTAATTTTTTTTTTATTTCAATTTTTTATTTGTAATTTGTAGCTAGTAGCGGCTCAATCAAAGCAAATTGTGATTCCAAAAAAGTAATTAGCATAAAAATATTAAATATATATAAAAAATAAACTGGATTTATTTTTGTAAATCTTTTAAATATTTTAAAAATAAGTTTCTTATCTTAAAACAATAACTGCTAACGTTTTTATTGCAGAGGAAAATATTAAATTTTTAGTATTGCTTTTTTGGAAATTTTTTATAATATTATTTTTTTAAATAAAAATAAATTTATCAGAAAAAAAAATCAGATGCCTAGTAAAAATAACTGCAAATGAAAGGTTTCGTTTCGAAAAGAAGAATGAGATATTTTAAACAAAATTTTTAAATATTTTAAACCTAAATTTTATGTCAAAACAAAATCAATAAAATGAACATATTTTTTAAAAAATCTTTAAACAAATATTTGGCTGCATTTTTTATTATTATTATTTTTTTTTAACAAGAAAAGAATTGGTAAGAAATTTTGGGCTTTTTTAAATTTTATTTTATTTGAGTTAAGCAAAATTTTGTCATATTTAGTAGGGAAGAATGCATTTTTTAAACTTATTTTTTTTTTATTAAAAAAATTTAAAAACAAAAATCTGTAAAAAAAATTTTAAATATTTTTTTTTTTTAATTTTTCCAATTAAGAAAATTATCACAACCAAAAATGTGTAAAAAAAATTTAAATCAATTCCTTTTTTAATTTTATTTAAAAAAAAAAATTATTTTTAAAATCTCTGATTGCACAGTGTAAAAATAAAATTGTTTTGTCTGCTCAAAAAATACTTGATACAACCATTAATCTAACGATCGAATGTGATAAAACTGTGTACTAAAGTCTTCATATTCTGTAGCATTTTTAAACGACTTTACATTTTAACAGATTCAAAATATGAAATATTTTTCTTTTAACACAGTAGTATAATGAGATAGCCCGAAGAATGAGAGAAAAACAATTTTTGTCTTTTGTCCGAATAACAAAAATTATCCTGCAAAAATTTATCCTTTTATATAGTGAAATTTTAATTGATATATTTCATCAAAAAAATATATCCCAATATCAAAATTTCTGCGTGAAGAAAAAATATCCGAAGAAAATTTATTTTTCGTTTGTCCTGATTAATTACAAAATTTTTTGTTGTAACTAAAGAAAAAATTTTTGTTCTAATGAACTAATTTTTTTTTTTTTTTGTACTGACGAATTAACAAATATATATTTTTTATACTCGCAAACTAAAAAAAAATTTCAAATCATACAGATTATTTTTTCCCTTTTATAATACTGATATAAAAAAATTTAAATGACAAACGATACAAGCAGTTTTATCACATTTGGCTGTTAATAATTTAGTTTTTACTATTGTTCTCATTGGAGTTCAACATATAGTGTGATTTTTGTTAATTTTATGCAATTGGCTTATTGTCCTTAAATGGATAGATTGTAAATAAAAAATTTTGAATAAAAATATAAAAAAAAACTGTCAAAAGTTGCCCTCAAAACATGATTAAAGAAATTGGTAAATTATATTTTTATTTGAATTTATAATTCCCGTAAGCTATTTCTAAATAATTGCTCTGTGTAAAATTAAAGAATTAGTAGGCAAATATTGTTTTAATTATTTTTTACTAAAATATTTAAAAATTTACTTTGGAAACTGATTGCAAAATTTTTATTTTGTGTAAGTCATTACTATTCGGCCCTACGCTCCTTATAGGGATTAAAGGAATAAATACATAATAATGTACGTGTATGTGTGAATATAAGGTTCTAGGGCCCTATAACATTTTAAGTTTAATTGATATCTTTGCACATACAAATAGTTTTAGTGAGAGCTAAAGACATATGAAAATAACGGTAGAATTATTTATGATGTAGAGAGAATATTAATGTTTATATTTTTTGAGGCCCCGGCAGGGATGCCACAACGAAAATAATTTTCTTACCAAATTTTTCATAGAAATCTTTTAAAGTGTTAAATAAAAAAATATTTTTAAATAAATAGAAGAGTTCTGAAATCAAACAAATTATATACATATTTAGTTTATATATTTTTTCGACCATCAAATTTTTTAGTTTTTATTGATTTTCTTCAGGCTCTAGGTCAGTATACGCAATTTAAAATTAATGTTGTTTCATTTATAAAAAATTGGTTATTTTGTTTATATATTTATTTTTGATATTTCGAACACCTTTGGTGCTCTCCTTCAGGAATTTGAGTAAAGCCGTCCTATGTAAAAGTTCAAAGCTCACTCACAGGGTATACTGATCTAGAACCGGAATAAAATCAATGAAAACCAAAAAAAAAAATTAAAAAATTATTAAAATTAAAACTTATTTGTTATAACATAGCTTTTACGATTAAATTATATTTAATATTTTAAAATGTTCAATTGTTTCCAAAATACATACGTTTATTTGTATTAATATTTAACAAGAAGGTTACACAAAGTCTAGGTCAGAAAAAACAAATTTTCCAAAGTCATCTAAAAAATACCATTGTAACACCATTCACATATATGTAACAAATATTTAGAATAAAATTTTTAATTGCAAATTATTTTAACAATTAACTGGAAATAATTATGTTGTACCAAAATTTAAAAAAAATCAAACAAGCCAACCAAGCTTCCAAGTTATGCTTAGATTGAAAAGTTGCCCAATTTTAGTCCGAGGAAACCAAAGTGGCATCCCTGGTACTCGGGTATAAAGAAAAAAGTAATTTTTTTATTCAGTATTTAATATTTAATAGCTGGGCTTCTTAAAATATAATCCATCAGCTGGGCTAATAACATTAATCTATAAATGCTCCTTAATCAAATTAGATATTTTATTATTTCCGAAAGTTGTGTAAAATATACTTTTATATGTTTTTTTAATTTTAATTCTGTTTACAAACTTTTTGTCCAAATTTTACAGTAAAAAAATATTTTAAAAAATAATTTTTATTATATTTTAAAAATTAAAATTTATCTGACTACATAAAAAAATTTTTCACTCAAAAAAGTAAAAAAATTATAAAATTAAATTGTTAATATTTGAAAACCATAAGATGTACCTCACCATCTTAAAAGCATAAACAGCTTTGCTTGTTCTTTTTTTTTTTAATAAATTCAGACGAACCTCACTATCAGTGTAGTGAGAAAAAATTTTTAATTATTTTAAAGCAAATTATAAAGCTGAAATAACAGAAACTGTAGACTGGGCTAAAAAACATCATGATGTTCAATTTCTTTTATTGTTAAAAAGGTATAAGTTTTAATAAATTAAACAAACAAATTTAAGCTAAATCGCTTACCCTATGTTTTAAGTTTCTAACAGCAAAAATTTTTCATTCATTTTTAAAAATGTCGTTTTAAATATTTAAAAAAAAATTTTTTTTTTATTTGATTTTCAAAATTTTATAATAATTTCAAGAAAATTTTTTTATAATTTTTTATATAAAAATTGTGTTAATTAAATCACAAAATAAACCAAACTTAAATCTAAACGTAATTTCACAAGGCATTGTTTTTATGTCTGCTACTTTAAAACTTTAAAATAAAATATCAAATTAAAAACTTTAAAATTAATCACCACATCTTTAACTAAAAACAAAATAACAAATATTTGAAACATACACTAAAGTTAGGTATCAATTTTCAGAAAAATATTCATCAAGTAAAAGTAACAATTTCATGTGTGTTTTATTTTTGTTGTTGTTATATCAACAAACATATTTGATTTGTTACCAAACTTAAACAGAAGTTTTCTGTAAATTGCTACTTAATCCTCTACAAAACTAACCTATAAAAAAATATAAACAAATAAAAATACAACTCTGTTAACGTAACGTACAATTGAGAAAAACTGACTAAAAATGAACTTTTAAGTAAACATAAGATCAGATAGAAAAACAAAAATAAATATTTAAAACATATTAATAACAAACCATAACAACCAGCCACTGCAACAAAAAATAGTGTACAAACTATATTTTAAGCAAAAACATAAAAATATAAATGTGTATTTAAAATAATCCTACCGATTATAGAAAAACTCGTAAAATAAAAAACAAAAACAACTCTAAAACATTGTATTCTCTGAAAACTAGACACTAAGGTTTTTGATAAAAGAATTTTTTTTTTTGTAGAATTATGGAAAAATAATATTTTTAGTTAAATACTCACTTTGTGTAAACTTTAAAGCGAAATAAAAATAAACTTTTAAATAAACTATTAAATTTCTTTAATTCTAGCAGAGTGAAAACACGCACCACAGACGCACTCTTACGTTCAGTTTGCGATTTAGTTGACACGAGCATATTATTTTTAATAATCGCCAAATCGCGATATACGAATGCGATCATAATTCTAATTGAACGTTCGAGCTAGAATAGGGATTCTAACAAGAGTCCTTAAATTTCGATCGTATGTTTAAATTTGCCCCCTGATTTCCGAATTGAGATGATAAAATTGGAGTTTTTGTTTGTTTTTTATATGAGAGCTGAGCAATTACGTTAAAGTTTTATTCTCAAAAAATTATAAAATGATCAAACAGAACTCCGATGTAACGAGATTTTCAATACAAATTATTATTTAAAATAAGACGAAGAAATCAGTCGTGAGATCTATTTGATTTTAATCTTTTTCTTATGCTCTGTCTTTAAGCCACTCTCTTTCTCATCCATATTTTTATTAAAAATGTTTACATTTTGTTTTTGTTGTTTTAGCACAGCAATAAAAAAAACAAATGAAAATTAAAGAATAAAATAAAAGTGTTTAACGTTACTGCCGCTGATTAAATTATGGATCCTTTGTTTCGATAGTGCTTTTGTAAAAAGGATTCACTAAAAAAATAATATTTTTTGAAGACAATTTAAAAAAAATAGTTTATTGCTAAAATTTATTCAGAATAGTTTTTAATATAATGATGAATGTAAATGAACCTTAAAAAACTTTAAGCTTAGATTGACTAGACATATTCTAATAAGGAGACCTCAGAATTCGGTCAAAGGCATTCGAAATTTTATTCAATTCTAGTCCCAGTTTTGTAAAGATGGCGTAAATCCGTACCTTACAAGGAATTTTGCCTTTTGACTTATTTATAAGGGCAACAGCTGCAATATCAGCAATTTGATTATAAGGCAATGACACTTGATATCACATTTGCAAATCCTGAACCTCGTACTTAGAGAGACTGGTAGACTCAGTTACCGATGAAGCACTTGACTTGAGTGATAATTGTCGAAAGGATATATAGAAAGTTTACAGCGGATAGATTCATGCAAAATGAGTGCATGTATAGTGACATCTATATTAGATGGCTTGTTTATGAATGGAAGGGCTGGTGCTGGTGTATACTAACTTGAGTTAGACTTATACTGCTTAATCTGGGGAAGTATCATCAAAGATGCTTAGTTTACTACAAGCGTTGGATAATCTGCTAAAGTGTCATGCATAAAGGAAAATAATTGGTTAAGACCATCGGTTACAGGTCACGAAAACTTCAAATATCATCTTCAAAGATTATGATGTTTATATGTAAATGCCCAGAAGTTGTTATTTTAAAAATTAAGGATTATATGTTGGCACACATCAAGTATTTGATGCTATGAGTTACCTCTGCCTGAGGGACATGCTGACAATCACGAAAGATTGTCCGACAAGGAAATTAGTCAGCATTAAAAACCGTTTTTAAGTTTAAGTCAAAACCGGTGGAGGTGCGGAACCTAATGAAGGAAGGGATCAGTAGCCTTTATATTACCAGGAACCTGGAAAGGAGGGCGAAAAGTGATTTGACATAAGATTCGCCCTCTGTTTTAAATGCTCTTATATCAAACATCGCTGTTATAGATTATATCTATGTCAAATGACGAAATAATAATTTCGTAACGCATTTATGATGCCTGGTAAATAAAATATATAAGGGCGTCTTTGGAAATTGCTTGAATTCCTAAAAAATTATCAAACATTTGAACACATCAATTTTTCTCTAGGTATTGTTTCAGTTCTTTTCTTCAGACTTAGAGTACGGGACATCAGATGCAGTTATTAACGAGAGAGGCACAATTTTTTTATGCGCAGAAGAAGCTAAACAATTCTCGAAGTTTTTTTTTTCTAGTGTTTTTTGAATCACTCTTTTGCTCAAGAAACTGTTGGAGTTTACATTGCTGTTTGCGATAAATATCAACACAATATCAAATCGAACATCCACAATTAAAATTGTATCGATATGTTCATGTAGCGGCATATTTTTCTAAACCCTAATGCTGATTCTAAACAAAGTTGTACAGTGCAAAACGTAAGTCATGTCATTTAGTAATAAGACAATCAAATCGACATACGATTTTGGTCGTAATTTTATTTAAACGTTTGAGGTGTCTGTACTTTTGCTATAGAGACACCAATAAGAATTCTAAAATTTCGCTCATAATTTGCGTCCAGGTTTATTTCTTCTCTTCGAGAAATTTTGCATAGTTTTGTTGAGACAATTTTCTTTTGTAAATGATATCAGGTTTTGAAAATAGATCAAATCAGTAAAAGAAAATAAATTTTAATTTTGCTTCTCTCTTTATTTGTAATCAAAATTTCTTCCAGATACAAATGGAAATATTTTTGTATATGCAATTATGAGGCAAAAACAGTTTTAATGACATATTTTAATTATGTTTAACATTAATTATCAGTTCAGTTTAACTCTTTTTTTTTTTTGACCACTTTACAATGTCATAATCTAAAGTGTTTTAAAAAAGTGTGTTCATTTTCTTTATTTTTTTATTTTTTGCCATATTTCATTATGCTTTAATTAATGAACATTTGTTAAATATCCTTTTAAAACATTTTAATCCTTTCAATTTTCTACTTACTGATAACAAAAATTGAAGCCAATTCTCCCTTTCAAACTCTTACCCCCTTACCTTTTTTAAAGTACAGCCTTAAAAATGTAGAGCCGCAAACCAGTAGCAAAAAAAAAAAACAACCAAACATTAATAGATAGACATCAAAGACCAATATGTCATCACAATTAAACTTTAACAAATTCTACAAAGTCATGCCTTAGACAATGAAATCTTTCTAAACAAAGAGACTCAAAAAAAATAAACCCGAACATAAAAATTACGAAAAACAAACTTTCAAAAGACTAAACGAATAATTTCAATGACGGAACTAACAAACGAATGAATGAGTTGAACGAATTGAATAAATCTAAAGGGTTAAACAATTTTTAAAAGGTTACGGTTAAATACCATTTGCTTAACCACAATCATATAATGTTAAGTCATCATAACTTTCGGTTGCCAGGCAAAAGTCAAAGAAAAAGGACAGACAAAAAAAAACAGGACGAATGGGACAGATACTGGCACTTTAGATAAATTCAACACCCCACTAACAAAAACAACAAAACCTCAAACATTATGGTTGGTGATGGTGGTAGCAATGGTGCAACACTACAATTACAACAGCAACAACTAAAAAAAAAAGCTTTAAAAGTCTAATAATAAAACACAACTAATAAACCAAACATCTGTGACAAATGATCTATTTAAAAAGATAACACCCAAACAAACAACACAGAATTTTCATTGTCACTGTCACCGTAACAGTCACTTTGGCTTGTGTGTAATACTTACTAAAAGGCCATTTTTTCGAATAAAATTTTATGAAAATAATTACGCAAACATTTCATACTTATTCATACAAGCGCTAATTTGTTTGTTATCTTCATTACAAAATCGGAAATACTGAAATGCAAACACAAAGTTTTTGGCTAAATTTTAATTGGAGGTCCTTTATTACCTGTGTGTCTGTTGGTAACACTCCTTAAACTTTATTACTCTCGAAAAAACAAAACAAAAGCTATAGAAAGAGAGTGTTAGATTTATTGGTCAAGATAATGTTTTACAAAAAAAAAAAAACGAGAAAATTATAGTCTCTAAATATGTCGCGACTTTCAGTTACTCCTTTTAAATGTTCAACAAAATAAGTGGTGGTCAGTCAGTGTTTATTTTTTATTTTTGTTTAAGGTGAGGAATTTTTAACGCCTACAGTTATGTTTTAACAAAAAAAAATAATTCCACCATAAACGTTTTGAAATGTTATGCTTTTAGAAAAGGTTTCTTTTGCAATTGCCTTTAAATGCTTGTAATTGTTGTTATTGTCCAAAAGAAATTAGCGCAACATATGCAAGGACATTAATTAAATTTTATGGTAACAGTTGTTGGTCGCTTGTCCTCATACAATCAAATTAGCGTTAAAAATTTTTGTTGTAACATTTTAAACCACATTTTAAAGTCACAAAAAGGAAACAAATTAAAGTCAATTACCAAAGGTAGGCGGAAACGAAGTTTGACCAAATCTAAGTTTAAATCAAATTGACACAGAGATTTGTTGAAAGTTGTAGTAAAATTATGAAAAAAGAAAATATGTAGGAAGGACAAAAATCAGCGCATAAACCACAAAAGGCAAATTTTGAAACATGTTGTTATTGCTGAAATTCAATTGCTAGATTTTAAGAAAAATATTTAACTTACAACTTGTGCTTAAATAAATCTTACTTACTTAAAGCAAATAAAATCTGGCCATAGTCTGAGGGTATATATTTAAAGAGCTGCGCAAGCATAAGAAAACTGATGTACAAGCAATCTCCCTAAATATGAAGTAGTGTGTTTATATTACTCTCTCATTATTAAAATACATACTTCCAAAGAAAGTGTGCTTTGATTTACGATCAAAATGTTGTATAAAAGAACAAAACAGAAATAGAACAACGTTAGAATATATATAACCTGCCTCAGATGAAATTGAAGATTAAAACTAAATTTAAAATTCAAAACATGTTTGAATATTTTGATATAAGACATAGACTACAAAAAAAAAAACTTCCACAGTTTAACATTTAATGTTCTGTAATGAGATAAGTTTATTTGTTTAAACAAATTGCTTGTCACAAAGTGTTTTCTCTTCAAACTGCCCTTTTTATGTGTGTTCTAGGGTACATGTTATTTTTACTATTATTTACCGATTCTTTATTTTATGGTTGCCTTTTCCTACTTTGTTTAATATCACAAACAATTACAAAGCTGTAGAGAAAAACTCTTCGAGTGATGATTTATTCATTTTAGTGGGAGTAATGTTTGTTATTTTTGTTTATACTAAAATATAGTATGCAGTCGTAATTCAGCTCTGGTCTAGTCAAGAGCTCGCGCGTCATTGTTATTATCGTTGTCGAATAAGGACTATCAGGCAGTCCTTTTCATATGGCTTCGAGAGTTTTGCGTCTTACTTTCGCATTGGTTAATTGTGTGGCGTCGGTTAGCTGGACCGAGATAGAGTTATCCGGAGTATCAATTAACAATGAGAATTTTAAATAAGGAGTCAAATTCGGAATGTCCGGCTTTCTATACGAAGGTTTAGGTCGATTGGCAGTTACTGGAGAAGGCTCTGAAAAACATTTAAAAATTTAATCAAAAATAATTGGCGATGGCAGTTTTGCCTTTTGACAGCCAAATAATTGTCTAGTGCTTGTACACTAGAACCTCCATTTTTTTCGTGCTATCGAAAAGAGATTGGAGTAATCATAAACACAAGAAAAAAAAAAAATATAGTGTGAATTGAATTTTAGTTGTTATTCCGTTCGTTACACATCAAATTATTCGCTGAAGAGTTAGTGAATTATATATGTATGCATGAAAAAGGGATACTGAAGCAGTCGACTCTCAATTCGGGTTACTTTTTGGTTTGACTGGTTTCGACTGATTTCCTATTTCATTGAGTTGCATGCTATTACAAGCATTTGCAATTCACTGCTGATTTATTTGAGGCGTGCTACACTAGCGGAATCTTTACCTTGATATTACTGCATCTAAGGAAAAATAAGTGTCCATTCCAATTACGGACAAATATTACGGCAAGATATTATCGTCCCTAGGAACCGTTGTCTTTTGACAGATTTACAGTGTTTCATCAACGTCCACATGCTAATTTAGCTGTAAGTCAATATTTGAATAAATTTACGTTCAATGAATCGTGTATTTTGCCTTGTACACAGGGGTATTAAACGCATTAAAGTTAGCCAGTGACAATATCAGTATCGTTGAGCCAAAGTGACAAGCATTAACATTCATATTTGAATAATTGTCGACTGATGACTGACAATTTTTCTGCTTATGGAGGCCTTCTTATAGAGTTAGCCACGTAAAATTTTTACGTATTTTGAGTCAAATAAAACTTAAACCGTTTGTTAAAAAAATTCTCAAAAATACGTTAATTTATTTAAATATTATACAAATTCATTAAGCACTAAAATATTGACATATTACTCGGTATTTATAAATTTATTCACTTTTTTCGGAAATCCTCCTATTAAAGATTTTATAGTTGCTTTCGTTATCAATTTAAACATGGTGGTCTACTTGCATTGACAATCTAGTCTGGTATATCTCTTCTGTATTCTTTAATTTTTTTTTTTGCAAGCGGAAAAGTATTCGGCCTTCCATAGGTCAAAGTTGTGGACAGTTGGATTTCTCCGTGATACAAAATTGACGTTATTGTCTAAATACCACTGAAGGATCTCTCCATGATACCAAATCATGCCAGAAATATGAAGATACTCGTTGCTGTTTTAAGTAGGATATTAGACGTTTTATAGGCACTCCGTTATTTATATTCCTGTGTCTATACTGCCCGATGTCACAAATAATTGGCTTCCTTTGCCACAACTGTAAATCGCTGACCAAACCAGAAACTTCTTGATGACTTCTGTTTATTTTTTATCCGCTATTGTTTTTCAACACTGCCGAGTCCATCAGCCACATCAAAATGCATCACACAACAGGAAATATTTTCTATAAAATTTAATTTCAATTTCCCCGCTGTTTTTTTTTTTTTTTTTTGGCTTCTAAATTATTTAACCGCACTACGATCTGGTGCTTCTTCCCTAATAGAAGTCTTCGGTGCTCTTTGCAAAATTTGTTCGTCTTCCTTTGCCTAACCAATACTTGTTGCACGTTTTTCTGTTCTTGATCCAGGTCAGTCATAAATACTCAATTCTGTTTTATACTGTTTAACGACAGTCGTTTAGGTATTCCTCATATTCACAATTTATGTTTGTTTATCTGTTATATCCAAAACGAGCTTGATGTGTATATTCGCGCAAAACCTAGATATCTGTGGCTTGGAGCTAAAAGGGCCAATGTCACTTTTTTGCACTTTTGAGTTAATCATTGCATTAGATTTGTTTTCTTGCTCTATTTGATTATGATAACACAGTTCAAGTCATACTTAACCCAGAACAGCTTCATAAATAAAATGCTGGCCAATGTCACCATGAAAGCATCTATAAAAGTTAAAGTTTAATTCCAATTTTCTCAAAAGTAAATATTTTGACATTGGCTCTTTTAGCTCCAAGCCACCGATATATACTTCCTGATATCGTTATACTATCAGATGACAGTTGCAGATGTCCGTCTGTCCATCAAATTGAAAAAAGAGTTTTAGATCAAAATCTATATATGTAATATGCATTGCTTTCTTTTAAATATTTTAAATTCATAACGCAAATTTCGTAAAGGTGGTATTTTAGCCCATACAACCTTAATTAAAGAACTTTAAAATAACACGCTCACTTTTACATCTACCTTTCGTACAAGGCTTATTTTTAAATTTCATAATTCCAAATAAGTGGCAATTAATATGAAGCTCAAGTGTTCAATATACAAATTGAATTCCTGACCAGAAATCTGTGTTTCACGCCCACTTTAATCCTATCTCCCATATAAAGAACAATCCTGTTTTAATGCGTAAATTTTTTTATATTGACAAAGATGTTAGATAATTATGGAACCATAATAATTACGGATACGTCCTAGTTCCTGTCTGGGAAGCAGTCGGCTGATTAAAAAATTTAAACGACTTCTTAATTAATAAACAATCGGTTTATTTTTTAATACCAAAGATTATGTAAATAATTTGTTTCTTTTTAATTTAGTCCTTGGGTATGTATTCAAATAACAAATTCGTTAATATCGTTTTAAATTTACGAAGAGTCACTTCAACATTGATTAATTACTTTTTCATTTTATAAAGTATTTGGAAAACACTATCCCAAACCATTTAACCTTCCTTTTCCTGGAGCAGTGGCAAACAAAAGACCACACTAATTTTAATAAATGGTTAACAGGCGTTTGAATGACTGCAAGACTCACTTATATCTTTGCTTAATCAATGGCGGTGAAATGGTTTTTGTCCAAATGCCAGTGTGTCGTTTATTTTGGAATTTGCAACATTAGAAAATTAATTAGTGATGTTCACTCCTTCACCCCCTCCTACTTTATATGCACTTTGGCAGGCGAACGGAAATTTCAAACACATTTTTCATTGTAATTTTTAAATGTGGTGGCTTCTAGAACGTTGGTGCGAACAGAGGAAGGAAGTGTAAACACGGTTGTCTTAGACAAGAACACATTATTCTAAAATGCAGATTTTTTATTGTTTTTTTTTCGTACAGGGTCATTGTTTTTGCGTAAACTGTGGAATGTTTAGAATATTAAGGTTTGAAAAAATTATGGTTGTTATTAAATTGATTAATTTTACAAAAGAGAGAAAAAATTGAAAAAAAAACACTACTTATCATGGTGGGTAACTAATGAGGCTCACACACACTCTGGCACTGTTTAAGCAACAATGTGTAGAAATATTTTAACCAACCAGATGATACTGCACACAGTTGGATAACTTATCTTGCAACTACTAATAAGTGGCACTGATTTAATGGCCACACGTAGCATTAACATTGTCTACAACTACCTAAGAAGAGCAAGACCTAGTGATACTTGCCACACTGCGTGGCAACACACACATACACAAACGTAGATTTTGATAAACTCCAGCTCTAGAAAGTCAAGAAGTAACATTATTAAAAAAAAAACACCGAAGATAAAGAAAAATAAAACAACAGAACACTGTCTATTTTCAATTTCGTTAATGACCCAAACGCCGTAAAGCAATTTATACTGACAAAAAAAACGACACAAACAAAACGGAAAAGAATCACCAAGGCAGCTATTGAGAGCCACAATTTAAACGTCCAGTCATCATTAAACAGCAACAACAACGGCATTAATATCTTCATGGACAATGTTCGACTAACCATTGAAGCATTTCGTCTATTTGTCTGCCCAAAATCCAAAACGACACATCTAACGTTTTGTAAGAAGAAATCCAGAAAAGCAACGATAAACGAACAAATAACAGCAACAACAGCAAAAACAAGACAAATAATAGCGCAGCAGGACACTGACAACACTGCATCATCATCATACCTTTTGTGTGTATCTAGATTTATTAGAATACATGTGTATCAGTGTGTTGGATAAGAAAAAATAAAAATAAAAAATAAAGGAAAAAAAAACATTAGAGTAATAATTGACTCTATTGCATGTCGCCATAGTGTACGATAAACGAAGTTGTTTTTTCTCTACTTTATTTCTCCACTAGACTTTTGAAACTTTGTCTTCTAATAGCGATGTTCTTACTACTTGGTTTCTACAGTCTTATGAAAGGGGGTCTTTGGTTCTAACAAAATATGCAATTGTTAACAATTTGGTTCGTTTAGTGCTGCAATACCACGGCATTGTTTACAATACAAAAACACTATTTTTCTATTTTTCCTCTAAAAAAAAAAACGCACAAAGACAATTAATCATAAACCTTGCATCACCACAGTGATGAGGCTGTGATAGTTTTCTATTTGTTCCCCATTTTTTTTTCGTACACTTTCGAGGCGTTACCATTTCATTTTTCTTAACCAAAAGTTCTTTTTAAACGGACATGTGTGTACATGAGTTTAACTTGTAACATTGATATCTTCACAAATCGTCTACTAATTTTATGTGTTTTAATAAATTTTCCTTGAAAGAAATGAACAAATATCATCATTAATTTTCTTCAACAAAACTATTTTTTATTTCATAAGAATTTATCAATTGTTTGATAAAAAAAACAGAAAAAAATTAAAAAATAAAAATTAAGTAACACAGGGCAAATGATATGTTTGAATGTTAATAGAGTGGGGATGTTTTAGTGGGTGTTAACATCACTACTTGACGTCAGTTTTTCGACAGTTTGTTTTTTTTGCTTTTCTTTTTAAATTCTATAGATCACTTTCAAATTTGAATTTATTTGAGGAAAGTTATTAATTAATTTAACGAAATAAAACATAGTTTTCGGTAAATAACCGATGGCTTTTTAAAGGCGTGACCGATAAATTTTTAAAAATTACTTGGTTTAAATTTCTGATATTTATTCTTAAAATTAATCGATCAAGTTTTTAAAAAGTTACAATTGGTAACTTTTTTTTAGCAAAATCTTTTAAAAATTAATATTTTTTTAACGAATCGTTAAATTGTTAAACAGAAATCAATTATTTTTAAAAAGAAACTCCAATTATAACACTTTTTGAAAAAATATATTTTAATTCATAAAAGAGTTTACTCTTGGCGCTGAAATTTTATAAAAAGAGGAACTCCAAAGGCATACTGCATTATAAGGGAAATCCTTTGATATTTACATAAAATGATCTAGTTCGAAAGATTCCCCTTATAATGCAATATGCCTTGGGAGTTCCTATTTTAATAAAATTTCAGCGCCAAGAGTAAACTCTTTTATGAATTAAAATATATTTTTTTTAAAAGTGTTCAAAAACCTGCCACTCTTAATAAGATGTTTTTTTTTTCGTCACTCATATAAGAGTTAACAAGCTTTTAGTTAAAAATAGTGATGTAACAAATATTTATTTCTTAGTATATCCGTATGGGAATGCACATGTCAAGAAAAATACGAGTAATTGCCAAATACGAATTGGAATATTAGTTACAAATAATAATTTTAAATTTTTTCGGATGCGAAAGCCAAGCTCAGCTTATGCGGTTTATAACAAAAGAAGCATTTTTATTTAACCCAATAATTTTAAAAGAGAAACCTTTAAAAAAAAAGCGCCGAATAATTTTTTTCTAATTATTCGATTCTTTCAGAAAAATAACCGGTTTTTTGTAGAAAAGTTGTTTAATTCTTTCGGTGGGAGGTAACAGATTGATTTCTAAAATTAAAAAAAAAAAAATTTTAAATCATTTTGGGCTGAAGTTCATTTATTCTACTGTAAATTATTTTATACCAATTTTATTCCATTTTTTAATTAAATTTTTTTCTATTTAAAATAACTTTTATTTCATAATAATTTCATAATAGAATAAATGAACCTTGAGCCGGAAAAAAATTTTTTTAAAAAAATTTAAAAAGTACAAAGTACAAATAAATTTTAATTTATAATTAAATATATTATCTAAAAATTATTTTTTTTTTAAATCAACTGCTACAAGTACAGACACTTCAAAGTCAATATTTTTGACAGGACTATTCGGATCCATGGTCTTTCAGCCCCTAATAGATTGCTTAAGTCTGGTACATTAGTGGCTTAAATCATGCAAATTAAGTCCCCGCCTACAGCCAAATATGCTTCTTAAGCGCAGGCTAAAATTTAGGCCATCCGTATCAATGTCTACAAGCCTATAAGAACAGCCTTCATATACAGGGTAGGCCAAAAGTCACCATTGGGTTTAAACTATTTTTATTTTTGACTAAATCTTTCGTTTATATATATAAAGTATATATATTTACTTTACACCTGGAGATAAAATAGAGGAGGGATTAACAACTGAACAAAGAATAGAATTCTATCATATAAATCAGCGATCAATTATTTAACGCAAGGAGCATATCATAGACATTTTAATATCAAAGTTTCGTCCTCTGAAGCAATGATTCATTGGTTAGTTCTTTAGCACCACCAACACGGCACGATAAGAGATTTGCCTCAAACCGGTAGACCACGTTTGATTCACAATGCGAAAAATTTTGAAAGTGTAAAGCAAGGTGTTAACGAAACACCTAAATCATTTACCATAAGGAGCTGTTCAGATAAGAAAAGGCTTTTACGTCACTACGGCGCATTTAAGAAAACGATTTACTGCTATTTTCATATTGGTGCAAGAAATAAAACCCAAAGATCATCGACAATATTTAAATTTTGAAAATAAATTTCAGTAGTTAGCCAGAAATGAAATCAACTTTATTGCAAATCTGATTATGAGTGATGAAGCTCATTTTGATTTGAATTCGCTAATAAGCGGAACTGCAGGTCTAGAGGGTACTAAAAATCATATAACCATTCATTAACGCCAACTGCACTCCTTTAGATGGACAGTATAGTGGGCATTACATTTTTACTACTTTAAAAATGAAGATGAAAGCGCTGTAATTGTAAATGGAGAGCGGTACTAGTAAACGATAGAACATTTTCAACGTCTTGGTTTTGAAAACAGACCTGAGATGTGTTTTCAGCAGGATGCAGCAACTATCCATGAGACTTTAAATAAAATTTTTGTAGAGCTAAGAATTTACAGAAACTCGGAAACAAATTTGGCAGGGCTTTAGCAATATTTTTCAGCACACGACTATTTTCTTTGAGTTACTTGAATTAGCTACTTTGTGTGAACAAGCGCGAACAAACCTTGAACACATTAAGTGACATTATTTGCCATAAGTAGCCTAAAAAAAATATTAAAAAAATACGTAAACGAAAAAAAAATGTTATTAACTTTTTAAACCCCATGGTGTGTTTTGGCACACTCTGTACATCCTTCCCGATAGCGGCCTTAACAGCACTTTTGGCTTATGATATTACTTCAGGTCTAGTAATTGAATATATTGAAAATCTCAGCCATCGTGACTTGTATGTACAACACTACTTTGGATTAAGTATGTGTTATAAGGGCAAGCTAGAAAGGTAAATGCCGATCGCCTCGCAATTTGTGGTGCAAATTTGCTATTGATTCGAACGCGTCTTTATTATCGAGATAACCTCTCTGGCACACTGATTTTTCTTCGTATTGAGGATGGCTTCAGGGGTAGTCTAAGTAAACTCTACTCAACTCCTTTTCCCTGTGAAGGAAGTATCTAAAAATATTTTATGGGTTTCCAATCAGACACTGCAATCTCATGTACCAGTTAAGTAAAATTTTCAGGTCGGCTATAATAACCTATGAGGCCGCCAAGCATGTTTTCTAGAGTGTGATTCCACTACAGCAGCAGGCAAGTGGTCTAATTTTCATGTATATTTATGGCTGCTTTGAAATTCTAAGCGATAAATTTGTGTACTACTGCCAAATGGAGTCACTCCATTTCTTGGTAATCGATTGCATTTTAATTAGTTTTATTAATTGTTTTTTTTTTCTTAAATTAATCAGTTTAACAAATTTTCAATAAAATACAAACAAATTGAATAATTTTTTTTCTATATAAAATTTTAAACAATAAATTTTACAAAATATCTGTTTTGTTCAAACGCTAAAACAACTACAAAGTGAAAAAATACAACGTGTATTTTGTTAGTGTAAACTAACTTGAACTGTCAAAAAGTTGTTTACGAAATCAAAAATAAAAAACACGTTTGTTTACATATACATAATAATTTGTTTAAAATAAAATATTAAAAAGGTGCAATTAAATAAAAATTACAAGAACCAGATGATGAACCATGATACTTGGCAACAGGATAAGTACGAGATTGACGGCAAGAAACTAGAGCATCATCTGATGTTCCGTGAGGACACTTGCAGACAGCCAAATGAGCTTTTGGCTCACATTCGTCTCCGGAACCACATTTACCTGTGCGTGGATTAATACATTGGTAATTAATACAAGCCTTATCTTGACATTCACCATTGCTAAGGCATTCACCCTAAAAACCCATAGAAACAAGCTGGTCTACCAGCTGGACAATCCGAATCACCATAACATTCTGGACGACATTCAGTATATGGACTACCAATGTAGCCCTTAGGACATTCACAAACGGCACGATGATTATTTACTGTGTTTCATGTAGCTCCAGTACCACACTGTTGACAAGAAATTCACTCCACAAATTTCGCTCCACCTTGGCTTGATCTCTGGGCACATAGAACAAAGTTCCATTGCCCTTCAAATATTTATTTTTGCACAAAGAGCACACACGCATTATTCGCAAATAAAAATACTCTGTTTTATTTTATTTAATTTAATTTTATTTTTTTATCGTTTTATTAAATTTTTCACAATTCACAATTTTTTTATCTCTTTTTTTTACAATTTTTAAGAGAATTTTCACAATTTTTCACAATTTTAAAAATTTTTCAACTAATGGCGCCCGCAAATATAAACAAAAAAAAAGTAGAAGCACACATAAAAACACAAACAAAATTTGACATTTCAATATTAAAAAGAGTGCTCAGCTGATAAACAGCTGATTTAATAACGTTTGTAACGTCAAGCTTCACCTGAAAATAGAAACCATTTTAAAAAAATTTAACTTAAATTAAACTGCCTTTCGATTTCATTATGATTTAACCCATTATTTAAAGGACATTTGAGACATTTTTATTAAGGCTTTTAACAGTAAATTGTTTTGCCTTTTTTTTTTTGTTTTTCTGCCAAATCTTTGTTTATCTGTGATAATCAAAGGATAAGGGTTACCTACCACATACACGTACATACATACATACTTATGTCTGCAAGCATGTCTGACAAAAAAAAAAGGATATGTGTGATTCAATGGGCACGTCTGCATGTTCGACTATATAATAAACACAACACAACATCACTTATGTCAAATTTTGGTCTTGCTCCGCTTTGTAGTGGCATACAAAATTGTTTTTTATGACTTTTAAACGCTGCGTGTGAGAAAGATTTTCCACAGTAACCCTTTTCGTATCACCATTAAGGATTCGCAATTGAATGTTTAAGTGTGTGTATGTGTGTTTGTGTTTATTTGGCAATAAGCTATAAATTACAAATTTCATTGATTTTTATTGATACAATTGTAAAATCGTTGTAAGTTCTAAGTGCGTGTATTTAATTTTTAAGTGATTTTATTGTCGTTTTTAAAAAATTTAAAAAAAAATGTTTTTTTTTATTGTTTGCAATCATTGTAGTGGAAAATGTTTGTTTTAGAAAATTCAATTCAAGTTTTTAAAATTTTATTACGCTAAAGAGCGAAAAGGGGTTTCAATTACAATTGATTAATTTTTATTTTGATTTCTTGTTGTTAAAATGTTGCAATAACAACAAATTCTCAATAAAACTTTTTGTTAAGAAAAAAAGGAATTGTTTTCATATTTATTGCTGCTATTGTTAGAAAACATGTTGTTTGTTCAGTAACAAATAAAAAAGAAAAGATTTAAAAAAAACTATTCAGCTTTCTTGTAGAAAACGTGAGAAAATGTTAAAGAAATTATAAAGTTTAACTCTGGTTGAGTGTCCCAATGTGCATGAGCTAATCAGGAATTTAATTATGCTAAAACCGCCCTGTTCAAAGAATTTCTTTATTATTTAATCATGTTGGCAAAAAAAAATAAATAAAAATAAATCCAATAATATATATTTGTTTTCGTTATTTTTATCCTCATACCCTGGCCCATTAGAAAAACTATTATTATTTGTTGTTGGTATAGTTGTTGTTATTGCCTTTATGAAAACAAAGAAATGCCATTTACATGTTTCCACTTTGATATTTGATTTCCACTAATTGTTGTCTGCTGCTGAGTGAATATATTGCGTTTCACTTTTACTTTTTTGCCATATGGAATTTCAAATTGTTTTTCTAGGTTTTTTTTTCATTTTATTTGAAATTAAGTTTCTCCTTTGCTTTATTGTTGTTGTTGTTTTGGTTTGACTGGTATGTATTTCAAAGGAAGTCTGGGCGTATATGGATTTGTTGTTTAGAATTTGGGTCAGTAGTGTGTTATTGGCTAAACACGGAAGTTGATAATTAAACCACTCAACCACATATAACAACTAAGTATCTGGCTAAAATCAATAAAGACGAAGCTTAATTACATACTTGAAACAAACCCATTCTGTTTTACAAAGACATAAACTACTTTTTGCTCAAGTGAAGATGTTAAGAAGTTGGCAGCAGATGGCCGGTCAGCTAAAGCGTTATTACTTTGAATGAGTCATTGGACTACAAACAAATTGCACTTATTTCAATTAAGTTAAAGTTTTCGGTAAATTAATTATTTTCAAAATGTTACTAAATTATGCGGTGAGTTATTTAATAGAAATCGATTTCGTTAAGAATTTTTTTTTAATTAATAATGTTACTTCATTTAAAATAATATTTACTGGATATTTTCAAAGACGTGACCGATTAATAAAAAAAGCATTAATAAAAAATAAAGTAACCAGTTACTCTAAACTATTATCAAATTATGTGAAATAAGTTTATTAATGAAAAAAAAACGTTAAGAAATATAAAACAATTACTTTTAAAAAGGAACTACAGGATTTTTAGTTTTTTATTAAAAGAAAAACCCGTTTATTTGTTAAAGGTATTAGGGAATACCTTTTCCAAATAAGAAACTGTATATAAACAATAACTGACAAATTAGCGGGTGATATTAAGAAGGTAACTAACTATTCAAAAAATAACGGATTATTTTATAATTTTGAAAAAGTACCAATTAGCCCTGTTTTCTTTTTTTTTTTGTTTGGTTTTAATTAAAAAAAACTTGAAAGATCTTACAAATAACTCATAAATTCATCGGTTACTCTAAAAAGCAATAAATTATTATAAAATGTAACTGATAATCGTCAAGGTGTGTTAAAAAAAATTAAAAAAAAAAAATAAAAAAAAAATTAAAAAATATAAAAAAATATATAAAAAAAAATAAAAATAAAATAATAAAAATATAAATAATAAATATAAGTAATAAATATAAAATAAAAAAAAAATAAAAAAATTATTAAAAAAAAATTAAAGAAAAATTAAAAAAATATTAAAAAAATAAGAAAAAAATAAAAAAAAATAAAAACAATTTAAAAAAATTTTAAAAAAATAATAAAAATATAAATTATATATAAAAAAATAAATAAAATAAAATTTGTTTTGGGCTCAGCTGGGGTTCGATGCCACTTTTCCTCTAACCGGTGTACCACGTTTGTATGTATGTTGTTTTTATACCCTTCACTTGTGGTGCACAAGGGTATATATAGCTTTGTCATTCCGTTTGTAATTTCTACAAATTTCATTTCCGACCCCATAAAGTATATATTTTCGTCTTGTATATATTGTCCGTGTGTTGGTTGAAATCAACTTTTAGAAGCAACTATATGCTCCTCAGATCTGTATATGGTATCAATCTCTTGGAAATATCCAGGAATGAATCGCTATTGAAATTCAGCACAATCGCCCCATAACTTTCTGAGATATGAGCAAAAAACCACGATCACCTCGTTTTTTTTCACAATTACAACAACAACATACATACATACATACATACATACATGTTAAAAACATACCAAACAAAAAAAATTACAAAAAAAAAAAAATATTAAAAATAAGAAAAAAAATAATAAAAAAAACTACAAAAAAAATTAAAAAAAAAATTGTAAAAAAAATTTAAACAAATTTATATAATATATTAAATAAAATAAATTAAAATTTTTTTGGCTCAGCTGGGATCCGATGCCACATTTATTCTAACGTGTACGTATGCACGTATTCTATATTAGATGAATGGTGATACAAACAATTGTTATTGCATGACTACACGTTGTGAAGGGTATATAAGATTCGGTACGGCCGAATATAGCACTGTTACTTTTTGTATGTTGTTTTTGTGCTAAAAAAAAAACGAGGCGGCCGTGGGTTTTTTCTCAAATCTCAGTTGTTTGTGCACCGATGTTTTTGATTTTCAATTCGGATCTACTCCCGAATATTTCTGATATTTTAATGCCTCACCCGGGTCCAGGCGATGTCGGGGGGATTCAAAAAGTTGATTTAAGCATACACACGAACGGACGGTCAGACTGACAGAGCTTAATCGACTCCCCTATTCATAAGCTTCCAGAATATATATAATTTATGGGGTCGGAAATGAAAATTATAAAAATGTCACACGAAATAACAAACCTCTTTTTCACTGTGTGAAAGGTATAAAAAAAGGATTAGAAATTTCTTGATAATTTAAGTGGTTGCACTAACAAAAGTAGTTTATTATTGAATAAAGGAACTAATTACTTTTTTAAAGACTAATCAATAACTTTTGTAAATTTTAAATATTTTCAAGGATCTTACCGATTACTCAAAAAGAAAACTTAACATATAATTTATAAAGTAACAGGTTACTGTAAAAATAAAACTAATATAAAAATGTAACCATTTATTTTTATACTTTGGGCAAGCAGCAATTTATGTTACGGAACATTTTTGCCTAGTGAGGTTTACGGGTTGCCTATTTGTGGTGATAGCTCCGGTGAGTTCCAACCCACTCACTGTCCATGTTTCCGCTCATAAAAAAATACAAGAGAATTAAAAAACAACTACTAAAAGAAACTTTACCAGTTGAAGAATTCATAAGAGATAGGTGTTTACTTGTGTTTTCCCTACCCTACCATGTCTTAGCAGCTTCCGCTTTAAAATTTCTCTACGACCCAAAAATCGATATGACCTCAACTTTACCACTTTTATAATTTCAAGAAAGCAACAATTTAATTTTAAAAATTTAAAATGTTTTTTAATAACCAAATGAGCTTGATTCATTTATGCAAATAATTCTTAATTTTTCAATTTAACTCGTTGGAGCAAGGAAATAGAAAATATTTAATAGTTACCGAATTCTATTGATCCAAAACCTGTGACTTAGTTAAATAACGAAATCGTAGCTGGATTCGAAAATGCATTCCACTCGGCTAGTGTCGACAAAAATATATTTTCAAATTATTGTTTCATTATCACAATTAAATTTAAAAAAAAATCAAATTTTAAATGAACTTAAATAAAAAGAACTCAAGCCTGAATAAAATTTTAAATATTAATTTATATATTTAATTATCCAAGCTTAAGGTCATACAACAGTTTTTATTCTTTTTTTTTTTATATATAAAAAGCAACACAATTTAAACAATATTTTATTTTTCAATATTTCGCTACTCCTTCGTGTAGCATCTTCAGGAAAATTAATTAACAAATTAACAAAAATTAACAAATATTACAAAATTTTTTCTTTTTTTTATACTAATAATAAAAATTTTTGAAACAAATTTCAGAAAATTGTCATACAAAAAATTATACACTAAAAAACAAAAAATTAATTACTAATCTATTACATTTAAAAAATTTTTTTTTTTTTTTTTTTTTTTTCATTTCCGCTTTCTAAAATTTTTGAACTAAATATCTATAACTCTGAGCTATTCCCTCTGTATCTGATTTGTAGTTAATCCTCTGTGTTATTGGTGTGTTTATTATCTGTAACATTTCTAATAAATAACGACGTTTGTAACTATCTTCCGTATTTAAAACTATTGTATTTCCAAAATCGGGATCATGATTAACATTAACACAATGTGATGTTAATGCAGTTTTCTGTGAAACATTATTCCTGTATTTTTGGTCCGACTTATGTCCTGCAATCCTAGTCTTGAGTTTATTCTTAGTTGTACCTATATATACCTTATTGCATGTTTCACTACTATTACCCTTACATGGAATTTTATATACTACATTAGATCTTTCAAAATGGTCAATTTTGTCCTTTGTCTTACTAAATAATTTACCTAATGTATTGTACGTTTTATGAGTCATTTTATATCTATCATTCTCAAAAATTTTCGATCTTTCCAATCGTTCTGACACTATAGGTACGTATATTAATGATTTATAAATCCTTGGTTGACTAGTGTTGGTTATCTCAAGTCTTCTCTGACCTTTATATTGTCCAATTAAACTATAAATTATTTTCCTAGGAAAATTATTATCATACAATATATCTATGATCTTCCTTCTATTATTCTTATGAAATTCAAAATCACTTATAGTTAGTATCCTCCCTATAAGGTTTTTGGCTGTATTAATAATAATTCTTTTGGGATGTTTCGAATAATAATTAATGATCCTTCCTGAGGAAGTAGGTTTTTGGTACCAATCCATTAATAACTTATTTCCCCTTCTTATTATTAATGTGTCCAAATAGGAAAGTTTTGAATCACATTCCTTTTCAATAGTAAATTTGATATCTTTATGAAAAGAATTAAAAGTTACCAAAATATGGTCTATTGTATCCTCTGAAATAATACAAAATAAGTCATCAACATATTTTGTAATAATTTTTGGTTTTTTAGCCAGTTTTTCGATACATGTATCTAATAATTTCTCTATAACGATATCCGCTATAACTGGAGATGCTGGCGAACCCATAGGAAGTCCTTTCTGTTGTACATATATTCTATTATCATATCTAAAATATCTATTGTCCGTAATACAAAATTTCAAAATACGTAAAAATAGATTTTTCTCAATTTTCGTATGTTCTCTTATCATATCCCATTTTTCTTCGATAATACAAATAGCTAAGTCTATGGGAATACTAGGAAAAAGTAATACAACATCCAATGAAATTAATTTTTCATTATTATTTATTCCTATGTGACTTAATTTATATTCGAAATGTAATGAATCCTTTACATTATAAATAGAATTTTTAGTAATGTTTCTAAGAATGTTTGTAATATATTTACATAATCCGTAAGAAGGGGAATTAATAAAAGAACAAATTGGTCTCAAAGGAAAATTCTCTTTATGGATTTTTGGTACTCCATATAACCTAGGAGCAATAGCAACATTTGTCTTAAGATTATTCTTTTCCAAAGATGTGATCACCTTATGTTTGAAAAGTTCTTCAACTATATCATTATTATTTTTCTGTAATTTACTAGTAGGATCTTTCACTAAAGTCCTATATGTGGTAATATCACCCACAATATCATTCATTCTAGAAACATAATCACATTTATCCATAGCTACTGTCGTATTGCCCTTATCAGTATTCAAAATAATTATGTCCTTATTATTCCTTAAAAATTTTTGTGTATCCTTTACTTTGTCCAATAAAAACCTATCTCTATTTGTCAACCTCATTTTATTTATATGGTCATCTATAATTGTCGTAAACACACCAATAACACAGAGGATTAACTACAAATCAGATACAGAGGGAATAGCTCAGAGTTATAGATATTTAGTTCAAAAATTTTAGAAAGCGGAAATGAAAAAAAAAAAAAAAAAAAAAAAAATTTTTTTTAAATGTAATAGATTAGTAATTAATTTTTTGTTTTTTAGTGTATAATTTTTTGTATGACAATTTTCTGAAATTTGTTTCAAAAATTTTTATTATTAGTATAAAAAAAAGAAAAAATTTTGTAATATTTGTTAATTTTTGTTAATTTGTTAATTAATTTTCCTGAAGATGCTACACGAAGGAGTAGCGAAATATTGAAAAATAAAATATTGTTTAAATTGTTTTGCTTTTTATATATAAAAAAAAAAAGAATAAAAACTGTTGTATGACCTTAAGCTTGGATAATTAAATATATAAATTAAAAAAAAGAGGTCAAATAAAATAAATAATTATTTTAAATATTATTTAAAGAAAATATCTTTCATTTTAAAACACAAAAAATTTTGGAATTAATGTTAAAATAAAAAAAATCCTTTAATAAACTAGATGTTTTTCAATTATTAAGCGGATGTTTAAATAGCATAGTAAACATTTATTTATTTGCCGGTATCCTGCTGACAAACTTTAAGCCGGACATGTTCTTCAACAGTTGGCACATAATTTGCAACATAAAACAAGAGCACACACGTGTGTTGCCACAAAAATGAAGTGGCCTTTACAAAAGATCACGTGCACGGTTTTAAAAAAAACTTTAAAATTTTTGTAAATTTTTTTTGAAAGGGTCTTTAGAAAAATTTAAAAAGAAAAACAAAAACGATTAGAAACATTAAAAAATTGCTACAATTGTTACAACTCTTTTTTTTTTTGCCTGAGAAAATTACGGTTAACAAAATGTAACAAAGAACTGGTAAATGATATCTCTATTACTTTTCTCCTGATTTCTTAACAGCTCTAATTTCCCTACATTAAAAGGACACGTTTTTAATTTAGTTTTGCTCGATTTTTCATTTTTTTCCTGCTTAACACAGGAACCACCAAAAACATACCCTTTGCGTTATTAATTTCCGGATTTTCAATGCTTCAAACTGGCAACCAGTAAAATTGTTTTGTGAACACAAAACAATCAACACAAAGAAAAAGTGTAACAAATTTTGAAAGCAGCAAAATGATCCTCTTTACTACAATACACACACACAGACACGCAGAGAAAACGCAGAGAAAATGTGTTTGTGTTTGAGAGATGTTTCACTAAATACCCGTACTGGCTTGTAGCCGTAAACACAAGCTAATGCTGGATTAATCTACGCGTATTTATTGTCATACCTACCCATAATCTAGCACGTGACTATGATGCTTCTCCAACATGTATTTAGTCTAATACTAACAAACAATAAAGGACGCTTAGTACCTACTTCAATAAAGACAAACAAACAATCAATAAAATCAAAATGTCACATGGCTACTTTTTCATTCAAACTCTCACGACACATACACGACACTACACAGCACAATTTTTCATTTCAAGTATATGGATTAGCAGTCGTAATATTGGTTGTAGTAGTAGTAGTTTGATTTTATTTGTATTTGTATATGAATTGTTAATACTCTGATTCGTCATGCTTGATTTTTAGATCTTAATTATAATAAACTACTTTTTGAGCAGCATACTCCCCATAAATGATGGGTTCGTTGTATTGATGGCTGATATGATACTTTAGACATTTTAGCATAAAATCAATTTTCACTTTTGCATTAATTTTCATTTGTGAGCGATATTGTTATATGGAAATTGTTATAGACCGTTCTAAATAAAAGTATCCTTCTGTCAATTTCTACAATTAGCATGTAGCATTAAGTCATTGATTATGACAATTAGCATGACGCGTGTCCAGATTTTGTGAAAAAAAAAAATATTGTTTGAATGACCGGTACTTAAGTGATACTTATGTCACAAAAAAAAATAAATGAATATATAACAGTTGCTTTTTTTATATTTTTGTGTCCATTCATGTATGCAAATGTGCCTAATTCATTGAAATGAGGGAGTTTGTTGCAAACATACATTTACGTTTACAAAATTTCTATCAAAAGATCAAAAAGTTCATTATTTAATTAGTCTCAATTGGCCAGTTTAGATTAGATGACCATCACACAAGTTTAACTATATTAATGTATTTAAATAATGGTCGCTAAGAGGATTTTTTTTAAATCGCATTTTTTTGTGGGAAATTATTTTTCGAATGGTAACAGAACAAAACACAAATTTTTTTTTAATGGACTTGATAGTAATAGATTGGTACATGTTAAATGCAGTTAAACTGCATTAACCATTTTGAATTTTTTGATGTTTGTTTTGAGTATTATACATTGTTTTTTGTTAAAGGATACAAAATATTTGTTTTTAAATAAAAATCGGTAGTATTTGAAATCAAGATTTATTTTAAGAAATTAAATAAAGGAAATTTTTCGTGGTAATTAAAATAATTATACCCTTCACCTGTGGTGCACAAGGGTATATATAGCTTTGTCATTCCGTTTGTAATTTCTACAATTTTCATTTCCGACCCCATAAAGTAAAGCTTATGAATAGAGGAGTCGATTAAGCCCTGACCGTCTGTCCGTCTGTCCGTCTGTCCGTCTATCCGTCTGTCCGTCTGCCCGTCTGTCCGTGTGTTGGTTGAAATCAACTTTTAGAAGCAACTACACATTCCTCAGATCTGTATATGGTATCAATCTCTTGGAAATATCCAGGAATGAATCGCTATTGAAATTCAGCACAATCGCCCCATAACTTTCTGAGATATGAGCAAAAAACCACGACCACCTCGTTTTTTTTCACAATTACAACAACAACATACATACATAAATACATGTAAAAAACATACCAAACAAAAAAAAATTAAAAAAAAAAAATATTAAAAATAAGAAAAAAATAATAAAAAAACTACAAAAAAAAATTTTAAAAAAAATTTTTAACATTTTTTTAAAAATTTTTCTAAAAAAAATTTTTTAAAAAAATTTAAAAAAAATATAAAAAAAAAATAATAAAATATAAATAATATATTAAATAAAATAAAATAAAATTTTTTTGGCTCAGCTGGGATTCGATGCCACAATTATTCTAACGTGTACGTATGCACGTATTTTATATGGGATGAATGGTGATACAAACAATTGTTATTGCATGACTACACGTTGTGAAGGGTATATAAGATTCGGCACGGCCGAATATAGCACTGTTACTTGTTTTTAGTTTGCCACATTAAAAAAAATATTTTCTGTGATCATAATTGACGTTAAATTAAATTTTATTTTCAAGAAAATTGTAATTATAATTTCTTTATATATTTTTTTTTGTTAAATATTTTATGTGTTCTTATATAATGACTGTATATTTCAGATCCCCTGAAGATGATCAACGAAGTTTGATCGAAATATTGGGAAAAAACAATTACTAAAAATAAATAAAATAAAAACAAAAATTTTATTACATATATATGTTTTAATTTATTTATTTATAAATAATTTTCAATAAATGACCTCAAGCCGAATTAATAATTAAAGGAAAAATACAAAAATATTTTTGTTTAACTAATATACAAATTTCCTTTCAAAATTGCATCCTTCTATATCCTAGAAAGTTTTGATTTAAATATTTCAGAAGAAATTATGATCTGCTTCAATATCATTTCATTAGAAATTTTTTTTGACGAACTATCAAAAAATATTTTTTATATATGTGACGTTCTCCGAGAAAAGGAACCTAGTGTGTCGAAAAACGGGTTTAGACATAAGAGTGGATTCTGGTACCTAAAAGAGTGTAGAATAAGATGAAATGAGTTAGATTTCTGATAAAAATTTATCTACCCCATAAAAACGTAAAAAATAGTCACTGGTTGCGGCTTAAGAATCAAGTAACAAGATCATAACAAACAGAGGCATGACGTCACCAAAGTCGGCACAAAATCATAACTAACCATACCAAATCGCATCACATAACTGACCGTGTGTTCACAGTGATAATGCGTTATAAAACTATAAATGAGTTTTCCTCAAAACTTAATTTTCGCCCACCAGGTTCCTTTTTGTCGGAGAAGGTCACACATATTTTTTTTTACAGGGATTATACCCTATAACATGATATCGATATAGATGTAAAATAAAAAAAAAAAATTTTCACATTTATGTCTTGGGACGAAATTTAATATCAATCGATTTTTTAATTCATTATTGGGTTATTATAAGAATTCTCTCATTTTCGATCTATGTCGAAGGGCGTTATTCGCTCCCTGTAAAAAAGATCAAAAAATTAAAAACCTAGTTATCAGTTTTGCTATCATTTCTATTATCTCATATCAGTTAAAAAGCAGCTACACGATTTTATTAATCAAACTTTTAATATAAAGATATAATAGATCCACCCCGTAGCCGTAAAGTAAGCAGAATTTTTTGCCTTACCTTGGATATCTGAGAGATTATTTAGTATATGTTTGGCTAGGATTGTGTGTCTCTTGGCAGCCTCAGAGAATGTGGGGTAACGTGCCATTACAAATTATCCTAATATGTGCACTGTAATACGTAAACAGTATTTAATTACTTATAATTCTCATTGAGTTTATATAAGGTTTAATATAAACAGTCAAGTTTTTGGGTGAGAATGGAAAGGTACTGACATCGCTCGTGTGATACTTTGACCTGGCCAGACAATGTGCAACCCGGAACCATGCTGATACCTATTTCTCAGACATGTGTTCTGTAGTTATAAAGTGTTGTTGTAGCCGAATGCAAAACCATTCGAATTTTCCTTGTGTTCGTTATAAGTACCATCTCATATTTTTACAATAGCCGAATGAAAGCCTTCCAAATTCTTCTTGTGTTTATCATAGCCACTAGCCCTTATGCTATAAACACAATCAAGTCCACCGACCATCGACTACAAGATGTCAAATATAGAATACATGCGTGCTTATGAGAATAATTCTTTTAGCCGCTACACGACTACCGACTACACGGCTACTTTTGTAGCCCGTAGCCAACTTAGGCTAATTTCTATTTTTCTTGGCTACAAAAAACAGATTAGTGCTGCCAACACAATAAATGCATGAAATGGTGGTTTTAAAAACGCAATACATTAAATATCGCTATTAAAAACGCGAAAAACTATTATAGTGGCACCATTAATTAAGTTTGTTTTGTTTTGGTTAACTTTAATACATAGTATGTCAAAACAGATGTTTATTTTTTGTAGTTAGTGGTCGGTAGTCGTTAAAAGAATTAAGTAGCTGGCGACTTGGCTATTTTTGTAGCCAGCTACTTTTGTAGCCAGCTACTTTTGTAGTCGGTAGTCGATGGTCGGTAGCCTTTGATTGTGTTTATAGCTTTATTTTATCGTACCCGAATATAAGGCCTTCCACATTTTCAACGCAAAAAGCACAACGTACCCGCCTGCTACATTTTCTTTATATTCGTCGTAATCAAGGCGAATTCATTATCAGGTGAACTTATTAAGCCAGCTGTTTATCAGCTGAGCGCTCTTTTTAATATTGAATTGTCAAATTTTGTTTGTGTGTTTATGTGTGCTTCTACTTTTTTATTGTTTACATTTGTGGGCGTCATTAATTGAAAAATTTTAAAAATTGTAAAAAATTTGAAGCATCTGGATTTTGCTACGTAAATGACATTGTTATAGGCATATTGGAATTGCTGAAATATAATCCACGTGTTCTATACATAGATATAGATGTCCACCATGGCGACGGTGTCCAAGAGGCTTTCTATCTAACGGATCGTGTTATGACGGCATCTTTTCACAAATACGGAAATTATTTCTTTCCAGGGACTGGAGATATGTATGAAATTGGAGCTGAATCGGGACGTTATTATAGTGTAAATGTGCCGTTAAAAGAAGGAATAGATGATCAAAGTTACTTTCAAGTTTTTAAGCCCATAATATCAGCTGTAATGGATTTTTATCGACCTACAGCCATAGTGTTACAATGTGGAGCTGATTCTTTGGCTGGCGACCGTTTAGGGTGCTTTTCACTTAGCACTCGCGGTCACGGTGCCTGTGTAGAATTTGTCAAAGGCTTTAATGTGCCCACACTGGTTGTAGGCGGTGGTGGATACACTCTGCGCAATGTAGCAAGGTGTTGGACACATGAAACATCTTTGTTGGTAGATGAACACATTACCAACGAATTGCCCATGACGGAATATTTAGAATTTTTTGCTCCTGACTTTACTCTACATCCTGAGGTTAATTCGAGGCAAGAAAATGCCAACTCAAAACAATATTTAGAGGCAATCGTGAAACATGTTTATGAAAATCTTAAAATGTGCCAACATTCACCTAGTGTACTTTTAGTGACTTTATGGAATTGAATAAATATTTTCCTCTTTATTTTTCTTCACCAATGACTGTAAAAGCAGAAGTTTAATAACAATTTGTTTTGAAAATAAAAACACTTGAATTTCCAGTTTCAGATAACAAAAGTATGCTATATATATTTTTTTTTAATATGTACCTATTTTTAAATATTGTTTAGATATTGTTTCAAACTACCAACCGGTAGTTGTGTTAGCCAAACGCCGCATACGCCTAGTATTCCGATCTTGATCACGGATTTTCTTTTCCATTTCGGCATCGGTTAAAGTCTCCAAAAATGGTGCCCAAGCATCAGCATCACTTGGATTACGAAATGGTACATCAACGGTTGACAGTGGGGCTTCGCTAAATGCATATGTCCGATAATGCCAGGATAATTGGCCACGAATACTGTAAGCTATTGCGGTTACAAATTCACCTCCTAACCCCAATTCAGCACACAGTTTAATAGCAAACTCCTCGGGATTATTATTTTTTTCAGACATATCCCATTCTATTTGATCGACTAAAGAAGTATTTCCCACATGAATATTCAGCTTGACTATAACCCTTTGATCGCAACTTTCGTCTATTACAGGTGGTTCACTAGGAAAGGCTTCTATTTGTTGACGTATAGCTTGAGCAATAGCCGGTACAAATGGGATTGGATTCAAATCCAGATCGTCACATAAAACCTCAGCAAATTGTTCAGGTGTAATCATACTTTCGTTTTTATTCCAAGTAAACGTATCTCTTAATTTTTGACCCTCCAACTCCATATCTAAGCGTATTGGAACCAGACACTCTTTTTGAGAGGCATTTTCTAAATTGGCCGTAGGATCTGTGTCGTCGAAGCACATGGGAAATGTACGGACTTTCTTTGTGTGCACTCTATTCCGATTGATAGGTGTGGCCTGTGGAACTGCATCCAAATGACTCGAGTTTGGCATTGTGGGTACATACTGTGGTTGTTTTTTCGACTTACTTTTTCTTTAAAAAAAGTAATTTTTTGTGACTAATTTTTATTTTATTGCACCTTTTTAACATTTTATTTTATACAAATTATTATGTATATGTAAACAAACGTGTTTTTTATTTTTGATTTCGTAAACAACTTTTTGACAGTTCAAGTTAGCTTACACTAACAAAATACACGTTGTATTTTTTCACTTTGTAGTTGTTTTAGGGACGAGTTCACCTTATTGAATTCGCCTTGGTCGTAATACTAACTCGTAGTCCGGCATACCCGAAAATGAGAACTGCAGCACTTATTTATATTCATCATAATGCTAATCTCTAATCTATCGTATCCGATTTTAGGCCGGATGGCATTTTTCTTATATTCATCTTAATACTAATTCATACTTTTAACGTTTCCCTTGTTAGCATTAACATCTCGGAAGAAGGTTTCATTATTGAAAAACATTGGTTTTTCTTTACTACAAACACCAACTACGTGTTATATTTTAAAAGAAAATTGAACTTTGAAATAATCCGAGGACAACATTATTACTACCCCCTACCCCGGCTTTAAAATAAAATTTCATTTCACGGGAAAACCTACTCTTGCTTCTCCAAGTCCAGACAGCTGTATCAATGGTCATCTAAAAGAAGTTTTAGTCATCTGGCATATTTCCCTAACATCCAGTGGCCTTTGCAGTAACAGCAGCAACCTCTGGATGTCCTTTTGTCCTCGCCTAGTAAGTTGAAATGTACTTCTATTATCAAAAGAGGGCCACATAAGCTTGGCTACATGTACCCAGTTCACGTCACCTATTTAAAGCTTTTTCAAAAAAGTGTCTGGAGATCTTGCTTCTGATAGTCCCTTAAGTAGATCTGCTACTGGCTAGCTCATTCGCCCATAGTGGCTTCCATACTCAAAACACCAGACTTGAACAACGTCACTCAGTTGACAATGCCTTTCTGCTTTGACCTACGTAGTGGTGTATGACCTGAGTAACACAAGTACCATCTGACTGTCATCAAAAATCCGATAATCCCTAAACCATAAACCATATTTTTAGTTTACTGTAATACAGTAATACATATTTGTATTATTCTAAGGTCAAAGCCACATAATAAGCATTAAAGCGAAAAGCAATAAAGCCTTAAAATAAACTAGACGTATGCAAAATTCTAACTTACTTACTTACTTTATATCTATCATTTCACCACTCGCTGCTCTGACGCTCATTTCTCCGGCTTACGCCTTCTTTATCCCATAGAGTGGCAGTTATTTCAATGATATTTTGTAGAATAAAAAAATATTAATTATTTTTTAGACGATTCAAATTTAAAATGACTCACCCTTTACAACTTTCGAATGACTTTTTTTGATTTCCTATCGATTATTAAAACTCATAAAAAAATTATGACATTATTTGTTACACAACCCCACCTCTGGCAGCTACACAACAACCGGTAGCAAGTACTGCCAGCAAAATTAGAAAAACATTGGTTTAATAAAAAAAAAGAAAAAAAACCAAATTATGCATGATCTTGTTATTGTTGTTGTTGCTATAAATATTCCAAAGAATAGCGTGCTGTGTTAAAATTTGACAGCAAATGTTGAAAAATTTTTGCAGTTTGGCTGGTGGGTGGTACAACACTGACTTAAATGTCTAATTTAAATGCATGCAATTTTTTCTTTATTCTTTCATTTTTTTAACATAATATAAGCTTGTGTGTACACGGGTTTTTGGTAGACAACAAATAGCGACAGAGATTGATGATTACCAGGGGTATTGAACAAATAAATGCAAATAGTAAAACTAGAGAAAATAAAAGTAAGTGATAAAAGTGGTTTGTGGCAAGCAACACAATTTATATAAAAAAAAAAGGAAAGACGAAAATGTTTATACAATTAAGGCTTCTTTTTTCACGTGCATATTTGCTTATGATTTAACGACTTACTTTAAATCCTAATTTTATTTTGTTGCTAAAAAACTAAGCTGGCAAATACAGCTGTCGTTTAGCACTTAAATTTAATAAGGATTTTCGTTTTAGCTAGACAAAATGCAAAACAATTGTAACCTGGATCGTAAAAAATAACAAATCTATAAAAAGTGAAACTCGTAAAATCTTCATTTCGATTTCTTTCGTTTATGCTTATGGGATTCAGCACGAATTGTGCAACAGCTATAAAAGAAAAAAATATTTTTGGCATGTTACTAAACAATTGAAATCAATCATTGTTATTTCAAAACAAATCAAAATAAAGTCAAAATATAAAATAAAATAAAAAAAATACAAAAGATTTTGGCAAAAATATTTTTTGTTCTCTTTTTTGCCATAAAAATCAGAATGGAATATGCAGCAATAAAAATGCAATAAAATGCATTGAATTGAACACAAAAATAATTTCAAATTCCCAGACCCTTATTCTGACAACAAAAAGTCACTTTCAAAGGAAGGGGTAGTTTTTCCAAACAAATAATACAAATTTATAACAATTATAATTTTATTTGCCGAAAACAAAATCAAGAAACTGAATTCAAATATTTAGAAATTAATAAAAACAATTTTTTAAAATTTGCTACCATTTAAGAAACCAATAAAAGCCCTTTTAAGTGGTTCTCATTTTGTTTTATTTATGCTTTAACAATCAATTGTTTTTTATTTCCTAAAGATGTTTTCTTTTGAAATTTTAAAATATAAAAAAAATATTTACAAATTTTTTAACTAAATAACCATAAATTAAAGGAAAGTGAAGGGTGCCTTTTCAACTCGCTAGCTCACATGTGAGTTCATGTGTGTAGTGTTTAACCCTTTTTTGCTGTTGCTTTACGGGAATTGGGTGCTAACAAGGCATTCATGCATCAAGTTGTAGCGTTGAGTGAGCCACCAAAAGCGTAAATAAATCATTTCTCTTCGATTAATTCGTTTGCTGACATGTGTTACTATGTTTAATACGTGTGCATGTATGTAGTAATGCCTATAAGAGAATTAGTTTACAATGATAATGTGTGAGTTTGCGTTTCAACAGCAGAACTAAATTATTTTATTAAAAATTATTGCAACATTATTTGTTATAATATTTAAAAGGGTTAATATTAGATGAGCATTTGAAAAAAATAAATAAATAGCGACTATTTACTCACATCTTCATTACATTGTAAGAGACTTGAAAAGTATTTGAAATATTTTTTTTTAAACGATGGCAAAATAATAATTTATGTAAATTTAAATTAAGAATGGACTAGATATATTAAAAGCTTATAATATTACAAGAAACTGAAGGAACGACAAAATTAACTAATTGGAGTAGGGTACACAAGGAAAACTGGTCTTGGTCACTATAATAGAAAATTGGTTTCAAATAAGACAGGTCAGAAGTAAGAATATCAGACCACACAACATGTTATTTCGCAATGCATTGATTGGTTGAAGTAAAGAAGAGAAGGAGAACTAGTCCAGTCCAGAGTCTCTGGTGGTAATTAAACCCGCAAGCCCCAGACTAGCAGACAGCACACTACTGACTAGTCTACTGGGACACATAAAGATGATAGTTAAAATTTTTTTAAATTAAACTTTGATATTTTAGTCCTGTAAAATAAATGCAGAGTCCAGCAGGGACCCCTATCGGCTTTAGAAATGAAATACTTTAATAAATATTTAAAATGTTTGCCCTTCACGCGAGAGTATTCTCCAATATTCATTTAAAATCCTATAGTATATATATATATTCTGAATCCTTATAGATAGAAAAACATGTTTCTCAAAATCCATCTGTCCATGTGTATGTTGACATCACCTTTTTCAAGCCTCCACTAACACTTAAGACTCTTTCTTACATGAAATCGATTTGTCGAATATGCTTTCAATAATTTTGCTATTAAAAATCAGTTATGTGGGCACAATATGAGAAATAAGCAACAAAAAAACAAAGTCAGGTTTTTCAGCTTCCAAAACACGTCTTAACCTGTTTGTTAAATATCACTTTAAGATATGCAAAAGAAAAAATTAATGGAAAATATTAATTCAATTGACATTACCGGCAAAGATATTAAAAAATCTTTAACTTCTTATGAAGATTGCAATAACAAAATTTGATTTAAGCAACAACAACAATAACAGAAGCAACCTGTTGCTGATACTGATAATTAATTAATTATCAACAGCATAGAACGAAAAAAAGTGTATTTTTTTATTTACACTTTTGTGAAGGGTATATTAAAGTTGGCGCCGAATATATCTCCCTTACATATTTTATTTAAAGTAGAAATTTTTTTAAAGTAAAAAAATCATAATGAAGTAAAAATACCATAATTTCTACCCACATTTCAAAAATGGATTTCTTTTATGACTTTTTTGCAGACTGTAACCAAGGGAATCACCTTGAGGCCGTTAAATCTTTTGTGTTTTTGTTAAAGAAGTCAATCAGTAAAATAAAATGTTAATAAAGTCATTTCATATGTTCGTTGTTTATCATTGATAATATTGTATCTAAAGATAATCAGCAAACGAAATTCAAAAGCAGAAATTTTTCTTTTACAACAATTTTGTATCGATAAAAATTAAAATCTTACTGAAGCCTGGAATTTAGAATTATTTGATTACAATAGTCTATGTTCGAAAGCTTTTGATATATCCTAGATATTTGTAAGCTGCAAACCTCTCCAGTAAGACCTTAATCATTGGTATTGTCTTGAGACCTGTATTGAAAAAATTGCCAAAATAATCAAATAATAATTTCTTGGTGATTGAAAATCGAGTTACAAAGAAGTAACACTGAGAAGCAACTATCATTATATTATGGTCACCAAAATATTTTTTTAATCAATATTTCGACTACAATAACAGGGTGTTCATTAATCCAAATATCTTTTATAACAAATACTGCACTACAAAAGAAGGAGACAGGAGGCCGACTCCCAACAACTATTACTCTCCTTCAAAACCATCAGTTTTCACTGCTGGGTCTTAAATGATTTATTTCGCTTCTTATTGAGGCGTGTACGCATAAGCAACGACCTGAAATTCTTGTTGTACCGACTTTTACTCTCCTTCAAAACCATCAGTTTTCACTGCTGGGTCTTAAATGATTTATTTCGCTTCTTATTGAGGCGTGTACGTGCATAAGCAACGACCTGAAATTCTTGTTGTACCGACTTTCATTTATGCTGGGAATTTTTGGCAGTTCCTATCTAATACAGGGATGTCAATACTAATGGCGGAGACTTACTTTTTGTTCACTAAGTAAACAAATTTGATATTTCATCGAGAAATGTATGATAAAATAAATTATGTTTTTTTTAATTTGTCTTTTTATATTATTGACTTTAACTTTGTTTAAATTTAATAAAAAATTTTGCACACTATTACCAGTGTAAGTCAGTTGTATATACCAGCCACTGTAACTTATTTTAATAAACAAGTGTAAGTTGCGTTTTTTTTTCTCAGTAAAACTGCGCTATTCATAAAAAACATTATAAGTTTTTGAAGGCCTTTTTGACAATCTTCTGAACAACATCTGTCAAAAACTCCTTTAATAAACCTTAAAGAAATTCTTTAATCTAGAATGTAATAATAACACTATGCTAGTTGAAAAAACAGACAAGCCGGGCACCTGACTTTTTAACATAATTCGGGTACGCTGAATCTAGTGGTGCGCGCAGTTTTTTAAGATTGGCTCTGGTTTTTGAGATATACCGTTATTTCGAAAATGGAGGAGGTTGCACAACATATGTTCGCGTAACTCAAAAACGCTTTAGCTTATTGAAAAAGCTTAAAAACCGAAATCCCGCAATAAAATTTCCTTTAAGATAAGTAAAACTTTTTTCTAATATCCGCAGTCGTTTTAGAAACATAATTTTTTTTTTGCAAAAAAAAAATTAATTTTTTTAAAAAAATTTCAAAATTTTTGTTTTTTAAAAATTCATAAAAAATTAAAAAATGCAGCTAGGCTTCTAGTTTTTTGCAGACATATAAAAAACGACGCTGCAAACAAAACAAGCTATAAATGTTTAAAATATGTTAGCAACTTTTGATTTTATTCACAAAAGTCGACAAATTTTAATTAATTTAATAATTTCATTAAACGAAACCCCCCTTATGGATTGTGATAAAGGGAAAGTATAATTTGAGAAAATGTTAAGAACAAAAGACATTGGAGGTCGGTCATACATTTTATCCCCCTAGGAGTGAATCCTAGTCCTTAGAAACAAATGATGGGAATGAAAAATAAAGTTGCGCTGGGCATACATTTGGCCCGTGTAGGGGTACCTCAGGCACTGCAGGTGCAAAATTTAAGGCTGGGGTTCTACGCGAATAAAAAACAAAGTTCCAAACAAAAGAAGCTATTAGTGATTAAAGTCTGTCTACAACTTTGTATTTTTTCAGAAAAGATGAAATTTTTTAATTTTTTTAATAACCAAACTTTTAAAACATTTATTTTTGTTAAGTAGTTAAAGTTAAAGTTTTTAATAATTTTTTAAAAAAAATTTTTTATTTTTCGAGCTTGAGGTCCACGTAGCAATTTTCATAATAAATTTTCAGCAAAAGCAAAAATGTCTTCAGAATAACGGCACTTTATTGCTAAAGTGTGTATATTTTCATTGGGTGGAGAACACGACACAAGTAATTTATTTATAAAATTTAATATTTTTGTTTAAATTTTTATGGGTTTTTTTAAATACCTCACTCTAAATTATTATCAGGTAAAATTATTTTAATTTTCCTTTGTTTCTGCAAAGAAAAACAAAAACTTCAAAGAAAATTAAAAGGATTTTGACAGCTAATTGCAGCAATAATTGCTCAAGCAATCAGCAGAGCAATTATTGCGCAATGCATTGCTACATATATCAATTTGCGGTCTACACATCGCAATTTCTATGGACGCAATCAAATTTGACAATTGCGGTAATAAATATTGCTAAGTGGAGACCTCGGGTTAATATCAAAAAAAAAAAGAAAAAAAAAAGAAGTTTAATATATAAACGAATTATAAATGAATGAATTAAAATATAAGAAATATATATAAGATAAACAAAGTTTTATGGTAACATGCATACTTAATTCCAAATAAACAGTTTAGTTGGAGCATTATAAGTAAGTAGTATATAAAACAACAGCAAAAGCATTGCCCTGTCACAATCACATAATTCTAAAACTTTTTTAAGTTATTGATTTTGTATTGTTAAAGTAAATTATTGTTTAGTGTGCCAGATATGATCAAAAATTTAATCAAGCCTTTTTTATTAGCATTTGTAAAAATCATTTGCCTGTAGCGTTCGCCATTCACGGTGATGTTGATACCGGTTTCGGATTCAAAGACATATTGTCTGACGAGAGCAATCCGTGAATTTTTCGGAATGTAAGGGAGGCTCATAAGGATTCTGTTCTTATCAAAAATTACTTTTTCTGCGTTTTTACTTATCCATTAAACCAGAAATGAGACTCCCCGCTGAAGATGATGTGACAATATAATTCAGGTTTAACCTTTAGTTGAATATAGAAAAACTGACGCAATTTGTAGTCCTCCGGCTTTAATTGTTGCTCTAGTTGGATATTATATGGATGTAGACCAAGATTTTTTCTTAAAATTTTCTAAGTAGTATGTGGTGTCTTACTTGCTGAGACAGGCGTAAGATCGATTTATTGGAGTTCTCTGTCACACTCCAGTATATAGCGGGGATGGCTTTTTATGTACCACGGTACGGATTCGGTTTGGATGAATTTTAGACAAAGGAGTTAATTTGGTTATAATGCATTGCATAGTACTGAGTATTACCTGATTAGAAGGACTATAATACACACCGTAAACTTGGAAAAGTGCTCCGTACGTCTTACAAACAGAACGTGAATTTTGGAAATACATTCTTGCGAGTTGTAAACTCCAATTTGTTGAAGGAAGGCCTTTGAATGAGGATATAACAAACTATACTAACACTTCATTAATATAACAGCTAGTTTTAAGGTATTTACTTCTGTCTGAAGTTCTATAGGTGTAAAAAACACCCTAAATTTAAAAATTATTATCTCGAAGTGTTGCAGATTTTTATTTAAATAGAATTTTTAAAACCCGTTTCGCAATTTTAATTTTTCTATTTTAACTTTTAAAACAATTTTCGAATAATTAATATTTTTGTACAGATTTGTAAAGTAGATATAACAACCTATACACCACAATATACAACATGTTAATATCGGTAGTCAAAATTTGCACAGAATTATTTCTAAATTATTAAAGAGTGTGTTTTTTCTATTAACAAAATGAAAAATTTTTAATCACTTAGCTGCTATGGTTGTTATACAATTATTTGTACTCTAAATATACTACTCTATATAGGAAAAATTTTCTTTTATTAAAATTAATTGAGTGTAAGTAACTTTCCAGGTTTTCCTAAAACGTTGCGGCAAATAATAAGATTATTTTCATTTGGAAAAAAACACAAATAAAATTTGCATACCAAAACCATGAGAGTGTTAAAACAACACAAATAAACATTTATTATTTCTTTTCAAAAGAAATAAAAATCCCAACACATTTCGAAAACAGGGGAAGGTTTTCTTTTACGTTTTTTTTTTCTTTCTGATGGTTGTATTGGCAAACAGAACAAACAACCAAATAAAGAGCATTTAAATGATTTTGTTCTTTTCAGTCAGAAGCTCATTAATTTTCATAACAAAAATATGTCACAGCATCATTTTTCCTGATTTTTTTTAGGTTTTTTTCACTTTTTTTCTTGGCTCTGTAACCAAAAATATCATTAATACTGAGTACTTTAAATGCGTATTTTTAAACTATAGTGTAAAGCATGCATTACACTACACTAGACTACAGTGTTTATTGTTAACAGTAGATGTATAGTTGATGTTGTGATGTATTGTTTTGACGAATGATTGGGTTGGTTATTTGGTTGCTTGATTGCTTTCTGGGTGTATTTCTTTTAATTTTATTTTAAAACTCAATGTGAAACTTGTGTGTGTGTGTGTGTGTTTGTACAAAAAATGAAAAGTCTGAAACTTAAATGTCATTTCAATGAATTTATAATTGGAAATTATGTATGTATGATGTGTGTTGGAAGTTCTTTTTTTAAATATTTTTTCTATCGCATTGGTTATGGTAAATTGCCTTTTTGACACAACAACACCAACTTCACAACAAATTTGCATAATTTCATTTTATGTTGCTTTATTCTGACAAACGCAATATTTTGTTTGTTATTTTTTTTTTTTTCAACACACATACATGTCGCATTGAAAGCAGTAAGGAAGGACTCTTTGACTTGACATTTTGCACATTAAACTGAGTTTTCTTTGTCACACACACATACACGGCTGGTTTTTTAATCATTTTAATTAATGATTTTATGTAAAGTTATTTTTTCTTTAATTCCTTCCATAACCATCAAGGATTTTTATTTATTTATTTATTTTTTTTTCACAGACAGTTAAAAATATTTGCATACCTTTGCAAACCCTTTCGCTGTCATCTTCCTTCTTTTTTTTTGTCGATTTTGTTAAACAAGTTTTATGGTTTGCGTTACTTTCTTTCTATTAAACATCATTAATCAGTAGAGTTAATTTGTTTATTTTTGTTTTATAGATCTTTGATTTGGTTTTTATGCGTTTTTTGTCTATCTGAGTCATTAACCCTTTTGTTCTTTTATTTGATTTGTTTATTTTGTTATAAATATTTGTTTGTATTTTTTTTTTTATTTGCTATTTTACATTTGTTACCCGTAACTTTAATATCCTGGGAATTTTAGCCAACTGTAGGTATTTCTTATGTTTTTAATTGTTTCTAAGTCTTATTAATGATTGTTTTGGGTGTCAGTTACGGTTTTTTCAAAAGATTCCAAAATTATCTTTGATTTTAATTTAATTAACAAATTTTTTGTTTACATTTCCTTTCGTTTTTCTATTTTGGCAATCAGTATTGTAATTTAACAAAACCGTTAATTATGGTTTTACATGAAGTCATGTGATCCCTTTTTGTAGCCCGTAAGTTCATTTGGATAAGTTTCGGTGTCAGAGGGTTAAGAGCATTGGATTTTAATGAAAATGTTAAATGATTGTGAGACAATTACGGACTTTTTATTTCGCAGTAGGGTGAAGTGTATATTTGTGTATGTCCCACTAAGTACAATTCTAAAGAATATAAAAAGTTACAATAGATTTTAGCTAATGAACGGCGTATGGCGTCTCAAATTTTTTGACAGTAAAAAATTAAACAAACTTAAGAAATAAAGAGTAAAGCGATTTTAAAATTATTATGATCATACGATCCTAAAATAAATTTCTTTAAATTTAAACTAAAAAAAACAAATGTTTGCTTTTTAGTTAACAACTAAATAGTGTGATTTTTAAGACCTTACCAAATCACATATTAAATCATGAATAAACAAATAGACCTCTATTACCTTTCTATCTATATAAAAAAGTGAAACTCTGTGTGTGTGTGTGTGTGTGTGAGCTATAGACTCCGAAACATGGCATGACTATATAATTTCGTGATTAGAAAAGTGGGCACTGCCACGCCCATAAAAAAAGTTATAATTTTGAGGAACTTGTACTGGACCGATTTTTCTGAAACTTTGCACACATATTGAGCTCTCATGTTTATACAATTTCGTGATTATAAAAGTGGGCAGTGCCACTCCCATAAGAAATAAGTTATCATTTTTAGCTACTTGCACTAGATTGATTTTTCTGAAACTGCACACACATATTGAGCTGTCATGACTATATAATTTCAATTTAAATTGAAAAGTACTCTTTTTAAGAATTTGATACCAGACGAGATTTTATACTAGGTTTAATCTTTTCAACAAAATATCGGTGTAAGTATTTCGAAATCTACTCAATATAAGGGTTACAAATTGCAGCATCACTGGTAAATTATTGCAAGACATAATAATGAAAAGTAGCAGGAACGTGCCAGGGAAAATATATCAACAATTTTGGAGAAATTTATTGGATTTACCTGGATGGAGTCTGTGAGCTTAAATCAATTCAACTATAGCTTTGAAGTAGTAAAACAAGTAATTTTTTCTCGATACCAGTTAGAAAATATGAAAAAAATAAATGAATAACGAATTTCTCGCAACACCGTGAATACATTCACCAAATTTTTTTTCGTAAATCCATTGTCGAAAAAATAGTTACGGCAACGAAAACAGTTGTTAGAATAAATTTAAATTATTTTGAAAATATCGTCTAAATTTTTTGATGTTTTTTGATATTAATAATTTCTTCGATTTGTTGAACTTGAAATCACATTTGTTTTTATAAAAAAAAAAATAAATAAAAAAAAAAATTTTTTATACAAAAACAAAAGTGATATCAAGCTCAAATAGTTGAAAAAAATATTAAATTATTTTGGATAAAAAAGAATTATAAAATTGCAATTGATTCTCTGCACCAAATTAATGCTGAAACAGAATTTAGTCGTAACGAGATTTTCAATTCAAATTAGCACCTAAAACACATCGTAAAAATCAGACGTGAGCATTGGCATAGTTAAAAGTTTTTTGGGGGTAGCAAGAGCTTAAGAAATTAATTTTTTTGGTATGCAATATATTAAACTGAGTTTATTTTACAGGTGTCCGCCGGGAAGGTATACAACTTTGTTTGTTTATAATTTGTGACTAAATGAAAGAGAATGGATATTATATTGATAAATGTTTTATTTAATGAAGGCAATTATGTATGGAATACAATATCAGATAAATGTCCGCCTCTGTTAGCTTCACGAATGCGTGCCCTTTTTAGCACATTATTCATTACATTCTCACACATTTCATGCGGTATTTCATTAATTTCATCATGAATATTTTGTTTGAGTTTCTCCAGCGTTTCTGATTTGTTTGCTCTTCAAAATGTCCCCACAAATAGAAGTCCGAAGCAGTCAAATCAGGCGACCGTGGACGCCAATCAACATCACCTTTCCTTTAAATAACTTGTTGTGGAAAGAGGTCTCGCAGTAATTCCACTTTCATGGTCGTGATATATAGATAATGATTTTCATATCATATAATCATTGTTGTTATTTTTGAAGTAGAAAAGCCCAATGATTTATTTAGATTTAATTCCACACCATACTAAACACACCTAATTGAATGCAATTGGCATTGAAGAATGGCTCTTTGATTTTAAGAGATCCAGATCCTACAGTTCTTTTTATGGTTTCCCACATTTAAATGAAAATGAGTTTTATCACTTATAACTACATTCACAATAAAAGATATTTTTATTTCTGGCCACCTGTTTGAATTTAAGTGCAAAATTTAGACGTTTGTGGTGATCCACGGGTCTTAGTTTTTGCACCCTGATTATCCGCGGGTCTTAGTTTTTGCATCAATATGGGAATAATAGTAAATATTTTTTTTCAATGTGCCATAATAACGTACGAGTCATTCCTAGCGGAGCAGAACACCTTTTGGTAAATGTTGCTGGTGTTTCACTAACACTTTTGCTCTATATGTTCCATTTATTCCGCAGAGTGACTCGAGAAAAATCTCTTACGATACCATGTTGTATGTGACGATGAACTAAGGAACTAATTATTGCTTCACAGGACGAAATTCTGACGTTAAAATATCGCTCTTTGTGTTAAAATAACTGATCACTGATTCAAATAAAGAAAAATTATATTATTCTGGTTCTTTGTTGTGTGAATTTCTCTACTGTTTATTTTTCATATATTTTTTATATCTGAAAAAATAGTAAAACAAAATTGTTCTTAAATTTGTTAGCCCCATAGTGACTATTGACCTGCCCTGTAGTTATTTCAAGCAGATGAGATTGTTTTTCTCATGTTTGAGAGAATAATTCTTTGAAAGAAATCTGTTTTAGCAGAGTATTGTAAACAAATTTAATATTAATCTTTATACCCTTCACCTGTGGTGCACAAGGGTATATATAGCTTTGTCATTCCGTTTGTAATTTCTACAATTTTCATTTCCGACCCCATAAAGTATATATTTTCTGAAAGCTTATGAATAGAGGAGTCGATTAAGCCCTGACCGTCTGTCCGTCTATCCATCTGTCCGTCTGTCCGTCTGCCCGTCTGTCCGTGTGTTGGTTGAAATCAACTTTTAGAAGCAACTATATGTTCCTCAGATCTGTATATGGTATCAATCTCTTGGAAATATCCAGGAATGAATCGCTATTGAAATTCAGCACAATCGCCCAATAACTTTCTGAGATATGAGCAAAAAACCACGACCACCTCGTTTTTTTTCACAATTACAACAACAACATACATACATAGATACATACATCTAAAAAACATACCAAACAAAAAAGATTACAAAAAAAAAATATTAAAAATTAAAAAAAAATAATAAAAAAAAACTACAAAAAAAATTTAAAAAAAATTTAAAAAAATTTTTTAAAAATTTTTCTAAAAAAATTTTTTAAAAAAATTTAAAAAAAATATAAAAAAAAATAATAAAATATAAATAATATATTAAATAAAATAATATAAAATTTTTTTGGCTCAGCTGGGATTCGATGCCACATTTATTCTAACGTGTACGTATGCACGTATTTTATATGGGATGAATGATGATACAAACAATTGTTATTGCATGACTACACGTTGTGAAGGGTATATAAGATTCGGCACGGCCGAATATAGCACTGTTACTTGTTTTATTTTTACTTTATTAGCTTCACTTGGAAGTTAATACTTTTTATTAGTTAAGGAGCTCCGCTTGGAAGCTTTAATTAATAAGTTGTTTGGATTATCGACATATTTTTGTCCATAGACATCAAAATTTATCACATTTCATTTGCAGGACATCTAGCTTTATGATGCATTAAAATTGATGGCAATTATTTGTCACTTTAAATATTTTTATAATTTAAAACGTGAATTAATTTTGAAATTATGCTTCGAAAACCAAATTTTTTTTAAATTTTTTTTTTACAGGAGGTGTAAGAAAAAATATTTAAAATGACTTTAAAACAATTAAAACTTTAACATTCTGATGCATTTAACAACAACATTTTATAAATTAATATAAAAGTTATGAACTAGGCTCTTTAGTAGTTGTGAATTAAATAAACTTTTGTGTTCAAATGACAAACTCGATTAATTTTAATTTTAATTTTTTCTGTCTAGATTAAAGGTACTAAATGACAGCATAAACTACCACCTGAGTATTTAAATCTATTAAAAAGGTTTAGGCAGTTTCATTAGTTTTCTTTTTTGTAGGTTTTTTTTTCGAAAATTCAAATGAGCGTTAATTATGGCACAAAAATGATAGTAATTGTGTGACACTTTAAAAGTGTTAACATTTGAAATGATCATCATTCCATTGGTTATGCTGCAGTATTGACAGCAAAGTCGATTATTTCAATTGACATATTTATTTAGGGCTCTTTAAAAAGTGCCGCCGGTATTTAAGCAATAGGGAGAACTATAAGCCCATACACACACACACACGCACTATTTCAAACACTCACATTCAAAATAAACATGACCCATGTGGTAGCGGCGGATTGAACTCTGGAGAAAAAATTTAAAATTTATTTTAGCGCAACAAATTTACACCCCAAATTTTAAAACTAGTTTAATGCACTTTCTGCACATAAACATACACTTAAACCATGTATCCCTTTCTAGTAGGAGAGAGTTTTGAACATTTTCTATACTCATTATCGTAAATTAATAACAAAATCATAATCAGGCAACAATTTTTATCACTTTGCCAGTATGCATTTAAAAACTAGTCATAAATGGTTGCTGTTGTTGTATTGTATAGGTTTTCCTTTTGTTACGTTTTCAATTTAAACTTCTCTTCTATACACATGTGTGTTTCATGATATGATTTGCTTTTGTATTTTAAAAGTGCAACCCTTACTTTAATGACCTTATTAACAACATTATCCTTTTTCAACGACCATGTGAGCAGGGATTTAATCATTTAAACAAAAATTTTTATTTAAGCATTAAAAGTGCTACTTGTAATAAAAACTTATGATAGTTTATGTCAAATTTTTTTCTGACAGTCCGTTTGGAGTTAAATACTTGCTGTGGCTGTTGTTTGATTAACAAAGCTTTACTAAACTGATTCGTTAGAGATCGTAAATTTTAAAATAGATAAATGGCTGTTTAAAAAGGACTCTAAGCTGAAGGGTATATTTACGGTTTTTGATTTGGTCAATAAAAGAGACAATGACCGTTAAAGAAGAGATAAAATAAACCATATTAAATGGCTAAGCGGGGGAGCCAGCAATCGTGTGGAAAACTCAACACCTGCCTTTAAATAAAGTAAACTTTTCAACAACGAAACAAAGTGATTTTTTTTTCTGAAAAAGTATATCAATAAAAATATTAAATCCTGCAAGTAGAGTTTTATAGAAAAAAAAGTACTTTTGGATAAACAAATTTTTTAAATGAAACTACATTCCCTTTAAAAATCAAAAAAAAAATATTCTTACTTTCTCTTTTTACCAAGTTTAACTTACCACACATTAAGGTTTCGGGTTGCACACAGAAAATTTTATGCGGGCCTTAACAATATGTAATGAATTTTCCAAAGAGCGTAGAAAATCAACACGTAAATAGAGATTCTTTTCACCATGATAAACCATCAATTATGATCAGTGATGATGAATTCCTCTAAAATCTATTAATTCAATACATCAAGGGGTTAAGTATTTCAAATGTAAATATTTATTTATTTATTTGTTTTGATCTATTGCCCATAAAAAGAAAAAGGGGTTGAGTGTTTGGGAACAACTTACATATAAATATTAAATAGTTGTGGCCCGCATAATAATGAAACTTATGAAACACGTAAAGGAAAACTTTTCCTTTATATTTCCAATTTCGCATGAATGTATGATGAGGTGTGAATTACCACAATGATGACTTTTGACTGAGTTAATGGAAATTTACATAATTTGAAGCTTGAGAACTTTTTCTTAACAACGGGCAGATTAAAAATAAAAAATACAAAATAAATAAAACTACAAAACAAAAAGGGTCTCTTAGCATTATTAATATCGAAAGTATATACAGTTTCTTATCAGTATTTAACTTTATGGTATAAAATATTGCGCTAATGCTGTGTAGTTAACATTTAAACATTTGTTGTTTTGTGTTTGTCTAAGGGTTCATTGTGTTGGGTACGTTTTTTCGTTCTTTCTAGTTCTCTGGGGTATAGTTTTTTACTGTCGTTATGAGTAAGTTCTGTACTCTATACTAAAAGGTATAATAAATTGTTCGTTAAGTTGGACTTTTTTACAAAAATAAGTTTTACAAGAGTTAAAAAAAAAAAAATCCCAGAAAATTTCTATAATTTTGCCACAATATGTTTTAAAAAAAGTCTATATTTACAGAAACATTTTTTTAATTTATATGAAGCCGTGTTAGGTCAGAGATAAAAATTCAGAACTTCTCTTCATCTTATATGACAATCTTTTTTTAAACGTTGGCCTTAAAATATAAAACACAAGGTATTTAGATTAATATTTTATAATTATATATTTAAGCAATAATTTTATAATTTAGATTAATAGATTACTTTTAAAAAATAGTTATTTGAAAAAATTTATATTTTTGGAAAATGTTTCAGCAATTCCTTTTTTATAGACAACTTTAAAGAAATTATCTACTCAAAAACTTTTTATAAATTTTACAGAATATTTTAATCATTTATTACAATAAATAAATAATCGAACGTCAGCATTTGTCGAAGCAGTATTAAAAACAACGACGCCACCAGAGTACATTGGGCCAGATTTCGACATACGAAGGCACTCGTAGTTATAAATTTCTTATTTGAACCTCCATAGCAAAAGCACAGATAACTCAAACGTTTGAATACAACTCGTATATAGCAATTTCACTCCAGGACCTCCAGTGAAAACCAAACCCACAATAAATAGACAAGTATAAGTAGTACTGTATATGCAATTGAATATGACGAAAGAAAAACAAATTGATGTGCTAAACAGCTTCACACAAATTATATGATTAAACAACCGGTTTGTTTATAAATAATAGAGGCGGCGATAGTCAAATAACGATGCTAATCGAGGTTGAATATAAAAAAAATTGTCACCGTTAATCGAGGGATTACTGTTTTCAAAGGGGGGTGTTTTTATATAAAGAAGAAGAATTTAAAATATAAATAAAACAGTTTGGCTTTATTATTATGTTTATTATGGCTTTATTAATGGCATTAATATTTTAATGTAATTTTGATCATATAGCTGCGGCTAATACGTATACGGTGTAGCCTAGAGGTACACTTTTCACACACCCTACGCAGAAAATCAGGCTTTATTTCAGCAATAACGCTTCTAATGTTCGCTTCCAAGTACTCGATTGCTTCTGATCTATTTGCATAGACCTGGGACTTTCCATACCTCTAGAGGAAATAATTTAAGTTTGAGCGAAGAAACTGAACCAGGTCCATTTTTTGAAATGTTTCTCTCAGTAAATTGATGGCATCGAACTATGTGTTATATATTAGACCACACGTATTCATGTTATTAAGCATGTGTCTATAAAATTCACCATTAATTGTTACGTTTCGGCTGTCGTTATTCGTTAAGACATGTGGACCAGACCTGGGGGGTCTCAATTACATTTTGTATTTAATTACACCTATAATTACACAATTACATGTAATTGTAATTGAATTTTTTCAATTACAATTACATGTATTTGTAATTGAAAAAGAAGTAAAAATCAATTACAATTACATGTAATTGTAATTGAAGTTTCCTTAAATTACAATTACATGTAATTGTAATTGCAAAAATTCCAATTACAATTACATGTAATTAGTAATTGAACAGTTTCAATTACAATTTCATGTAATGTGTATTTGATTTTTTTCAATTAACAATTACAAGTAATTGTAATTGACATTTTTCAATTACAATTACATTTTATTGTAATTGAGTTAAGTCCTTACTTTCAATTACAATTACTTGTAATTGTAATTTAGACTACCTCAATTACAAATTACATGTAATTGTAATTGAAATGTAATTGAGATCCCCCAGGTCTGATGTGGACCAATTTTTTTACTGGTAAAAAACAGTGGGTTTTTCCGGACTGCCAATATTTAAAAATTGCCTCTTAGTATATTCTATGCTCATCATTTTTTTCTGTACAGGTATCCTTACTAGCGTCATGTCTCCTTGGCTAGTGTCAGATCAAGGTGTATTGCCAGTAGAGGTGTGACCAACCAAATTTGGAAGATCTAAACATCTGATCAGAGTATATGTTCGAAGTTGACCAGAGTTTTATCTGATACCATGGGAATCAGTATGCGCCTAGATCTAGTCCTACTTTGGTTATTGGTGAAGCCTCTTCGGAGGCACGTGGTGGCTATGGTTATTCTCAAGCGGTAAAAGAAACTTGTAGGTAGTTTATTGGCTAATGCTTTACTTTGCTTTAATTTGGGAGATCTAAACATCTGATCAGAGTACATGTTCGAAGTTGACCAGACATTTATATGGTACCGTGGGAATCAGTATGCGACTAGTTCTAGGCCTACTCTGGTTATTGGTGCAACCTCTTCGAAGGCACGTGGTAGTTATAGCTATTCCCCAGAAACTTGTAGGTAGTTTATTGGCTAATGTTTTACCTTGGTCGGTCTTCAAGCAACCACAAATGATTCTAGAGTGCTGTTGCCGCTTCAACAAAAATAGAGAATTATGGTTTAAGGACTGATGCTAGTAGACGTAAAGGACCTGCGGACGTAGGACAACAATATATGTATGTCTTGGGGTGCCATTGCCTAATAACAGAAGTAGTTTTTTGGTGAATAGTTCGCCTTCTTTTGAACCGCATATGCGTTTCTTTCACTTAATAATTATATAGCCTTGTAGTGAAAGACAAGGAATATGAAATAGAGAGCCCGAGATGCTTAGCAAAGTGCAGTTACATTAACCAAGAATTAATGTATGTAAGACATACATGTTGACATGTTTAGAAGCGTAACTTAATCACAGAGTCGGGGGATGGTTTCAGAACATCAAACCAATAGTAAGACTATTGATGTTGTTAGACAATTAAGAATGTAAAATGTAAACCAGCAAACCAAGAAAAAAATTACAAAAAAAATTAACTATTTACATTTGATATTCATAAAAACTAAATCAGTTTAAGAATTTGTAGAAACAATCGTTTATCTTTTTCCACCCTCAGAAAAAAATTTTAGCTACGCCAATGAGTAAGACTACTGTCAGTATATAGCACATAGTGCCGCTGCTGCCGTTAATCAAACCACATACAGTACAGGGTAACTACAATTCGTTACCTACCGCAACAAACACCCTTGCTTAAATTTTTATTTTTATTACTCCTTATAATCTCTTAAAAAAAAGATGTATTGCCTACGTTTTATTTCACTTATTTATTACTATTTTAATAAATTGCCAAACATTTATTTAACATTGTATATTGTCATTTTGGAAATATTTAGAATTATTGGTTTCGTAATTTCCTCTCAAGAAATATTTATGATAATCAAGATAAGATGTCATACATTTAATCATTTTTTATTGGAAAAAAAAACAAAATTATTTTAAATAAAATTATTACACAAAATGGGTAATTTTTTTTTTATAAAAGATAAAATTGTTAAAAGATTTATGTCATAACATGGGGGGGAAACTTAATGATGCAGTAAAAACTAAAATGTTTACAATATGGAAATGCTAAGCAAGCACGGTTCAGCTGAAGTGTATACACTGTACTATAATTTGGCTCCCGCTTAGCTTAAAATTAAATTTGAGAATGAAATTAAAAGCAGCGTTTAAAGATTTTAATTTTTTAAAGGAATTTAATTTAAGGTTTTACACTTTCTAAAATATATTTTTTTCTAAATTGCTTATTATAATATATTTTTGGCCAAAAATAAATCAGTTACCAAATATTACTATTTGGGCTATTACTCATGTTTTAAGACGCTCAAGTTTTGCGATATTAAACTTTCCAAAACTTATGCAGCATTTAAATAATTCAACTATTTTTATTATTTAATTTAAATCGCCACCTTAATTATTTAAATCTAAATTTTATATAATTTCTCTTAAACGTATTTTAACGTACATACATGGCAGTAGTAGCTCTTGTTAATCTATTTATGTGTAATATAAACTTTTACTGTTATTTAATACTTATGACATTTTTTTTATTTACTCGCACCACCTGCCAAGTTTCTAAGGATTTTTTTTTCGCAATTATTAGTGGAATTTTATGACTTCTTTCTTCTGCTTCTAGTGTTCCCAATATGGGATTAGCAAATGTTTTATGGTTTTTATACGCTTACTTATACTCTACTTTTCTGTACAGTAGCTGCAATGACAGGAATATAAAAATCTTTTATATAAAAAAAAATAATTAAAATATCGTTAATTTAAGTTTAAAAGATTTTTTTTTATTTAGTTATTTAATTAGAAACTTAAGAGAATGTTAATAATGTGTTTAACTATATAAATGGCTAAACGAAATAATTACTTAAGTTGACTTAAGCTAAAATGGGGATAATTCAAATTGGTCATGTTACGAATTTGTCAATATTTTGGATCATTAATAGAAAACTGTAGAATGTTTCTTAGGTACCTTTTCATTAACATTACAACTTAATACTGTAAAGGATACTAAATTATTTTTTTTTAATATAAATTTATAATTTAAATTTTAAGTGATTTCAAAATGGTGAAATCAGATATAAAAAGTTTTCCTTTATTACCACAGAAATGTTCTACAGAGTAAGCAAAAAAAAAAAAATAATAAAAAGTTTCACAACTAAACCAAGAACCAGGGATCAAATTATGGCATTCGATCACGATCGAAATTTTACCCGAATGATCGAGTTCGCTGTGCTTTAGGAGATTCTAATAAGAATTTTCAAATTTCGAATGCCGCAATTTGCCTCAAAATTTCACCCTTTCAAACAATGATTAGTTGCTAAGTTCATCGCCACCACCATCATGGCAGGGAAAGGGATTTGCCCCGAACTGCAAGACCTCGTTCAACTCGCATTGCGGAAAATATTAAACATGTAAACTTTTAACGAAACACCAAAACATCTACCGGAAGACGTTTTGCTTAGTTGTGAAAAATACCGTAAGGCACACTTACACTTAAATTTGAACAGTTTGCCAAAGGTAATATAAACTTCATTGACAATATGATTAAGCATATTTTTATTTAAATAATTTTGTTAATAAGGAGAGCGAATAGTTTCCAGAAATTCAGAAAATTTATTTGCCTACGAGTTCGTCAGCAACCAAGTTATTTCTTTGGGGTTATTTGAAGTAGCGTACACGCAAAGAAAAAATATGGTTGTGGTAACCATAATCGAAGAGCAACATACTATGATTGATTTGTATGATTATGTTTAAAATAATAATGGTTACCAGTTATCATTATTATGTTTAGTTAAGGTATCATTCAATAATCATATATATGACTGCAATTGAAATCGGCAATCTTTGCTTTTTTAGGGCAAATTACTGTCTTTTGCTGTAACATACACATATTGCTTGTACTCACCAATTTAATTGCAATTTTTATACCAATATTTTTTTTACATTTTCTCGTTTATTTTTAAACTTTTTTTAATTTTTCAAAATTTTTGTTCCTTTTTTTGACATCTCAGACTTTTAAAATAATAAAAATTTATTCAGCAAGAAAAAGAACAATTGAAATCAAATTATTATTAAAAAAATCATAGCTTGATTATTTTGCAATCATACTGTTGCCTAACTTATTATTTAATGATTATTTTTAATTTTTAATGATTTTGAATATAATGTTATTTTGGTAAAAATGAATTTTTTTAAATCATACTATTTTTAAATGATAACCATTTTGAAATTTTTACGAAAAGTAATCATTAAATGATACAATTCAAACAAATGCTTGATTATCGTGACAAAATTATGATGAAATTAAACAAAAATAACTATAACTTGTTTTCGACAACCAAATATTGTTTTAGAAAAAATAATATGACCGTCGTGATGATGTCGTAACCATAGTTTTTCTTTGCGTGTATATATATGAACAAGCCTGAGACAATCCTTGAACTCAAGACCAAAATTCTAACAAAATATCGAATGCTACAACTACAAATTTGTCAAGATACTTAGGAAATAGTGCAGGAATCACCAACTGGCGGACCGCAGACCTATTTTATGCGGACGTTGTATAAACAATACAAAATATTTTACATTATGTAACAAATTCATGAGAAATATTTTCGTCTTGACATCAGCCTTTGGTGATGATCTGTTAACTAAAAAGTAATAGGAAAACCTATGTAAAAAAATTAAATATATTTGGGAGCAATAACACAAGCAATTTCATTAGTAATATTCATGTCATCAGTGAGATGCAACAAAATCAAAAACATACACTCGTCGAACAGGCTGTGTTAAGTAATAAAATCTTCTCTCCAGATGCAAATGATCGATTTCCAAGAAAATACAATTTTAAACCACTAAAAATAGGAAGTTTCTTGTCAAGAGTTTTGATAAAATTTGTTTGTGCTAATAAGTACCCAGAATTAAAAAAAATTAGCCTTGAAACTTCACCGAAACCCATTCGATTTATCTAAACATATTATTTAAATAGTTCAGTTTATTAACTTCCGGATCGCGACAGTCGTGACTTTTTAAAAACGGACCACAAATGAAAGTTGTTGATGACCGCTGAGCTAGTGTAAAATAATTTAGTTTGTGTCTTCTAAATTCTTAACAAGCGTATGTTTACATTCGAATGCCACGTTGCACTGCCAATAAATTTCTATATTATTAAGGCAGAGTACACAGTTTACGTTGTTGGGACCTTAATTAATTTTTAATGGTATTATTTTTTACTTTGCAAGCGGAGGCCTGGACGCAGGCATTTATAAGGACGGGGCTGTTACAGCCATCAGGAAACCACCCCGAAGTAATGCTGAATGCGGTTCCGGGGTGGATTGCTTTCCAAGGGTGGAAGACAGGGGGTTTTTTAGTCGGTATTCCCATGGGGAGAGCCCGACATAACACATTGGTGACGACCTTTGGTGTATGCGGAATCTGCATTTTTACCTCCTTACCCGCAAAAAAAAAAAAAAAAAAAAAAAAAAAAAAAATCAGTAAGGATAAACAATGTTTGAATTAAAATAAATTTAGAGATTTAAAATTTAAAATTAATAGAAAATACAGCTTAAAAAATACATCCTTTTCAGCAGCGCTTTTTGGTAATATGCAGAAATTTAAAGCAGTTAAGTTTATGCTGACCAGTGTAATATCGCAGTTGCTGTGATAAATATTAAACTAAAATTAGTAATTATACTTTATGATCAAACAGAACTATGGCATAACTCATTTTTGTTTTCAAAACAAAACGGCATTTAAAACTAGTCGTTAGAAGTAGTCGTTAAATATAATTAATTTAATTTTGACCGCGGTTATTTTTATGGTCTATTTTAAAAGACACATTCTATTTTGCATTTTTATTTAGTTTAAGTGCAATGAAAAATAATCACAAAAAAATGCAGAGAATAAAATAGCAGTTCTTTAAAGAGCTGCCATAGATTTAATTAAGAATGTTGGTCCCTTTGACAGCGTTTTTGCTTGAAGCTGCTAATATATTCTGTTTGATTATTTATCAGTATTTTGTTATTGCTAGGTGTTAGAATAGGCATTCTTTCCTAGTTTAAAAGTCATTATTTTTCTTATTACAATAAAATCAAGAATTTTTAATTTTTCTTTAAAATACGATTAAATTAATATTAAAAATTGTATTGGTCTTTTTTAAAGTTTTTCTTTTTTTTTGAATAAAGAGCTTTTAAAAAATTGTTCGTTTGCATCCGACACATTAAATATTTTTCATATTTACTTTAAATCTTTAGAACTGTCTCCTTATGCTTGGAACTTAATAAATCTCTTACTGTTTCGATCCTGGTTTTAATAAAAATCATCTCCATCTGTATTTCATTGAATAACATTTCACTTAAACTTTCACTTTGTTTTACAAAATTAATTAATTTTAAGAATAATTACAAAAATTTATTCTAATAAAATGTATCTTTTGTCAAACAGTCATTTATCTTTTAAATGAAGGAAAAAATTCCAACAAAGTTAAAGAAGCCCAAAATCAAATCAGAAAATCACGTGTCAGTTTAAAAACCCATAAGTGAATGTTACTTTAAGTAAACAACACTTGACATTTTAAAATTTACAATTGTAAATCTCCTTTGCATTTTACAGATGTTTGTCTTATTAGATGCAGCATAGGATGACCCAAAAGCAGTACATATGAAGCAAGGCGGAACATTAGATAATGAAGTGTCAACTTGGAATGGAAACACAGACGCGCACTCACTGAAATGTCATAAGGGCAGTGGACCCCTCTACAGCAGTCAGCCAGAAGGGTTTTCTAGTTTGTCCTATAGTTTTATATAAAAACTATTTGCTCCCCCCTTTAAAAGCAGACGAAATTTTTTCAAAATAAAATCGAAAAATTAAAGTTTCAATCTTTGACTTGAGACACGTGTTATGAAAAATTACGAAAAGAAAATTTTTCTTATGGAATTCATTATGATTAGTATGACATTTTTATTATTTGTTGAAGTTGGGGTTACAGCTTTTTTTCTAGGGCAGAAGACACCACACGATATTTTGGTGGGTGTCAGTGGTGATGTGTAGAAAGACCCCCACAACAAATATGAGCACTTACATGCAACAATGATATGCCCTGTCACATGTTCTTTTAAACTAATATTTTAAGGCATTTTTAGAGGGCAAATATTGTGTTAATTATACAATTTCTAATTATTATAATTTTAATTGTGTTTGTATTTGTAAATGTAAATGCCGAAAACTAATTGTTTATTGTAGTTTTAAAGACAATTGTAAAAAAAATTGAAGCAACAGAAATGTTAATGGTTGTTAAAATTAAATAATCTTTGATTGATTTAGGATGTTAAAATGCAAGAAAAGTTTCTAAAGAATATCTCATAAAATTTAAAGAAAAAAATATTTTTAAAAAATTGCAGAATATTTTAGACACTATAGCTTACTTTGACAGTTATTGCGATTAAACAATTTGAGATAAACAAACAAAAAAAAAACCAATTTCCTTGCAGGTACAGTTTACATTTGAAATTAAAAAGAATAATGTTATCAAGAGTTATATTAAAGAATGTTGCAAACAAGCCACACTTACTATAAAGAACAAAACAAAAATTAACTTTTTCTCCATCAAATAATTAAAATTATTACAATTTTGTTTATATTCTTCCACACAAGTTATGCCTTAATAAGTAAACATACTCACATTCATTAATGCTTCTGTTCCCGCAACCACATCCTTTTGACTTATCTGGTTTTCCGACATTAAGGATAATTAATAAAATTTGTCATCCTTGTTACAGTTTTGTTTGGTTGATGAGACAATCAACCATCATCTGACTGATGTCTTTTAGATTAAAAATAATTTGTTTTCTTTTTTCTGCTTTTAATTCTTCTTTTGTAAAAATCATTCATGTAAAATTAATCCTTTTTGTAGTCATTTGCTAGATTTTCATTACAACTTCTATTATGACGATTACTTTTCTTTATCAATATGGAATCATTTAATTTATATGTTTGCCGAGTATTAATACCAACAACTGACATAACTAATCATGAAACGTGACATTATTCGTTACGCCTTCATATTATGATTTTTATTAATGATCTTGAGTTTTTAATTTTTTTGTTTTGCCGCTTTAGAGAAAATCAAATTTGAAAAGTAGCAAAAACTCATTAAGTGGCAATTCAATTTGTAGCACTAATATTTAGTGGCAAAAATATATGTTTAAATTAATGTTTCGAAGAGAAGTTTCTAAGTGGTGCAAATATATCTGAAGCTAGGCAAAAAGGTATTAAGTCAGAAACTAATTAATCTAAACAATTGTCAAAGAGCAAATGAAGACGCTTGAAAGCATTTGTGCTGGACTTAAATTATTGATACGATATTAAAGAGAGAGAAATTGGAGCAAAAAGCAATCAAAAATGTAAACTGCAATTTTTCGACTTATGACCTTTATGCCTAACGTCATAGATATCAACGGAAATTAGAAAGTTTATCTCAAGATTATTTTTTTTTTTAGAAAAAAAATTGAGTCACAAAAATTTCGTAGAAAAATTAAAAGCAGATAATTTTCCAAGACACATTCAAATACTTACTATTAAAATAAACTGATCATTGGAAGTTTTGCATGGCAAATACAATTTCGCCTTGATAGAAAATACTATGAAAAAACTGTTTTGTTGAAACAATTCTTCGTTGAATAAACCTGTATGAATATGCCCTAATATGTTCGAATCTTTAGGCAAAATCACTGTCAAAGAGAAAAAGAACCATAATTAAATAGACGGCATTAACTTCAAATCCTGAAATTGACTCCTTTTTTCTTGAATTTTTGTTGAGCCAAATGACATGACACAAAATGAAATTAAAAACGTTGTCAAAAAAAATAAAATCATGGAGCGAATTTTTAAATTAATACGTAGTCCTGATATTCAAGCTTCAGATCAGTTTTTATAAAAGAAAATGTTTTATTTTAATAATGAGGTAGGAAAATATTGGATCAAAACAAAATAATTTTTTTTTATAAAAAAAAATTTAACTCAAGCTATTGTCCTTATATATATATAAGCTTTAGATAATTTTTTTTTATAAAAAAATGTTTTATTTCAATAAATACAAAAATTTAAAACAATTTTTCTCTGAAGAAGCTCTCCATTGTGATAGCGAAATGTTGGCTTAAAATAAAATTATTGTATTTATTTTTTTTTATGTAAAGATTTTAACTCAAACTTAAACAGTAGGACAGCGTATTAATTAAAAAAGAGATCAAAGAAATTATTTAATATTGTAATTTTAGAATTCTGATTAAAATCTCTATACGTACTAACTCGAGTGTTCAAGTAATATTTCGGTAGTGTTTGGGTTAAATTTCGATAACCTTCGAGTGCCATAATTTGCCACCAAGTTTAAGTAAAATTTTGCGTAAAAAACCTGGTCACCCTTCAGTTCTGTTTGGCTAAAAACAGTTGAAATTTACGAAAAAAAAAAATTCTCTTTTTAAGCTTTTGTGAAAGCAAAACTGAATCACAAAAATTTTGTCTCATTTCTTTGACGACAATTTTTTTAAAGATCATACTGCTTAATTAATATTTTTGACGTGAAAACTGTCTTTGTCCAGTGATTCCTAAGCAACTTTTAAATGTTGTTGTATAGAGAAATTTCTCTTCGTAAGAAGTATATTTTTCAGTTTTTTATTGATAACACTTTTTACATAAATCTGTCTATACAAATGTTTACTGGGATTTCATTGGAATTAGGTTTTTCCGAAAGATTTAAAATTTTTTTCAAAAACTTTTTCTCTTTTTTTTTGTTATAGAAAATATGTTGCGCCATTTACCTTTATGTATAGATTATTTTGTAGTGGTATAGAAATCTTTTTTAAAACTTAAACAAAACAAATTCTATAAAGTGACCATGAGCATTAAATATTTTAAAAATAATTTCTATCATATGGCCTCTGCGACTACGCCTTATGAACGCCTCCTCTAGGTCTAATTGTTCGCCACTTTTCTTAGCCCTCTCACTCTCATTTTGTCAATAGTGAGTCGAATGTTAGCTATAAAATGATCAATCATTGCCTATTTATTGGCATAGACCAGAGATTTTGACCCCCTCAAATAGCAGGGGGCAAATTACGACTTTCGAACGTGATCGAAATTTGAAAATACTTATTAGAATCTCTATACCTAAAGCGCAGCGAAATCGATTCGAGTAAAATTTCGATTGTGATCGAATGCCGTAATTTGGCCCCAATCTTTATAAATCAAATAACACGAGCGAGATGGCCTTTTTACAGGTCCATTTCCTAATACAATTGGGTTACCAAAGGTTTAGCTCAACAAAATTATGGTTTCATGCGCTGTATGTCATGTATCCCCATCTTATTAGAATCATTCCTCCTATTAAATGATTTGTAATGACATGAGGAATAAAAAAAAAACACGAGACCGAGTTTCTAAAACAGGCCTCGGATTAATAAAATCGAATTCTGTGTCATACTCGTATTAACAGCGGTGATGGCTTCTTCTGTGCGCACGGTACCCGTTCAATGTGATTAAATAATATTCTAAAGAGTTAATGTGGTCAGAAATCGGTTCAGAGAATTACTTTTTCACATTAACGATTATGAGCACCAAACGCACTTGACGAATTGCTATATAAGTTCGTCAAGTGCGTTCGGTACTCATAATCCAAGGTAATGCCAAAGAATTAAAAAAAAGCTAAACACACTACACTTCACGTATAACAGCTAGTTTTACCCTACACCGCTATAGGAAGTTCTATAGATGTAGAAAAAAGAACGGTTGTAAGTTAATTTTGAAAGTCAGCTGTGATTGTTTAAAAAAATTTCAAATTAAAACAGTTGCTTAAAAAAAATTCATGAGTTATACTTTCTATTAAAAAATGTATTGACAAGAAATTATATGATAATTCTTTCATTGATAAAGTTCTTCATTATTTCTATTTTTAAGGGATTTTCAAAAGTTTTCCCATTAAAAACAAACTCTGTAAAAAAAAGTGTAACAAAAATATGGTAATTTCTATTCTTAAATAAATTTCTTTACAAGTTTGCTATTGAAGAAAAATATTTATTTCATTTTTCGTACAATATTTAAAGAAATTTTTTTGGGGAAAAACACTCCAGCATTTTAAAAAAAATTAAAATAAACCAAATTTGATTTAAATGTATGAAATAAAAAGGAAAAAAATAATATTGAATTTTTATTTAAATTTCTACAATATTTGAATAAATTTTTTGATATTTTTATGGATTTTCCACTACATTTAAGTTTGTTTCGAAAAATTATAACCTCAAAATTGTGTTTTCTCACTTAAAAGAATGCTTTCAAAAACCGGTTATTTTAACCTAATTTCTGCAACAGGATAAACGAAAAAAGAAACATTTGTGTGAAATTAACGGAAAACAAAAGAAAAGTAATAATTTCCGCTTCATATGACCGATGGTCATAAATATTCAAATATCAGTTGACACATCCCCAAAAGAACAACACAACAGCCAGTTTGCAACAGGATGCTGCAGCTAGAGAAAACAAAATTATGTCAAGCATCAATCATACACAGTGAGTTTCCAGCATTAAACATCTTTAAGGAAGTTATACTTTTTTATAAAAAAAAAAAAAATACAATTTAAGGTCTTCAACAAATTTGCATAAAAAAGCAACAATTGTTCTTCATGTAGTTTATTTTTTTTTCGGGAAATTTTATTTATTTAAATAATGTGCATATAAAGGCGAATAAGACTACTAATTATGCATGTTTGAAATGAATAACGATTACATAAATTTTAAATATGAGTCCCATTAGGGTTGTTAAAATGGTCGGTCTGGTAGTGGTCATGTTTTTTCTTTCTTAATTGTCCTTCTGCTGGTCTGTCTTCATTCCTTTCAACACAATTGTCAATTGTGTATCATTCTCATCATTATCCCAGTTTAGATGTGTTAATGTTGGTCTTTATTTTTTGAAAGGGACTTTAGGTACCCCTTTCGTTTTCCTTGTGAGGATGTTTATATTTATTACTTTCGATTTTTTTATTTTTTGTATTCTTTGTTGTGCACATTTGGGACTAAAGGATAAAGGGTTGTTACTAATGTTTCAAATTACCAAACTGTTGAATAGTCATTTAATTTAATGCTTCTTTTTTTTTCTCATTTCGTCGTTTTGTTTAGAAAAAGATTTATTTAGTTTGTGACTATTTTGCACATAAAAGGGTTAAATTTGTGTAATTTTTCTTCACACTGCTTAAAAATACCATTAAGAGATCATTTTTATGCCTAATGGACTTTAAGTAGACAATTTTATTTTTGATATTTATGATCTTGGTTTTAGGCTGGCATTAATGATTGTGTAAATTTTGTTATGGTTTTGTACATGTTGAAAGCAGGACTTGTAGATTTAGCGCAATTAGAATATCACTATGTAGAGATATTTTTAAAAAATTTTATTTCAATAATTTTAGCTAAAAAAATTGTTTCAGTAAACTCTTTTATATCGTTTTGCTAATTACATTTTTATTACCTTTCTCTACAGTTCAATATCCTTAAATCGTTTTTTTTTTGTTGGCTGTGTTTCGCCAATGTGACTTAAGATTTTTTGTTTTATATTCTTTTGATGTCAAGTCACGCTATGAAACCTGCATTAGGGGCAATTACTGGCACCTACACATTTCCTCAATGACTTAATGATATTTTAACAAAACACAACTAGTTACAAAAAAATAATAAACTTTTATCAATTGTCTGCCATCAATAAATTAATGCAATATCCTTATAAACGATACAATAGCCAACAGGAGCAAACGGATTTTAGAACACAAACGAAAATGACAAGTAAAATAAATGACATAACAAATCAAACATTAAATAGTAAAATAAACGTTTTAGTGCCATGAGAACCAAATGAAAACCAACGTCATCATCCTAAGAAACATTAAATGAAAAGCAAATGCAGGACATGTAGCGTTTAGTGTATTTCTAAAGTGTTTGCCAACATTTTTTTTTATTACAAATCCTTTTTTTTTTAAGTGTAAAACCTTTTCCAAAATTAAAATACAACATATATAAAGAAATGGCCATCGCGTTAAGGCCTCTGCGATTGCGCCAGACGATCCATAGTTAATATTACTTCCTCAAGGGTGCATCGAATGTCAGGTTTTAACTGATCAATCGGCGTTAGTTTATAAGCATAAACCAAAGGTTTAAGGTAATCCGATAAAAAGTGGTCCAAAAGTGTGAAATAACACGAACGAGGTGTTGCTTATCTTGAGATAATTCAGTTACTAATCGTTTGTCTCAATGCAGTGATGGGTTCACGTGATGTATGACATGTTGTGCCGTCTTATTGGAACCACTTGTTCCTAAATGATCTGCAAAGACATGAGGAATAAAAAATGTCACGAATTACGTAACAGAATTGTTGGGATAAATTCGAGTCCTCTATAACACTCGCATCTACAGCGGTGATGGCTTCTTCTATGAGCATGGTACTGGATTAATATGCAAAAAATCAAATGTGGTTATGACTGAACTAATAGTATTGCGTATTACCTCTTAAAATGGATGATTATGCGCACCATAAATTCGACGTAAATCTCTATAAGTTTGGCGAAGAGAGTAAAAATTTTTTTAAATTAAATTTCTACGATTTCTTTGTAAAAGTTATTCTGTTGTTAGTATTTGCATGGTAATTTGCCAAACTATATATAAATAAGTCAAGCACACTTCATTAGTATGACAGCTAGTTTTACAGTTGTCTCTATTGAAGTTCTATAGGTCTAAAAACCACAAACCATAAATTTATAAGTTTCTCCGCAATAAGGCCTTTAAAAAATTCTGCTTTACTGGGTTCTAGATGACCCCAGATTGAGAACCACTTGACTATACGTTTATTACTCCTACTTAATGTGGCAGACAATCTATATTCCTTTAAATATCATGTACTTTTTCGAATCTAATGTCTTGGTCATTTGACAGCTAATGACTTGTTAAGCTTTACTAAGATTTTTTCTTTTTATTTTATACTCATTTTACTTTTTTTTTTTAGGTTTTTACAAAAACAAAATTTAACATCTTTATTAAATAAATAAAAATTCTGCAATAATTTTTTGTTCATCGTCGTCATCATCATCATCATCGCACAGTCTAGAGTTAATAGCTAAAAAATTATTTTTGAATGCTGAAAAAATTTCTATTGCATTAAAGTTAAACGTGTATTTATTTCGCATTAAATCTTCAATGTCAAGAAATATCATTGTCATTGCCAGTGTCAGCTTTATTTTCTGTCATTCATGTTTTCAGATGATTTGCACTACATGTTGCTCTCATTCATTCAAGCGGTTAGTTTAATAATTTTGTTGTTGTTGTTGTTATATTTTCGCTTTTTTCAGCGTCATCGGGTCTGCCATTAAATGGATACAATGATTTTTTCTTTAATAATTTTTTTTGTCTATTTTGATTTGCTTGCCAAATTCATTATGAATGAGTTTATTTAACTGAAAATTATAATTTTTAATTTTTCGTAATTCTGTTATTTAGTAGCAAATATACAAAATAACACAAGTTATTAAATAGTAGCAAATATCATTTTAACACGGCGACGTCATCGGAAGCAAGTAGTTACCACGCTCGCTTAAAGATAGGGACTCGAATAATATTTATTACGCTTATTTTTAAATAAGAACCTAAATAAATACTTACTTTTTTATCAATGAAAAAGTACTTTATTTTAACAACCTAAATAACGCATTAATATTATGCTCTCAAAGAAGTCGTTCGGATCTTTTAAGAACGAAAAAACGATTTGATTATTCTGTGAAACGTTAATTTCAAATTTAAAAATCAGTGAAAATCTATAAGTCATCAGTTTGAACCGCTTTGCCGCTATTGTCAAAAACATTAGTACTTATGCTCGATGTGTGTTAAACTAAATGAGAATTATGGATTACGATTCGAACTTTTGAAGAAGGCAGTTTGTTTTTTATCAAATATTTTAAATTTTTATAAAAATAAAAAAGAAAATATCATATACATACATATATAAATATATAATTTTATTTTAATTTTCAATTTCGTCTATGGATTTAAAATCTTATCCTATAGACCCTTTAAAAGTTCCTCCGGACAGATTACAATCTGTGGATTTATGTAACACTTCTTCGATTTCATCAACCAAAAACAAAGGAATTTCTGTTGCTCAAGAAAACGTTACAATTCTAAAAGATGTTATTCTTCATTCTGGTCTTACAGACTCTGATTCTTCATCTTTAATGGATTTTGATGATATTGTACAAAATAAAGATTCTCATACTTCTCATATAAAGAACACAATAAAACGCAAACGTATAGAAAGTCATCCTATTAAGTTAAATCTTTCTAATTTAGATGCTGCGAAGAGTAGCAATAGATTTGCAATTTTGGGAGAACTGAATATGCAATCAGGAAATTCAAATGAAAAGAAGCAGAAGAGGGTGAACAATGATTTAAAAGAAAATAATAAGAGTAATCGTGTTAAAAGGAACTATTGCCCACCTATTTTTCTTTATAATATGGACATTAAAATGCTTATTAATCAACTAAAATCAAAAAGCAATGATTTTAAAGTGGTCAATAAATCTCGTTATAAAAGCAAACTTTATTTAAAAGATGCTTCTGTTCATCAAGAAATGATGACCCAACTTCGGGACAAAAATATTGATTCTTATTCGTTCACACCTAAAGAACTGAGAAAAAAAATGTTGTACTAAGAGGGTTATTTTATAATACAGATTTGGCTGAAATCAAGACGGAAATTAATTCCATAATTCCTAATATTGTTAATAACGTTTCAAAACTCAAAACAATTTATTCAAGAAAAAATAATACTGACACAGGTTTGTTTTTAATTACACTTGCTTCTGGAAAATCTGTAAATGAGTTATCCCATATAAAGTACTTGTTAAGTCAGGTAGTTTCTTGGGAGTCCCCTAAGGCAAATTCTAAGGAAATCCAATGTTGGCGTTGCCAACAATGGGGGCATTTTTCTAAAAATTGTAATAGAACTCAGGCTTGTGTTAAGTGTTCAGAAGTGCATAACGCTGGTGAGTGTAAAGTTATTAAGGGACAAATAAATCCTTTTTGTGTAAATTGTGGTGAAGTAGGACATCCAGCGAATTGGCGTGGTTGTCCAATTTTCAAAAAATATTGCAAAGCTAAAAACAATTCTGTTGGAAATTTAAAAAATATAAATTTGCTTGCATCTCAAAACGTCAATAGAACAATTAATAGTTCTAGTTTAGTATCGGATAATAGATCTTTTGCAAACTGTTTAAGAAATTTTCCATATATTAAAGAAAATAAAAAAGTTCCTTCAATTGTTGAAGAATTTTTAAAAGTTGCTCGAATTTTGTGTAAAGAAGAAACACTTTCATTAGAAGATAAAATTGGACAATTTATGATTAATTATAAAAATTGTAGCAAATCTCAGGCTAAGATAGATTGTTTAAATCTTCTGAAAGAAGTTCAAAATGTGTATGGTAAATAAGTCCTTGAAAATGTTAACCTATAATGTAAGATCTCTTATTAGTTATAGCAGAAGAATCGATTTAGTGAATACCTTAAAGTATAATAAAATCGATATAGCTTTAATACAGGAAACACATCTCAAAACTAAACATAAAGTGTTTTTAGAGGGATTCACAACTATCAGAGATGATAACGCTATTGGAGTTGCGATTGTTTTAAGAGAGACGTATCAATTTAAACAAATTAAAATTGACAATGTTTTATTTCCACATTTGTTTATTGAAATTACTTTATTATTAAATGGCATCTCTAAAAGATTTATTTTTGGCTCTCTATACATTCCATGCAATTCAAGTTCCTTTTTAATATCGAATAGTCTTTCTTGCATTAGAAACTTTTCCAGTAATTATGATGGAATTATTCTCGGTGGGGACTTAAATTCTAAAAATATTTCCTGGGGAGATAAATACAATAATTTAAATGGAAATGCAGTTTATAGCTGGTTACAAGACTTTTCTTCTGAATTTGTTAGAATTTCTGACAAAATACCTTCTTTTCATAAAGGTTTTTCCTTTTTAGATCATTTTATTATAAGTTCTAATTTGATAAATAACTTTAATCCAAATTTCAACATCTTTTCTTTGCCAACTTTTTCGGATCATTTTCCTTTAAATCTTAATACAGAATTTCCCTATTTTGAAATTATTTTGAAACAACCTCGTATTTTAACCTCCTTTAAAAATACGAACTGGTCAAATTTTAAAAGTGATATACATTTTAATTTACAAGAACATTTTCCACCTTCAAATATTAATTTATCAAACTCAGAAATTGATTCTTATATAAATGAATTTTCGAATTGTTTAAATCAGATATCTAATATACATTCTAGAAAAATTGAAATTAAAAATAAACGAGCTTATATTTCGGAAAACATTAAAAATTTATTTAGATTAAAATACTCTTGGCAAAAAGAATTAAAAAAATCTTTACAAGAACTTTAAACAGAAATAATTCTAATTACTTACTTATTTCAAAACAAATTCAACTTATTAAAATTATTATTCAAGAACAAGTAAGGATAGAGCAAGCAGTAATCTTTAATCAACGTTTAAATAAAATTAAACCTGGTCCAAATTCTTATAGAGAAATAAATAAAATTATAGGAAACAAAAAGAAATCAAACATTTCAGATTTATCCGTTAATGGTGTAAAAATTACTGATAAACAAGAAAAATTACAGCATCTTAAAAATCACTTTTCTTTAATTTACGCAGGAAATTCTGAAATTAAAAATTTTTCTGAAATTAATAATTATATAATTCAATATTTATCCAATATTCCAAATACAATGTTTAGCTTTAACAATAATTTTTCTTCAAATAATGCTCAAAATGATATTAAATTAACATCTGCAGATAATTTAATACTTTATTCTAAATCTAACAAAAATAAAAAATCTTCAAGTTTTGATAATATTTCAAATTTTTTATTAAAAAAGCTTCCGAGGAAAGCCTTTGAATTTTTAGCCATTGTTTTCAATAACTGCTTAAACAATTCTTATTTTCCTGATGCTTGGAAAATCGCTAAAATTTATCCGATTCAAAAAAAATCTGGAAATATTGATATTATTAATATTCGTCCCATTTCACTTTTATCTAATTTAGGAAAACTTTTTGAAAAAGTGATAAAAGAAAAAATGGATATTTATTTGGAAAATCAATACATACCTGATCATCAATTTGGTTTCAAAAAGGGACATTCTACGGTAATTGCATTGCTAAAGTTTCACAATGATGTTGTTAATAATTTAAGAGAACAACGATGTACTGTTGCAGTATCTTTAGATATAGAAAAGGCTTTTGATAGTGTATATCATAATGGTATTCTTTTCAAAATGATACATATTGGATTTGATTTTTTTACAATAAAGCTGTTCAAAAGCTTTTTCACTAACAGGAAATTTTGCGTTGAGTTTCAAAACAATTGCTCAGATTTTGGTTTTGTCAATTGTGGTGTTCCTCAGGGTTCCATTTTATCTCCGCATTTATTTAATATTTTCGTTCATGATTTTCCTCATATTTATTCTGACTCAAAAAGTATTCTTTATGCTGATGACTCTTTATTATATGCTCATGGTGTTTCTCCAATTGACACATTGAGTTCTGTTTCAGCTCATTTAAATGTGGTTAATAATTATTATAAAGACTGGGGTATTTCTATAAACATTCCTAAGAGTAAGGCAATTTGTCTTAGAAACTCATCTGGTAAATGTAAGAGTTTTGTTGTTCCAGAAAGCAAAAACCTTAAACTATTTGTTAATGGTGTTGAAATTCCTTTTGTCGAAAGTCTTCGGTATTTGGGCGTTGTTTTTAACCAATTGGTAAAGTTTAATGAAAATGCAAGATTTTATCTTAATAAAGCTAACCGTATAAGAGGTTCTTTTGGACTGTTATTTAGAAATAACTACTTACCCGTTAAAACCAAATTATTGATTTATAAAACTAGTATTAGACCCATTTTAATTTATGCCTTTCCAATCTGGTTTACCTTATCACCTACTCTAATGAAAAATTTTGAAATCTTAGAACGTAAGGTTATTCGACTCTGTATAAACAAGCATTATGAAGGAGAAAATAAACGCTTTTCAAATAAATTTATTTATGATATGGCTCAAATTGAACCTTTAGCATGTTATGCGTTTAGTTTAATGAAAAAATTTATTAATAAATTGCAATTCAATGACAATCTTTTGATCAAGAATATTATTCATGAACAGTCCAATTTAAATTGGTCAAATACGATTTATTTATCTCCGTTGGGATACTTGGAAAACGAGATTTCAAGCAATAACAATCTTATGCCAAACTTTTTTATTTCCACCTTAAGGGGAACTCATAGGGGATAATATATATATATATTTATTTTTAATTATAACTTTAGATTTAAGTCTACCTTTTAAGTACACTTTTCTTCTTTAATGTTGTGCCGGGAGCAAGTACATTTCTACACATGTTATACATATTTCATTCAATCTTTTGTAAAAGATAAGCCTGATACTGTATATATACTGTATTCTTGTAATTAAAACCAAACATTATAGTTTTAAGATTTGCTTTTTCATGTTTATTTTTATATTAATTATTTGTAACTTATATTGTTTTATAAAAAATGAAGTCTCCAATAAACTTACTTACTTACTAAATGAGAATTATAAAAAGTCAATGCACTTGAATGGCTTCGTACAAATTTAGCTATAAGTAATCGTATTGTGTGTGTATCTAAGCAATTGTGTATTAAAATTTAAGCCTTTGTTAAAATTTAATCAAAATATGAGTAAAAATACCTTTATTATTTTAAATATTTTACAAATAAAAAACCTCCTATACATTTGATAAAAAAAAACTAATTTCTAACTTCAATAAAATTAATTTCTTATAACCCTTAAATAAACAGCAACGACATTAATATCATCTAATAAAATTAGGTACCCTCTACTAAATACTCTAGAGTTATATAGGCCACCTGTTGCCTTTTTACACTCATTTTCTCACGCCTACTTTGTCACACACTAAATAATTGCTTAATCAACTTGACATTATTTAAGATCATCAGCACAACTCGTTAAGTGTAGAATTCATTTACATAAACGCTGGTTTCTTTTAATTGTGATAAATATACATAAATTTTTATAATAGTCTTTAAAGTAGATAATTAAAAAAATTTTAAAATTTCATTAGTAGAACTTGTAAAATGTTTATACAATACCGAGATGTATGCGCATAAACCTTGATTTTGTGAAAAAAATAAGCTTTGAATCGTTTCTTAGCAGCAATAACTATTTTTAACGGAGACCTTATAAATTTAAATGAATTAATTTTCTTAAAAAACAGTTTTTTAAAAAGGCGTAATCAAGTTTTAAATAAATTAGTCTGTATTTTAAAAGTTTTGAATGCCACATTCCCCTTAATATAAAGATTTTGGTTATAAAAGGAATAATAAGTGCTAGAGTCTTAAAATTACTTCATAAATATCACTGGCGAAATGGGAGTGACTCCTTTCACACAACGAAAATAATATTTATTTTTAATCGAAAAAATTTTAATACCGACAATTTTCCAATATTCTATAACGGAAATCAAAAAAGTAGAAGTGAAACCTTTTACACAACGTAAATGTTTAAAATAGCTTATATTTGAAACCCTTAAAAATATATTTTTAAAGTCCTTATACATTTTTTATTACACTATTTAATAGAAAGAAGCCAATAAATGTGCTGCATTCCGATTCTGATCATCATCACCACATCGTAGCATAGCCTTGATTTCCTGTATATAGTAGTTATCCATATATCTACATACCGAACTGTATCCTACCAGTCAAGACCTTTCACTTTATATTTATATTGTTAGGTTTAAGAAAAAAAAAATTGTTTTGACGTCATCTTGAATTTTACACTTTTTCATAGTTAACTATATGCTACTGATCAAGCCCTTTTTCTTGATGTGATTTGAATTTGAAGGTTGAAGGGGCTAAAAGTGTTTTTACTATATTTAACCCATATATCTGTCATTTTGTTTAAGACGTACATGGAATTTTTAATGTTTCATACTTAACTCTGTTCTACCAGTTCTGTTCTACCAGTCAAGACCTTTTATTTGATGCTAATATTGAAGAGGTTGAAAGGGGTACATTTTTAAAAGCTTGATTTGACCTCTACAAAAATTAATTATACGACATTTTGTAGTGGCGGCCATCTTGAAGTAATTTTTTTTATCTGCATTATATTCTGCCCGTCAAGCCTTTTCATTTGTTGACCCTCACAGTTGATTAGTGTGTAGAAGAGCTTTGATATATTTAAAAGAATATATATATTTCTCTAAGATTATTTTTGCCTCTCCCTTTTCTCGATTAGTGCCCAATTTCTTACCAAAATCTCTATAATACATTTACAATTAGTAGCATACGTGTCTGTAAATAATTCTAGGGCTGAAAAATTTTGATTTTTGATTTGTATTCCAAATATTGAAATCACGATATGTGTTGGTTTCTAAAAATTGATTTTTACACAACATAAATATTTAAATCACGGACATACGGAAAATATTCAATCGACCTCGTGTCATAAGCCATTACAAAATTTATACTTTATGGTGTTGGAAATTTATATGGTAAAAATTACAAACGGATTTACAAAGCTTTATATACTCTTGGTACCACAGGTGAAGGTATAACAAATCTTGTGACTGCATTCTGCGACATATGTATTTTAAATGCCAATTTGTGATGAAAATTACTTTAGGTCAGAATTCTAATTAATAATTTCAATGTAAGGGTAACATAGTCTTTTTGCCTATTCACATTGAAAATGTGTTCGATGTGCATATTTAGACGATCCAGATTCTTTTATTGGAAAAATTTGATTTGAGGTTATTGTTTATGTGGACTTTTTGGTGACGATTTTTAGCCACTGGCTTCACCTCTTCATATTTCTTATAAATTGAGGCAGGAGCACCCACTGTGTAGTAGAGGCAACCAGGTCACATAGCTAAATCCGTTATTGACTGTACACCCTCTGTGCAGGAAACGGAGAAAGTGTTGTGCATTGCATACATGGAGGCAACAACTAGAATGCGAAATTGGTCAGAACGATCTAATCTGAAGGCAAACTAAACACAAAACATCTAATAGAATTATTAAATTCCTTATAGGAACCACAGTAACACCCAGAAATTCGAAGTATTCTTAAAAATCTATTGCCTCAAGACATTAAATAAATATATACCAACAACAACTTGGGGATTTTAAAGGATGATATTGTATGTCAAACATCACACTAAAGAATTGAAATATTAAAACGTCATTTGAGTGAAAAAGTTTTTTTTTTGCAAATAGGGAACCTGTCTCCTGATCGTGCGAGTAAAATTCTCTTAATTATATCTTTTGGTTATAAGTTTAGTTCTTGTATTATGTTAACTACATAATAAGTCTTGAGGAAAAGGTCTTAAATATAAAAATTTAAAAGTAAAATATGAATATTTTAGTTTAAGTGTGCTCTGTCATTATTCTGTCTCTATTTAAAAAAGAAATTGCTTTTAATAAATTATTATTTTATTACTTCCAAAAATTTTAATTATTTCTTTTGTTTAGAAAATTTCAATTTTTATTTGTCTTTCTTTAATGAATAGGAAAAATTATTTTAAACAAATATCTTAGAAATTGTTTGTTTTCGATTTTTTTTTGTTATTAAATCGTTCATTTTAATCATATTTTATGTAAGAATATGTTCTTAACAAACAATGTTTTCAAATATTATTTCCATTAACAAATTCTTGGAATCATTTGAATAGCAAACAAATACTCAATGACAATATAAATGATTGCATTAAAAAGCTAATTAAAATGCACTACAATTACAAAATGTTGTCTTTTCAATCCCCCTTCTACAGCAAATGTACTGATTAGAAGTGTGTACATATGCATGTATGTATGTGTGTATGATGTCAAGTGAAGTTGTATTAGAAGGCACGCTCTAGGGGGTATAAAAAGATCCCCATATTAATGTGATAAATAAGTTTTTTTCGATTTTTTTTTAATATAAAACACTTTGAAATAATTCAATGGTAAAACATATGGCTTTTTCAAGTAAAATCTTTATTACCAAAAAAAAAGTGTTAAATTTATCGCAATTCTTTTTTTATGACAAGGAGGGGGAGATTTGAAACAAAAAACAAAAAGAAAAACTTCAACAGCTAAAGGTAAAAGCTAAAAAAGATATTAAAAAAAGAACTAAAATCGAATTTATATACATAAATGCATTTTTTATTATTGTTCTTTATATTTTTCTGAAATGTAAATAAGTAACATTATTTCAAGACAATGGATTTGACTTGAAGTAATATAATTTTTTGCGCTGCACTTATATGACACTGATTGACATACAATAAATACATGTTAAGAACTTTTTTAAAATTTTTTGTGCAAAAAACACTGAATAAACAAATCAGAAAAAAGGAGTGTCAAAGAATTTTCCTTTTAATGTTTTTTTTTTGTTTTGCCTTTTGTTTTATCCAGCCTTGTAACAAAGACTGAAAATTGCCAGTTTTGTCAAAGAGCTATGACAACACTGAAATAAAAAAAAACAATAGAAATTTGTCAATTTCAAGGATAAACGAGATCATTTTTTAACAGCGGGAATTCGAAAGTAAGAAACCCATAATTGAATATTTTATAACAAAAAACTGTTTCATTTTACAGCTTGAAAGAATTTTGACACATGTCATACTTTATGATTACACTATTAAGTAGTATTCTTAAGTAGTTTTTAAATAAAGTTTTTGTTATGGAAAATATTACTTTATAACATGTCTTCTTATTTATTTTGCTGTAAAGAAATACATAATTTAAATGACAAGTGCTAACACATGACAAGTGTCAAGTTAGAGCGTTAAGTATGCCAAAGCCATTAAATACATTTTACTGTTTAAGGTCATGTAAATATCTTGAAATAGTTTGCAGTAAAAAATTGTACTCTACACATGTGTAATACATTTAATTTGCCATTAAAAAAAAATGGTTATGAAATTCAAGTACAAAAATCTTTTAAATCTCAACAATAATCCTCTTGAAACGGCAAATTTCAAAATTGACATTGAACTTGGATTTAAATAATTTATGTCACATCAAATAAATAAAAATATTTTTAAACATTTAAATCTATTTTTTCATTTAAAAGTCAGGCATAATATTTTTTTTTACTTAAAAAAAACAATCTCACGCAAATTATTGAGATTTTTTCTAAATATTAAACACAGATGCTGTCTGTCGTCATGAAAAAGGTAATTGATGACACAATATTTATTTTCCGCATTTATAAACCATTTTTTTTTTCTTAGCAAAAAAAACATGTTTGAAAATACTTGAAATTTACAAGGATTTAAGAAATTCTAAACAAATTTCTTTAAAGAAATACTGGTTGCCTTTTGCTTTTGCTTTTTGTTAAACAAAAAGTCATGAATATTTTCAACAAAATGCTTATTAATTGAAACATGAGTTATTCTCTTAAATTGTGCTTAAGATTTATGATTATTTAACACCCTTTTATTGAGGTAAACTTGAAAATTGACCAGTGGTTGGTTGGCTTTTCTGTTGAAAAATTTCTTGATTTTTTGTTTAAGACAAGACAGCATTGATGCTGCATAAAATTGTATTCAAAGATGTTTCATTGTATGTTTTATTTTTTTTATAAATTCCTATATAAGATGCACAGATGATTTGGTGATTTATTTAAAATCATTAATCTTTTCTATTTTCCAGTTTCTTTTTTGTTGGCCTTATGAAAAGTGGTCAAGCATTTTTTTTTTGAAAATATTATATTTAATTAATCATCAAATTATTCATTGCTCTGACTTTTGACAAAAGCTTTTGACAATTTTCCATTTTCCTGGGAACATTTTCTTTGTTTAAAAAAAGCTTGTTGAATGGTTTTGTATCGTTTTGTTTTGTAAAATATTAATTAACATTTCTTTATACTGCTAAAGATCAATTTCAATTTATTATCTCTTCCATAGCACCCTTTCTCTAATGACAAGACAAAAGATAAAGGAAAATTTAAAGAAAAAATTCCCACCAGGTGTTTTCATCAATAAATTTTGTTTACAGCCATTTAGGATTTGACCTTTGTTTTAACTAATAAATTCTCAAAAAAAAAAAAAATAAAAAACAAACGAAAATCTAACAAATAACCACCACAAATGTCCACACATTGTAATTATTATTTTAATTTTTTCAGTTTGCTTTTACACTTACACATATTGTACACCCCATATAAATTAGAATTATATCCCGCGGTTTTCCATCACTTTATTCCTGCACAGGATTAAATTGTTTCAAAAATATTACTGTTGATTTAGACCATAAATGTCTAATAAATAGTATTGAAATTTTAATTATTACATTTCCCTTTTGTCTTATTTCCAAAAACACCTTCACCTTTTTTTTACATCCTGTTTTTATATATAAAAAAGCCAAAAGAAAAAAAATCAACAGGAAGATATAAATAAATTAGTTGGTTTGATTATTTCCCTGCTAACTACAGCCTTTTGTTATCTGCTTAAAATTGTTTTTGTATTTTAATTTTTATTTATTCTTATCGTTCATTAGTCTGCTAGTAACTCTATTTTGCTTTATACCCTCATATGTTGCTTCATTATCATTATCCTGCAGGACTCAGAATGTATGTAGATTTTTATAGAGTGGTGTTTTGTAAAACCAAAAAGGAGAAAAAAAAACGGTCGTAAATTTTCTTAAGTGTATTTTTATTTGTGGTTTTTATGTCCTTTTTTGTTGCTTGAAATTCGGGTGTGGAAAATTGTAATTTTATGTGTAAATTTGTTTATTAACTAGTTCTTCATTTTCCCCCCCCAAAACAAAAACGTAGAAAATTAAGAAAATTTATTTGTGTTTAGAGTTTAAAGGTAAAAAAGTGTAAGCAATTTATTATTTTAAGTGGATTTTCATTGGCTTATCATTAAAAATAATTAGATGGGAGTGTCTTTGCCAATGAATTAATTTTTATTTACGGCACTTTATTCAAAAAACTACTTGTGGACTACTAAAGGCATTTCAAAAATGTAATAAAACGAACGGGATTATTTTATTTCACAAATAATGATTTGTTTTTACGACTTTAATGGGAAAAACTGCGACATAAGTTACTCGTATAAGGAAAGAAAATTATTTAAATTTAATAAAATGGGGTAAAACTTGCAAAACTTTTTAACAAAATTTTTAGGATTTCTTTCAAGATACTCTTGACTCTGTGAGAAAGTATTAAATTCTTATGGCCTTATGTTTAAATGTAATCAAGGGTTTTGAAAGCGTTTATTAAACTTATTTCCTATTTAAATTCGACTTTTGGCCTTTTTTATGAATATGTCGGATGATATACAGCCCTAAGTGCTAAAATGACATAACAGTCAAATTTTTCCGATTTAAATTATTAAAGAAGAATTATGCTCTAGCTTCCATTACCTTGTCGCTTAAAAAAATAAATCGAAAGTTACAAAAATAATGTAAACGACATCCATATTTTTTTGTGTGGCTGCAAAAATAACGTAACTGACATTAAACAATGAGTGATTAACCGAATAATTTACGAAATAAACAAATGTATTAATTAAAAAGAGCAACTCCTATTTGCATATCGATGACTTCTTATAATAAGGGCGTTTCTCGATTTTTTCAAAATCAATCTTTAAAAGTTTTTTGATAGTTTACTAACAAGCACATTAAACCTAAAAAACTGTGTAAGCCCTGGTTAAAAATCATGAATTTATAGTCCCATAAAAAACCTGGGTATCAATTCTAGTTCTATGAAACTGTGAAATGATAAATTTTTGTATGCCATAACATATGGTGCTATCTTACCTTTTACTGTACAAAAAGTTTTAATTTTATAGTTTCACAGAACAAGAATTGAGCAACTGAACTCATTTCATTGTTTTAAGTTTTGATCAGTTTTTTCCATCTTCTGGTTAGTTGTAAAACAATCGTGTTACGTCCTTTTTATATTAAGCCATCGATATGTTTCTGTTCATTGTTTTAATCTAGAGATGGAACCGTAAATAACTATTAAGTCACGTTCATGCAGCTCACGATAAAAATTTTACTAATACACGACCCTGTTTTTTTTTTGGCCTACACACATGTACGCTCACGTAAATATATATAATGAAAAATTAAAAAAACTGATAGTCACGGAAAACTCAAATTATCGAAATCATTTAAAAATGTTTACTATTAAAACTGGTCTAAATATTTTATAAGAACGTGCTGCCAATAATTATCTCTTATAATTGTATTAAGTTATTTTCTAATTGTCCTTAAAGAATCCCGATTAAAAAAATAAACCATAGGGATAAAAGGTAGACTTAGTATTAACCTAAATTGTTATGTATGTATATGTTTGGCAAATTTATTTATTATACCTATTAGTAGGATTATTAATTTGAAAATAAAAAAAAAGTCAAAACTTTCAACAAAAATAAAAAATTTACAACACAAACAACCCGTATAGGCTGTGTGATGATGAGTTTGCAAACGACTTCATCTTGTTATCGGGATAAAAAGTAGCCTATGTGTCAATCTAGGTCGTTATCTATCTATGTGTCGAGTTTCATTTAGTTCCATTCAGCCATTTTTGCGTGATTGAGTAACAAATATCCAAACATTCAAACATCCAAACATCCAAACATACAAACATTCACATTTATTATATTAGTAGGATTAAATAAAAAAATATTTGACGAGGGTATTATACTATGTTCACACACGTGCCTAAATTGTCAATTTATAATATTATCGCAATTAAAGGTCTTATTGGGCGCAATTTACAATACTAAACATTATTTTTAAATTGAGCAATATATACTTAATTGTTTCACTTATTGTCTAAAACTCGAAATACAACTCTTGAGAAGTATGTTCAGTGAGAAGAAAATTCTATAGGTGGCATTTCTAATGTCAAACAAATAAATATACAAAAAATAAAAATTAAGAAAATGTAAAATTTTTAAAAAAAAATTTTAAAAAAATAGTTGAATAAATTCAAATACATACATGTATGTATAAATATAATTGTAAATATATTTTATCAACAGGAAAAACATGAAAAGAAGGCATTATTTGATTTGGTATAAATACATCGTATTTTACAGCTATCAAATGCTAATGGAGTAAGATAAATTGAGTATGTCTGAACACTTATTTTATTTGCTCAATCAACACTAAATTGAAACAATTAAAAATATCTGTCTGAACAGGGTATTAAAATAAGTTTTAAAGGCGAATGAATGAAATTAGAAGAAAAATCAAAAACAAAAAAACTGTTTTAAATTTTTGTCATATGTGTTACGCTATTTTTGAGGTCACATTTTAGTTGAACTTGTTAAGAAATGTAGACGACATAATTAATGCAACCTACAAAAAAAATTATAAATATAATTAAGGTAAAACTAATCTATAAAATGCATAAGATTTGGCAGGCTATATTCAAATTTTCACAAAATTAAATCCCAAACAAATTTGAACAAAATTCAAAAAAAACTTTATCCTAAAAATTGGGTTTTTGGTTGTTACCTTATTTTAGAGGTTAAGGTTTAATAAATATAATAAAAAAATAAAAATTTTTTTTTTTAATTTTTTATCATTTTACAGTTTCTGATCTGCTGTATCTAATTTCTGTTGTCATTTTCTTAATTCTAATAAAGCATGCTCATAATTATTAAAAGATTTGATATACTTATACCAGTAGTTATTTTAATAATAACAGTTTTGGAAACCCACAAAGTTTAAAAATATATTTTACCGCCTCTTCGAACTGAGCCAAACACACGACTCAAAAACAACTAGTAGCAGTACTTTATATAAAATTTTCCATTATTCTAAGGAAAACTAGCAACAATCGTAAAAAAATCTTTTTTATATTTTTAATGTGATTTTTTAAAAATATAAATATATACCCTGCTACTATGCACTTATAGCACACTTGTAATAAAATTAAACATATAAATTTTTTAAACTTTGTTTAAAAAGAAAATAGCGCTAATTTCTAACAAGTTTTTTTTTAACTCTTAAATTTTAAACCGAAACAACAATAAATTTTAAATAAAAAGATTAGTTAAAGAAATTTATAAAAAAAGGTAAAATAAAGAAAAAAAGTGACGCTTCAATAGAGTGGTTGGTTACAATGCGTCGGTTTACTGTCTGTTTCTCCTCAAGGAAAAATTGTTTGTTTTGCTTTAAAGACTGAAGCTGGTATTTGGATGCTTGTCTTCTAGACTAGACCTGTGTGTATAATTGTTAAAGCGCAGGGTTTCACAAAGCAAGGATCAACATTAACAATTTCTTAAGTTAAAGGAACCATAGTAAAACTGTCAATAAATTTAAAAAAAAAATTAAGCAGCTTTTTCTATTTAAAATTTTTAAATCAACTTCCTTTTTGTAAAAAATTGTTAAATAAATATTTGCTTAAAAATTTTTAATCAATTAAATTTAAACTAAAATTTGTTTTAATTAATTTATATATTTTTTTTTTTTTTTGTTTTAAATTTTTAATTAACTTTAAGAAAAATTTTGAATATTTCTAGTTATTTTGACAGAAAATTTTTAAATATTTTTTTAAAGTTTTAAATTTTTACAGAATATGTTTTATGATTTCATAAACAATTTTATTTAATGTTTCTATTTGCTAAAACTTAATAGTTTTCAATAAATTCTTTGTGGAAAAATATTTCGAAAGACAAAATTTTGATAATATTTTTCAAAATTAGAAATTTTGTGAATATTTTATATTTCTAAGGAAATACACAATTAACAGTGGTGTTCGATAAAATAGAGCCACTGTAAATAGACACTTGTTTGCAAAAAGTAATGTATCAAATCGCGTTATATACAGGGTGGAGAGAAAATCATCATGGGTCTTTATAGTTTTTCAATTTTATACGTATAGTGTAAAAAAATAAATTTATATAAATATCTAAATTAAGAAAAAATTTCTGTTGATTTCTAATATTTATATTCTTTAAAGAAGAATTTTTAATAGATTACTCTTTAACAAGAAGTTTTTTATTTTTTTTTTATAAAAATTTCTTAGTAAATTTCTTTTACAGAAAAATTTTTTCACTCAAGTTCTTGGAAAATTTTACAAACCTAATAAAAACTTAAATATAAGTAAATTCTCTTAAAAGATTTAATATTGCAAAAAAAAAATTTAAAATTTTTCTTTCTATCCCTTTAGATACCGAGCGGAGTAAAGTACGAAACCCAGAAAATATTATTCCTCAATAGCCTTGTAAGTATTTTTTTTAAATATATTTAATGTAACTCAACTATATCAGTCTTAATAACGTACCCTGAAGAAATTAAAAAGTTAATTGCAAAGAAAATAATAAGGTATAGAATGTGAAGAAAGAGGAGTTCCAAAATTTATTTTTCTCCCGTAAAAACTGCTTAGTTTTTTTTTCGTTAACAAATTTTAAAAATGACAAAACAAAAAATTTTTTACTTAGTTTTACACAAATGAAAATTTCATTTTTGAGCACTTCTCGTAAGTGATTTATTGTTTCCTTCACTTCTCATAAGTGATTTTTTAAAAATGTTTCTCATTCTTTCATATTTTTGGTATACAAAAGTCTACTGCATTTTTATCGGGGGAGACATTTACTTAAATTCATAAGTGTACATGTTTACTTTTTTTTTGTCTGTGTTTTGTTGAAAAATAATTCTTCAATTTAAACCCAAATTTGTGTTTTGTATCGCCAATTAATGTTTATTGGTTTATTTACTTGTGATTATAATTTCTGTTGCATGTTGTACTGCTCAACATCAAGTAATGATAAACTTGATTGAATCTTAATCCTGCACATTTACAAACAATATTTAAATAATTAGTAATAGTTAACATTTTTTTAATCAAATTTAAAAAAAAATTAAAGCTATGGATTGATTAAGAAATAATTATATATTTTATTTCCATAGCAATAAAATACCACAAAAGAAATTTTTTATTCTAAAAAAAATGTTAATTTACCCTCCCTGTATGATTCTAATACAACGGCTTAAAATATATGAAATTAAATAGTATTGTTATACAAAGTGTTTTAATGAAATTTACCAACAACAAGCTTACATTACAATGGAAGTTATGAATTGAACAAATATATAAGCGAGAGATCATTAACGAGCAAAAGCAAATTTTTCACAATGTTTAAACATATTTGTGTTTGTTCCTATCGCTCATGTTATGTGCTTCAAAAAATAAACATATACACTCATTTATGAGTGAGAAAAAAAATTGGAAATCCTATTTATGAGAAATATAGAAATTATTAATATTTTACAGCATGTACGAAAACATGTGAACCATGCTGAAAACACCTGCATGTAGCACTAGATAATGTGAGAGGAAGATGTGAGAATTTAAATTCGAAAACATTAATATAATATTTTTTTATATAGATTTGTTTATAAAAATTGAAGATGTTTTAAGAACTAAATAAATTTGTTCAGATTTCACTCATTACACCAGCGGCAGAGTAAATTAATTGCTTGGCATCACAGTGATCATTTTTTTGAACATTGCGTTTTAACTCAATTTACTGAATATGGCCTTTTTTTTCCAAACATGAGTTTTTCTAGAAAATTTATCAATATGGCCTCTATATCAGCAAAAATTTAAGTTTAAAAATTTTCAGATAAATTTATAATTTGTTTACGATTTTATATATTTTTTAAAGTACACTTTTAACAATATCTTAAATGACTTAACAACTACAAAAAAATTAAGTTGTTTTTAAAAAAAATATTAAAAATTTTTAAGAAATTTGCAGCAAACTTCTTTCTAAAAAATTTTATTTAATTTGGAATAAATTTTGTTTTTATTAAATTTTCTATAATATTTTACCAAATCGTTAAAAAAAACCCCTTGGGAAGCACTGCCCTAGCTTTTCCTTTTAATTGTCTTGTCGAGCTACAACTTTGAGATGGAGACGACGACACACGCTGACGTCTTTTCATATCAACTCAACTTTTTTTGTAACATAGAAATATACAAAAACACACAACAAAATTGATGAAAAACAAAAGAACTTAACAAACATCATTTAGTTGCCGTAAATCTTGAAGAAAAAAACACAAAAGAAGTACTAGACTTGATTTAGTTTTCATTTACTCTTGATGAGGAATAAAAAAGTGAATTAAAAATATATGTTACAACAAAGACCACAACCGTAAGTTGTGGAGAATAATGAAGCTTAAAAGGCACAACAATAAAAATACCCTATAATTTTATCGTTAAGCAACCCACAATTTAAAGAAAGAGGCATTTGTATTCAAAACATGGAATAAGGTAAAACTAAAGTCTATGATGGGCAGGTTTGAGAGCCGATATCAATAGGTTTGCTTGTACTTTAATATCGTTAGAAATCATTACTTTTCTATTACTTATTCATTTATAGAAAAAATTATACTCAATCCTATTCGGTCATTTGCGATAAATTAATTAAAGATTGATAAAATTAAGTAACAGAAATGTATAACATTTGATGTGTTTATGGCATTAAGGTAAAGAAGTAATATCAGCAGCATTTATTTAGCTCAAAGGAGTTACAATTACTACCTCCTTTATTTTTGTAGGGTACTTTAGATACAGAGAAAAAGTTACCAAATGGCGTCATGACGTTGCGATATTTTGCTTGTCCTCTGTGTTTGTGTTGACATGGATGGTCGGGTTGCAGTTGCATTTGTGGTTAAAGTATTGTATTAAATTAAGAACTGATGATAATTTTCTATATTCTACTTTCACGCTGTCTGTTACTCTTCTAAATGTATGTTAATTTACGTCGTTACAACAAATACAATAAAAAAAAGGAAAAAACATTAAGTCGTAACCGAAGAACAAAATCTTGTTGAATTGTTTTGTCTTGCTGGCTGCATTTTTTTTCTTCGTTAGTTAATTTGTTATAATTTGTTTTTTTGTTTTTCCTTGCCAACTGTCTGTCTGTCTGTCTTTCTGATTGAACGTCTTAAAATTTTTACGTGATTTAAGTAATTTACTCAAGTGTAATGTGAAAAAAAAGGTTCTAATGATGCTTCTAATTTATATTTATTTGTAATTTTCTTCTTTTGGGTTACAAAACATATAAAAATGATGACGTTTTTTCTCTATTTATCTTATTTTTTCTAATTGAAGATTTTTCATGGCACTTATTTCTACTCGAATGATAAATTTTCCAACTGCATTAGTACATAAAAATGCATTTAGTAAAATGGTCTTGCCTTTAAACCTTAATTATAAATAATTTTCATCCTCTTTTTTTCTTCTCCTCTAATTGCTAACAAAGATAGCAAGAAAGCTACTGGTTTTCGTTTTTTTCTTCTTCTTCTTCTAAATTTCTCACAAATCATGCTAGAGAGTAGAAATTTTTAAACAATTTACACACACAAAATAATGTCTAGTCATTTGAGAAAATTTAAGGAAAATTATTACAGAATAAAGGAAATTTGTTACTAATCATTTTTACAGCCTGCCTTAAGGAATAGTAATAGTTCCTTCTTATACAAAGTATATGTAAACACACGTACATATGTGTTAGTTTAATCCTGTTTAATTTCCTTGTTATTAGTTTTGTTTTTACCAGCATTGCAAAACTGTCCATTCCGTCTTTCAATTGCTTCGTTTTATTTTCGCATTCTTCACGCTTCTTTCTATGGCAAATTGTGTAAATAAAACCCTTTTTATTGTTCCCCCGGGGGAATCGTAAGGTAATCAATCACTTATTTTCTTAATCTTGTATCTTTTACATGTCATTTTTGTGTGCATGTGTAGTTTGCTTTCCATTCACTCTTTACATTGTTGTAGATATTAAAGTATGGGGTTAAAAACATACTTTAACTGGCCAGTTTTTGCTTACAGTCAAATCCCAAAGGAATTTTATCAACTAACTGGTCAATCAAATATTAGTTAAACAAAGGGGTTAGAGCTGCAGTGTTACACGTTTAATTTTATTTAACTAGAACAAATTGTAAAAATTATTTATGCCTTGTAAGAAAATGTTATTGATAATGTCTGTAAAAGTTGACTTAAAGAGAGGGATTTAGGGATTTCTGCAACGTAAGAGAAACTGTATGTGAATGAAAATGTAGTATAGTTTCCAGAAATGTTGGCATACAGCAACATATTGATACCCTACACCATCAGATGTGTCAAAAATATTATGGGCTTGAGTTGATGTTTGTAACGCAATATAAAATACTATACATCTACCTTTGCATACCTTATTGATTGGAATAAGAGTTGCCTTTCCATACCTCTTCCCTTTGTCTGTCTATCTAAACCTTGTGATTAACAATTTTCACACAATTAAAATACAATTTACAAAGTTCTGTGATCCACAAATGGAATCCAGCATGTTGTTGTGCATAAGAAAAAACGTGCAGATTAACGTTGAAGTACTGCCTGTATTGTGGCCTAAATTAATCTCAAAAATCTCCAAAACATTTTATCTGCGCAAAAAATTTTTATAAACGGCTTTCTTTTACCGGAAAAAACTTCAAACCGCAATAATTCTTTGAACGAATTATTATCACACTTATCATACTCAAAAGCAACAAACTGTTAAAGTGAATGTTTAACCGAGCAAACAAAGAAAAAGAACTGCACGTTCACAAAAAACAATAATTGTTTTTCAAATTGTTTTTTAAATTATATTTAAGGTGTAATAATTGAAACAAGGCAAACAGTATAAAAATCAGAAGCCAAATTTTGCGGTTTTTGGTCACAACTAAGCGAAAAAAAGGGTGCTAAAAACAGATTATTAAAGAATAAATGCAAACAGTAGGGGATATCACAATACGGTGTAAATATATGCAAGAGCTTGAAGGCTTAACTATTAACAAAGTTAGTGTGATTTTACTTACAATATTTAGTCTTTCTGTAAGTCCACATATAACAGCTTTTTTTTACATATTTCAAAGTCTTTATAATATGCAACTCTTTCACGTTTTTCCATAACTGCATACAAAAATCAATTCAATGGTTTTCGCTTAATTTGCTGCTGATTATACTACCATAAAACAATAAGCCCATATGAAACTCTTACTATACTTTACAGCTTCTAAAAAAAGTTATATTTTTACGGCTTTAAAAAGGTTGTTGCTAATTCAATCAGGAAGCTAGATCCATCCACTTCGACATCGATTTAGGTCTTTTACCATTAGAAGGGAATTCCCACAAAAGTTAATGTAATCCCTACTAGTATTGAATCGACTCTAATCACGTCAGGCACGCACGTGCTGGTAGTGTAGTGTATTCAGATATCTATAGCACTGAAATGCCTGATGCCAGCCTGAGGAATTGCTTTATGCTGAATGAGTCAATGGTGGCAGGGGATATTGATATACCTCACAAGGGAAACTCACATTTGGGGTGGGTGCTGTGGGAAAAGCAATTTTTTCGGGCAAATATTTACACCTACACAATATCTTAACCTCTTTGGCCCACACATGCGACAAAGACTCTATGTAAACTTAAGAGAAAAAAGAAATCTCTTGAAGTAGGAGGATTTACCACGCCCTGCCTCATTATATTGTTTTCTACGCTTTTTTGTCTGTCCCACAGCAACTTCTGCAGAAGCTGTCTCGACCGGAAAGAAAATAAATCGATACATCACCTCCTGAGCAACTGTTGAGCTTAACAAGATCGTAGAATTAAAGTTTTAAGATCAGTTATTGTTGCAGTGCCTAAAGAGTCTCTCAAATGCGTCTTGAGGTATTTTGCGGGGTTCGTCAAGAATACCAGCTAATTAAACAATCACCTGGAATCCTGATGAGTTTGATAATAGGGCGTTTTTTTTGTGTGCTTAAAAAAAATTTGACAAATAATTTAAAATATTTAAATAAAAAATTATTAATTTAAACTATAATACAGACCCGAGAAGTCTTATTCCAAATCACTCTACTGCAAAGACTTGACCGAATATGAATACATTGCATGTTGACTTTGAAGGTATTAAGTCCTATTGGAATCCTGGTAGCTTAGCACGGATTAAAATTGAATCAGAAAAAAGGCTAAAGATGATAGCTTTTGCTTCTTACCATAGCAATTTCGCCAAAAATGCGGCTCCTGACTAAAGATCATTTCTCAGTAAAGACTAAGCCAAGATTTTCAACAAACAAATAGTCCATTGACCATTGACTTTTAGGTTTTAGATTAAATAGTTATTTTGCGTTAAATGAGGTAAAGAAAACTTAGTCACTTTTAAGTTTGCAGAAGCCCGAGTTCTTCTTTATGATGGAACAAACGAATGCCTCTCATTTTTCTACACTCTTTCGAGGAGAGTGCTTATGATTTTAATAAATACCGTATTTCAGCGAATTATGGAGCAGTTATAAAATAATATGCCAATAATTTGAGAGATAACATCAAAAGCAATATGGCTTATTTTAATATTATATACCCGCTATGAGCCCCCTTAATGTTCTACTGGATTCTACTTTATACTTATCCCAGACAAATACCAGTTCTTATTACAGTTTCTGTTTGCATTATCTTCTTACTTATTTGGTACGCAGATTGTTGAGGTTAAGTTCACATCCATTAGTATTATGGTTGGCAAACAAACCACTGACAGCTACCAAACGTTATAAAAACCACAAAATAAATTACAATGAAATTTATCAAATTTTTGAGAGCAACTCAATAAAAAACTAAAAACAAAAATAAAAACATATTGCAATCAACAATGATGGGAAAAGAACAAACTTTCAAAGAAAACAACAAATATAGTTCATACATAGCAAATGAAGAGTCCTTAAGGGAATCACGAGCAGTCCTTTTTAATACTTACCACACATAGTGTTGGTAGTTATTACGACTTACATACATCATTTATAACAAGCGATAGTAATAACCAATGGTCACAATCATTGGTTAAATAAAAAAAGGGTTACATTAAAACTAATGTTTGTATCCATATCTCATGCATGTGAATTTAAATCATAGACGGCCGTTAAGTCGTTTTTCATTCTTGTCCATAAGACATTTTTATAACTAAATTTGAACATTAACATTTTTATGGCATAAATTTTAACCAAAAATGTAAATAATCAACAAAATAAAAATTTGTTGCGCTTGTTGTTTGTGCAGTTCCATATAATACTTTCTTGCCAGTTTCATTCTATCAACACACTTGACCACTTGTCAAGTAAAACAAATTGTTTTTTTTTTCTCTCTTGTGCTGTTGTTGTTGTGTAGAATGGGTATTATAGCATTATTTTTCCTAAAGGGTTTTTAGTTTTCTTTATCATTTTTATTGTTGTTTTTAAAGGATTTTTTTTATGATTAAAATTTTTATCCTTTTCCTTGTTGGTTTTTGTGTTTCATTTTCCTTCGTCCTGTAGATGTTATTTTTATATTTTTCTGAAGTCCATTTTAATAAGATTTTATTTATTCAGTTTATATTTACAAATTACTTACGGTTAATAAATCATTCCGCTTGTCAAAATATAAAAAACTGCATAAATTTTGTAATGACTTCACTACGCCAATACAAACATTTTAACAGTTAGATTTTGGAAGGCGAAACGAAGTTGATTTAAAAGCATTAGACAAAATAGATTTAAAGTTTGAAAGTTACTTTTGCTCGAAAACACAAAAAAAAAATAATAAAAAAATTTAAAATAAAGCTTAAAAAGCTTTTTTTTATATATAAAAGCTTTTTTGTATGAAAACAGATTCCTGACTTTTTATTAAAAATTGAACTTTATTCGAGAAAGATCTTCTGCTGGCAAAGACATCTAAGTCAAAGCCTTACGAAGAAACACCGTTATTTTCTTAATAAAAAAGCTTAGCACAGACAAAAGCTTCTTTAATTTATGCTTGAAACATATTTTAATATAATGACGAAGTTATTAAAAATAAAAAGGGCGTATCTCGACTTTTAACTAAATCGGTTTTTAAGGGTTTCTGGTAGTCCATATACAAACCCCCAACCTTTAAAAGTTGTGTGAGCTTTGGTTGAAAATAAAGAATTAATGGGGACATAAAAAGCTTTTTAACACATTTACTTCTTTAAGATATTATTTAGTTTTTTCCTTCACCTGTTAAATAATAAAAAATCGAGATAGGACCTTTTTATGTTAAGTCATCGGTATTAAATTTTTAAAAAAAGATACTTGTGTAAAAAATATTTTTTTTGCTAGTAAACGAAGAACTAACTGCCTGTTCAACGATGTCGAAAGAAAACACAAGCGAACTTTCATTCGTACAAATATATTGAAAACAACAACAAAAACTAAAAATTTGTTTTTGTTTTCAACGTATTTGTACGAATGAAAGTTCGCTTGTGTTTTCTTTCGACATCGTTGAACAGGCAGTAAGAATTTGTAAAAGACAACTTGTTTAATAGAAACAATTTTAAATTTGTTATTATTCTCATTTTCTATTTATGTCCTATTAAACAACACAGCCTTAATAGCTAGTCCAGCATTATTTAAATTCGTTTCAATTTCAACTAATTATTTCTCTCTAACACTTGAAATTTTATCCTTTTACAAATTCGAAAATTAAAGGGATTTATTTGTTGTGTGGAGAGAAAAAATATTGCTTATGACAGCTGTCAAAACTTTTAATAATCACTTTACAATTGTTTGTTATTCCTAAAAAAATAAAATTGAAACAATACTTTAAACACATCTTTCTCATTAAGTGTGTTGTTATTGTTGCAATTACTGTTACTGGCTGTTTGGTGTGTTGTGTACAGTTACAAATTGGTAAAGCTTCTCAAATGTCACCAACACTTTGTATTATTTGGTTTAAATTTAAAACAACTCTAAAACAGTAACGCAAACATCACACTCTAAGAGTTGGCATAAACAAATTTGAATAAATTTTGAAAATGCTACGTACTCGTTCCACCGCCCCCCGCCCTTCAACGCAATATTCAAATCAAATGATTCAATTAACCACAGTTTATTTTAAAATCTAAAATCTATTTACAAGCTTTATTTCTAAAACAGAAAATAATATTTTTTTGCAATTAGTTAAACATTTTGAATCATTCCAAAATCAAAAGCTCACACTACACCAAAGTGCCACCCTGCTTGAATGGTTCTTTAATAAGGAAGCAGGAGATTATTACAAGCAATTCATACTGGCTGTGTTTTTGTGTGTAATTTGACGGGGTTTTTTTTTATTTTCAGTTATTTTCGTTGTCACTTTGTTTATTTAACGTTAAATTAATTGCGGTCTCATATTTCGTTATGCAAAATTTCAAGCGTCCTTATTGTTCTTATTATTGTTGTTGTTGTTGTTTGCATATTTTATGATTGTCAAACTATTTGCGTAAGATTTACTTAACGGCAAAATGTATTTACGTTGCTAATTGAAGTAGAAATTCGATGTTTATTGTAGCAACCGTGAGTACTCAAAAGAGTATATGTAGTGTGACACTGCTGCACTGACACTGACATTGGTAATGGGTGGACTACTTACACTTCTACTTGAACTCCTTTACAATGTGCTGCTGAAGGCAGATAGGTAATAAGACACTTTTTAGCTTAATCTTAAATTGTTTTACCTAGTAGAGAAGATTTACAAAGCAGCAGCAGAAGAAGGTTGTATTGTCTCAAGTGATGTCGTTGTTGTTTTGTCATCATATTGCTGGCTCAGGTTTAGCAGTTGTTTGTAGTTCAAGAGTTTTGTTGTTTTACAATAAAATGTTTAGTCTATTGTTTAGTTGGTAATTAGTACCAAGTTGACGGCGCTAAAATTTCAAATTAAAGTGAAAATTAAAAAAAAAGTAATTTCAAATTCTTTTCTAAATTAAACTTAAAACAAATCCATGACATTTAGGTTTCTCAAACTAACCTCTGACGGGACAACAAAATAAGTTTACTAGTACATATATTGGAAATAAAATTTTATTTTTTGCCACAATCAAAACTGTTTCTCTAGCTAAACAAATTTGATTTGTAATTCAGAAATATGATCACCATTTACCAAACATGATTGACACAACCAAATTTGTATAATCACTGCTAAACAAAAAGTGGACTTTTTTAAATCATGCCATTTTTTTACTACAAGACAATCTGGTCTTTCTAAAAATAATTTTTGGCTTATAAATCCCATAAACATTTAAATTGTTAAAAAAAACCCAAAATAAAAACTTCTTTATTCCCTTGATTTCAATTCATTTAAGCGTGCAAAATTGCATTGTTTCCATTTTATTTGGGAAAACCACAAAATTGTTCACTTTATCTGAGTAAGAGTGTTTGTTTTGTCTTCAAACTAGTTTTAAATTGATTTCCTCCTATTACGGAATATTAATCGTATTCCTGGCAAAAATTCCTTATTTAAACACAAAGGGGTGCAACGGGGAATTTCTAAGGTAACAAAAGATTTGTTGACTTTATTCATTCAGCTCAAAAGGAGCAGCAGCAAATAAATGTAAACATATTGAGAAACCCAAGAAAAGGGTACATAACATCTCGCTTTGATTATATCTTTTTATGTTGATGACAAATATCACCATCATCTATTCAGTCAATCTTACATTTCATTCAATCTTTGCTACGTTGCATGACAGTCATTCGTGCAACCATATCGAAAAAAAGAAAAAGAAATAAAAAAGAAAGTCTTTTGTTACTTTAAACTGGGTATTATTTATCAAGGTATTTATACAATTGTATTGGAGTATGAGAATTACACATATGCATGTGTGTATTTCTAATAAAGAATCCTGTGGTTTAGCTGGCATTGTTGGTTGTTGTGAAGAAAACTATGGTTGTAAACATAATATTTCCATAAGAATTTTCAATATTCGTTTTTTTTCGTAATCAACTTTAGTGTTTTGTAAGCCATACACCTTTTTGTTGCCTTCTTACTTCAGCTGCAAGTATTTGTGTGAAGAGAGTCCTGGTTGTTTGTCTGCATTCTTTGTTTCTTCGTTTGTCACATGTGAGTTTGTCGTTTTTGATATTTGATTTCCGCTAAATTGACTCGATTTGTTATTTTATAGTTTATTTATGTTGCAAAACCAAAATGAAAAAGTCATGAATTGTAGTGCAGCCAGCCAGCCAGCAGCTATAGCTGTAACCGAATCTTTTAACAAAAAAGAAAGATTTCTGAGGTTTGTTGAACTCTTCTGATTTGAAACAGTTTTATTGTGCACTGTGTTAAATTTTATGATGATTGCTGACAGTATAGAAAATTTCAAAATCAGTTTATTTATAGATAAAGAAAATTGATTTTGAATTAAAAAGTCAGAAAATTAAAGTTTAAATTTAATGCTTGATTAATATAAGAGGTAAAGGACCAACAAGTCCGTTTAGCTTATCATTTAGTTAAAGATTCTTTAGTCTTGTTTATGTCTGTTGTGCTATAATTGTAGTTACATTTCCCATTTCCTACAAAAAACTTGGCTTAATTGACGGTTAGGCAATGCTGATGGGTAAATCAAAATGACTTGGGAAATTTTAAAAATAACAGCTTAGCACTGTTTTTAATATTTTCAATCCCACTACACTTTCTAACAACTTCCAATTAGATATTCATGTTCAAAGTTTAAGTGAACAAACTAAAATAATAATCAAAATTTTCTGATAAACCCAGTTCATCGATTTCGTCGTATAGTTAAATGACAAATTCTGTATTAAAAAACTTAAATAAATTTCGTTTTATATAGAGTTCAAGGCGAATTCATACCGGTGAAATTACCAGCCTAGCTGATTGGGAAGCATTTTGTCGAAATTTGTTGAATTTTCATGGATTTAATTTTTAAATGCAGGGATGGCAAACGAGATTTTGTTTTCGGTATCAAACAATTAACTTGAATTTACTTTAGTAGGTTTTGCACAATTGATAAAGTATTTTACAAATATGTACTCCTCTTTTAATAAAATTCTATTAAGTCAAACACATCATGGTAACTTTCCCAACCCTGATATACGAATTGGCCTTAACAGAAAATATGCCCTAAAATTTGCTTTGTTGTATCAGTTCGCCGTTGCATATACGTATATGAATATGCCATGATAGAATTTGTTTTACATGTTAACGGCGTATAAAATCTAGTTGATCCGTTCACCCTGGTTAATTCTCTGTCAAGCCAAATTTTTTGCAGTTGATCTTACAAGCTTAGCAGGTTATTCTTTTTCATTAGCAGGAATGTTTAAAAAGTTGTATATGGAGCTTGATTTTAGGAAATCAGATGAGTTGTCCTTAATTCACTATAGTTTCCACATATTGTGAATTTGGACAGTATTCTGTAAATGTTGTATGTTAAAGGTAATTCGTATACTGGGGATGGAAGGTTAATACTAATGCATAGCGACTTTTTAAATATAAAATTATTTTAAAATATCTGGGCTTTCATTAAGCGCTTCCTGTGTAAAATATAATCGACATTTTTTCATTTTTTTAAAGTCCAATCGATGCGATTATATATCAAATATAACATCACGCAAATATCCGCCTGGGCTTCGCACATCCAAAATGTTCAATTATTCATAATTCTGATGCAATAATTACGACAGTATTTGATCAATGACCGCTGTGGTATTTATATGCCTGCAACTTAAGAATACCCCGTAAGAAAATTTCTGGCAAAGTCAAATTTTATGACCCCGGTGGCCATGTGAGATGGTAATGACCTACAATCCCTCATGAAGTATATTCAATATGGCATGAACTGTATAGTATTTAGAGACGTTGTGTTGAACCACATGTCTAGGCGAAAAGAAGTTAGTACAAATGTCATTTCCAAAACGACTTAGATCGATGATGGGGTCAGCAGTAACTTTTTCAAGATGCATTAGACACATTTAGATCTTATGCAAATTGATATCGTCTTAAATTCCACAATTCTGTTTTCTGGTGAATCAATTGATCCTGTAATGGGATAAAGTTGTTTTTTTTTAATTACATGCGGCTCAAGGCCATATATTCGGGTTAACGGTTTGTTGGTTCGTTATCAATTCATCTGCTTTCAAAAAGCGATATTCAATTGCATGCAAAATTGTAATGAAATCTGATAAACACATATTTTCCGCAAAAAGTATAATGCTGGATTAAAGTCGCATTAAGTTCAGAAAGTTTCAAAAGAATGAGCGAAAAAATTGAGGCTAAATTTTTTAAAAATTTAAAACTAATGGACTGGCAGACTTTTTTTGCAACTTCCCAGACAAGATTTTTTTGTGGTTAATGGACGAGGTAATGTTCAAGAAAAGTGCCGAATAGAAATATAAACTGAATCCTCCAAGTATCGCAAGCCATTTGCAGTTGTGGCAAAAGAAGTCAATAATTTGTGACATCAGGCACTATAAACACGGAAATATTTATTACGGAGTGTCTACAGAAATGGCTTATATCCTTCTTAAAACAACAGAGAGTGGGTTTGAATCTCTGACCAGTTTTAACACTATTCCACTATAGAAAAAAAGCCCTTTAAATTTTATTAACATTTTTGTATCACGGGGGGAAAATCAACCAAACTGTTTAAAACTTTGGCCTGTGGAGAGGCTCTTGAGGGAACTAAATAACACAGTAAAGTTACCAAAGGACATGTCCAAATTTAATTGACTATTAAATCTTTAAAGGGAGGATATCTGAAAAAGGGCCTTGATTTTATAAACACCGAGTTATATGCCAATATTTCAATGTTAAATGAATTTGTACAATATTCGAATAAATTTAAGTGTTTTTGGGAATTTTTATATTGACGGTTTAAATCGTAATTATCTTAATACGAGTAAACATAGGATTTTTCTGGCTTACTTCTTATTTTAAAGTATTCCAGGTTGAATTATGCGTTTTGGCTATTTTTATAACTTTGCAAGAAAGGGAAAAAAAAGAACCACTTACAAAATACATGGAGAACTTAAGGGTTCCACAAAAATATTCCTCGTTAATTTACACAGATTTTTTGAACACAACCTGTAAATAAATTGCAAGGCTCACATGTTATTCGGAAAAATAAAACTCAGACTTCAACATTCAAAATGCCGCTACATTTATACGTTTTCGTCTTCACTGTCGTATTTTATTGGAATTGTTTTTTTTTTGTGTTGTACAGTGTTACTAGTTGTATTTAATACTCTACTTCATAATGACTTGTATAGCTTTTATTTTAATTTTCTTTACTTATACTCCTAACAACTATTAAATCAAGTTTTCCTTTGTCTTTGTAAATTTCCCAACACTTGTTTATTTTCCTAAATTATCGGTTGGTAATTTTCCTTAATGATATTATTGCACAAATACGAGTAAATGTTGAAATTTACAAATAAATATCTGCACATACGATACCACTAGTCCTACATATCTATGGATGTGTACATATTTCCTATTAGTCACATTTTGCACATCAATAAACGTTAAGAACTTTATTTGCACATATGAATATACAATTTTCCAATATTTCATGTACGTTTTTACATCGACAAAATAATTACTTTACGCGCATAAATTCTATTTTACTTTTGGCTTTCCAACCACTAAAATTTATGAACAATAATCATCTATGTACATCCCCACACCAAAATGCCCCACTTAAAAATTGGAGAAAAAAAAAGACTGTAAAAATAAAAGAAGACAATTCTGGTAAGAGCGAACAACTCTATACTTTACTACCACCATTATATCTTGGATTATACGACGACAATTTGAAATTGAATGATTTTCAGTTGTCATTTGAATATGAAAACACAATCACATACAAACGTACGTATAAACTGAGAACTACTTGCGAGGGCAGTTTAAGAAGACCGTTTTACTAGAAAAATTAACTTTTAAAAGATATTTAATATTTAAAATTTTAGATTTTTCATTTCTTAAAAGTTTTGGTGATTTCCTTTGTTTAAAAACATCCTCTCAAAAAAAGGCGTCTAATAAAACAAAGTCCACAGTTTTCTCAAAATTTTATTTAAGAGAAATATATTTACTGCAATAAGTTTTTGATTGCAAATAACAATACATGATGCAAATGCATATCGAGTCAATAACGTCTACGAATTTGTGAACACTTTTTTTATATTAAATCAAAGTTTGGCATGACCAATTTGTATAAATCTGAACAATACAGTAGCAGCGTTTAAGTAAACTAACAGCTGTTAGTTTTTTTTTTTAGTTTTCTTCGGTTGACACCTTTTTACCGCTCAACTGTCGCTAAATTTCAATTTAATGTTAATATCGAGAATCACTACACAATATGAAATACCTCGTTAATGCTGTTGACGCCAGCAACTATATTAAGCAGCACTTTAAAAATCAAATGATTTCATTTGACATTTAAAATCTATGCAAAACTTAAATGTGCATTTCCTAATTCGAAAAGACTTTTAACACTTGCCTCGTTCTTACGGTTTATAGAATTGTAACCCAAACCCATTAACAAGATATAATACAGACACACTGAAATGTCCCCTCAATATGAATAAATAACACATACACACCGTAATCGTTACAACAAGTACACACCACACACAGGAATAACAGATGAGCAACAGTGTGTGTGCATGAACATGTAAATAATTGCAGTGGTGGTAGTAGTAGTGTTGTTGTTGGTAGGAAGAAAAAAGCGGCATAGGTTTACATTAACAACAGTATCAAAGTACAAACTGTACCCTTTTTGTGTGTGTTGCGAGGCAAAAAGGCAGGAAAGTCAAACTAAATGAAACTGAACTGAATGACAGTAAGACGTTCTGCCTTATTGACAGTCATTATGTCAGTTAAACTGTTTGTTTGACACAGCGAACTGCAAGAGCGGGAGAATATGTATATGAAAAGAGGAGTTAAGTGAACAAAATAAAGTAGTAGTGAAGTACTCATTCGTAGTTGTAGACGTCATAGTCGCAGTACTTATTTATACAGTTTTCTTTGGCAGGAACATGGTCAGAGAGTTAAAGAATTATGAATAAAAAATCCACCCTTAATGCAATGCAAATGACGACTATGATGATGACGATGATGATGTTTATGTTGACGACTACAACCATGTTATGAAGTGTATGTGTGTGGCGGCTAAAAAAAAGTAAAAAAAAGCGAAAAATAACCGCACATAGGCCAGAGACCATCACATTTAGGCCAAGGGCGGGGTGGTGTTAAGCCAAAAGGAATGAATTTGTACAGTCAATTGTTCATGTTTTTGTTTATAGTCTTTTCTTTCAAATAGCAAGGGAAGACATATCAAGAGGTGGAGAGATGAGATATAAAATATCTTGTAGATACAATACATTACGCTATAATACAATACCTTAAATGTGTGGTACAGTGGGCATGTGGGGGTAAAAATTAGTGGTAAATTTCACCTGTGATGGCAATAGGATGTATAAGGCTTTGTCATTCGGCTTGTAGTTTCTACAATAAACACATGATTGCACTCATCTTCACTCTCACCTTTTTTTTCGATTCTTGCCGGATATTTTTTTCATTATTTTGCGAAGGAGTGCTTTAAATTGTTTGTTTAGGATCTTCTTAGATTCTGGAGGTTCTTAAATTTCTCTAACTTTAATGGTTTGACGCTGTTTTTGGCGAAATTTGTGGGATGAACTGCACGTCTTGGCCAACATTTCGAGCTTTAACATTTACTCCAGTGAAGTTTTCTTGCTCATTTATAAAATTATTTTGTATGAGAGTTTCCAAGGGTCATCATTCGAAAAGTATAACCGTTGTGTTTTTTGGATGTCCGGTACAATATTTCTGGAAAATTGCGGATGGGCTCTAGATTTATTAAATCCTCATCTTGCATTGATTTCACAGTAAAGTTTGTTTTTGAATTTGCCACCAGCTTGTCCCAATCTTCTGGTAAATAAATTTGATTAAATTTTTTTTTAACTTCTATAATTCCAAAATTGTAATCACACGCCGTTAATTAATGCCCTGATTTACTTACTTAATATGAGTACTTTGAAAACCACACAACCGAAACTGAACAATATAGTGACTTTTGCTCTAGCCGGTTGGCCCTATAATCAGTAATCTAAGCATTGATGTAACTAGATTATTGAGAGGGTACAATGCCACCAGAATTGTTTTTCGCACAGAATTAAAAAAATTAACTCATTAAATTTAATATTTAAAACTTACTCAGTTTAAGATCTTGTCAGTCTCCCTACACCCCAGAAAAAAAATTTAAGCTTTTGCCATCCTCAGAAAAATATTGTATCAACCTCAATGAATCGGAGTTACATTCGGATGTAAAGAGTTAATAAATTTCAACAGGGAAGAACTAGTTTCTTTAAAGCTACTCGAAGCTTGGCTTTTGTTTCAGATATAAATATTGTCTTTGATAATAAGTTTTACAACGTCTCAGAACGTCTCTTAGTTCCATTTACTCAGTCCCTGTGGAAAAGGGATTTTAACATTTGTTTGAGCACCAGGGACTTAAGTACTCATATGCTCCTTGTGCTCCAAGCGAAACGGGTATTTTTAAGACAAGTGTCAGAATTGGTCGCCAGTCTTGCTACCAGATGAGGATTCTACATTCACCTTTTGTGCTCTCAACTACTTTGAACTTCAACTACTACTTTTATATGTAAACGAAGGTTTAGAAAAAAAAACTGACAACTTTTTTAAACAATAAAATTAGACTGATTCGTGACATTTAATCTTGAATTTTACTCACAAGTCCCACTGTACACCATAAGCTTTAAAGTGAAGTAAAAGATATTTAAATGTCATGTCGTCAATGTTGTTGTGAACGATATATGACGGTAAATGACGATTGTGATATTGTTGTCTATGATGATGTTGTTGACGATGATGACGTTGAAATTTTTTCGTTTTTATTGATGAGTGTGACTTCAAGCTGACCATCTGTCATAGTGCGTCGAACATATTTGGTGAACACCAAGAACACCATGTATGCACATACATTAGTAAATTCATGGCTGTAACAATAATACCTTAATAAAATTTTATCGAATCACGAATAAATATTGTTTGTACGAGTATGTTGGCGTTTATATGTATAACTGTACCTTGTTGTTTGTAAGTTGGTCCTTCTTTTTGTCCGTCTATCTTGGTATATGGCTTGTAAGAAACACCACTCACTCCATTATTCATATACAATAGCGTTCGCTACAAAATCATTTATGCCAGCAGTAGTTGTTGTCATTATTCGTTGTTGATTTTCAAAGGGGGTTGAGTTGTACTCAATGTTCCGTTTTTGTTGTTGTGATTGCTGCTGTTGTTATGATATAAAGTTGTTGTAAATAGTAGAAGTAGTAAAATAACCAATAATATCTACATACAATAAGGACAAGTGTTTTCGTTTTCTATATTTTTTTTGTTTTTCTACTCCAAACATTATGAGATACCAGGCAGGACTCTGTATGTATAGTTACTTGTATGTAAAAAAAACATTTTATTTCAGTTGGATTTTAATTTTTTTTCTTGTTGTTTTTGATGTGGGTAAAGTGATTATAATGCTTTGTATATTGAGTTTAATTCACAGCCCGTTTTTTTTTACATTCATGCCTTGAACACGTGCAATATTGGCTGTGTCCTTTTATCAGGTTTGTAAATATGTGCGTGTGTGTGTGTGCTTGAATGTATGTAACATGTTCAAGTAATTTGTGGATATTGTAAAGGAATTATATTTTTCAAAAATCTTTTGATTTGGCATTGGGCTAAAGGAGTCCAAATGAAAAAAACAAAGGATGAAGTGAAAAAGTGTGTGCTGGATTTTAAGCTTTTCTTTTCGCTCTTTTTATACTTTTTACGCTTGTTTTTTGTCCGCTATTTTTTTTTTTTTTTTTTTTGTTTGAAGTGTCTGCTTAAAGGACCAATTTACATATTGTCACTTAAATAGTATGATTTTCTTTCAGCTTTTCTTTTTCATAAGTGTCTTACACATCCTTGACTGAGTTAACACAATTCTGCTGTAATTTAATGATATATTTTGGCAGTAATGGACACGCTCTTTGCATGACAAAAATAAAAAACACAAAAATATGTACATTTCAGACATGCTTTTGGTTAACGGCTAAAGGATTTTGGAATGATCCTTACGTGTGTTTATTATTTTGGAATAGTGTATTAATACAAATGAGAATGTAATGAATATGACAAGTCAATTTAATCATAAGCTTTATTAAATTAGTTTTTAAAATAACCAATATATTGCTTAAAGAGGAACATCAATTTAGTCACCATTTATTTAGAGAAAAGGTCGATGAGTGGGTCTGAAGAAATAATTTAATTTATAGTTGTTCTAGTCGTAATAAGTTATAAGCACGTATAGCTTTATAATGGGTCTTTTTTTTTAGTTCTAATGGGTGTATCGAAAAAAATTTGTAGTTGCATTAAGTTAAATAAAACTCAAATCGTGCAATATAGAAACTCTTTAATTAAGTTCCGAGGTGTTAACCGTAAAACTAGCTGTCATATTAATGAAGGGTGATATTGACTTTCTTTTCCGAATACTTTGGCAAATCATCACCCAAATATTTATACCAGAATGGCGTTCGCAAATCACGGAAATGCACGCTTTGATCGCCCAGCTTATTAGACACTTCGTCACGATTACGGAGCGTATTATCGTTCATCTGAGCATGTAATATGCAATAAATACTATGAATCGATTTATGACCACATTTACTCTTTTGAATAACATTATTCTAAATCGAACCTTTATCGTGTGAACAAAAGAAGCCTCTGCCACTGTAGACGCGACTATGACAGAAGATTCGAATTTATCGTCTCGACATCCTAGCAACTCGGTCTCGTAATTTGTGATTTTTTATTCTTCTTGTAATTGAAAATTATTTGGAGAAAAAAATGATTCCAACAAGATGTCGCAACATAATATACAGCACGTGAAACCATCACCTTGTTGAGCCAAACATTTGGCTCATGAAATGGTCCTGTAAATTGATCACCTCATTCGTATGATTTGACTCCTTTGGACTACTTTTTGTAGGAGTACGTTAAATCTCTAGGCTAAACTGATAATTCATCAATTTTTAACCATATAAAAGCTAAAACTTGACACACTATTGACAAAATAAGACCGCGTATGGTGGAAAAAGCGGTGTAAAGTTTGTGAGCTAAAAAAGCAAATATTTTGGACATTCTATTGAAAAGTGTTCTGCACTTTTCAATAAAAAAACTATTAAATAAACTTATCTAATAACGACGTATTTTAATTCAAAAAAATTAATTTTAGAGCAGACTAATGTTACACTTATATAAGTTTTAGTAGTTGACTAAAAGGTATAAAAGTAATATGTACTCCTTCGGTTGATTAAATCGCGAATTTTATTTTCTTGTACATAGAAAATTCGATATTTTAATAAATCCAGTCTACAGACCAAATGTAGTAAAAGTGTTTGATTTTCTGATTTTTGTCCTTTTAATAAATTTTGAATTTATTAAGGATACAATATCTCAAACATTTTATGTTATTATAATATTGTTTAGTTATCCTATAAAAAGGAGTATTGGAGAAAATAAAAAAAAAAAAAATTTGGCAGAACAAAAAAAGTCCTGCAAAAAAATTATTCTTGAAATTTTTATGCAAAAAAAATAACTCGAAACATTACAATTTTTCTTTTATGTTTGAATCAAATTTTTTCAAGAATATTGTAGAACAAATTTTTCACAGGACATTTATATTTTTTCTCTACCAGGCTAAAGTTATATTTTTTTTATTTTCCGTATTACTACCTCCCATATAATATCGCTTTTATTAAAAAATTTTTCATATTTTTAATAGAAAAAAAAATTTTTTTATTTATCTCCTTGAATGCTTTTAAGTCCTTTTCAAAGGACACAATATCAAAATACGAATAACTGATTGTTCTAATGAATTTGTAAAGGTCCTGTACAAATTTATATTTTTTTAATCGGTATTTCTCATATTTTTCAAGATAAACAGTGAAAAGGGCATTCGTAAGTGGTCAGGAAATGAAAAGATTTTATTTGCATTTTAATTATTATAAGTTGAAAATAAACTTATATTGAACTATAATTACTATTAAGTAGCTTCCTTCTTTCCAATCTTCCGCTAAAGTAATTCCAGCACCACTGAATTTCTCATATGACCCTACACATCATTAATCTTTAAATTCTTTTAGTCTTTATTAAAACACCGTAAGAAATTTTATAGCCATTACACATTCTGAAAGAGAACAACTTATAACTTTAGTTAATAGCTCACGTTTATAACTTTATTAAAACTGGTCAACGCGATGAAAGAAAGAATAAATAAAAAATAAAACAAGTAAGAGTGCTATATTCGGCCATGCCGAATCTTATATACCCTTCACAACGTGTAGTCATGCAATAACAGTAGTTTGTATCACCATTCATCTCATATGAAATACGTACATACATATAAAAAACATACATATATAAAAACATCCCATTGTAAAATTAAAAATCAACGTATGTATGTTAAAAAAAATAAAAAAAAATTAAAAAAAAATTTTTTTTTGGCTCAGCTGGGATTCGATCCCACGTTTACTTTAACAAATATACAAGTTTATATGTATGTATGTTGATGTTGTAATGTTGTTTTTGTGAAAAAAAATCGAGGTGGTCGTGGGTTTTTGCTCATATCTCAGTTGTTTATGATGTTTCTGATTTTCAATACCGATCTACTCCCGAATATTTCTGATATTTTAATACCTCACCCGAGTTTAAGCGATTTCGGGGGGCTTCAAAAAGTTGATTTCAACATACACACGGACAGACGGACAGACTGACAGAGCTTAATCGACTCCCCTATTCATAAGCTTTCAGAAAATATATACTTTATGGGGTCGGAAACGAAAATTGTAGAAATTTCACACGGAATGACAAACCTATATATACCCTTCTTCACTGTATGAAGGGTATAAAAAAATGAGAAATATTTATGTGTTTGAACAACGATCATGTATGGCTTAACACTTCATCAAGTGGTGGTCAATGAAATGTCCATCAAAAGTGCTGGTCGAGTAGAACAACGAAACGCAAGGAAGTCTTTACAAATGAATGAAAAAAAAAAAAAACACAAGAGTCCATCAGCTAAACGAAAGAAAAAACACAAGTGCTGTTTGATTGTTGTTGCCTGTTACAGCACAACAAATCAGCACGATTTTCACCATAAAAATGGTTTAATTTTAAATACAACAACAGAGAGAGAGAGAGAGCAAAAATAAAAGAAAGAAATGTATTTTCCACATGATTGAGCAATGAAGTAGTATTATTTTGTTAGATGGTTTTCTAGCAACCACGATAATATGGATTAAATGCAATTTTGAAGAGCCAACAAACAACACAAATGTTTCAAGTATTTACTTAAATGCAACAAATATTCCTCCTCTATACACTATTTATAACATAAAACATAAAAAAACGTAATCATGTTTGACCATTGCTTAAGTTATTTAATGAATATGTACGGAAAGAATAGAATCCAAATAAATATTTTACAATGCACTTGATATTAAACAGTCAAATAGGGGTTATACAATTTTTACCCATGTCTCGTTGTTATTTATTTATTTTTTTTTATTTATTTGTATTGTCAAAATTATGTGCTTAGTTTAGATAAGGGGTTTATTTACATGTAATATTTCTTTTTAATGCACACACAGCATAAAAAATAACCTAAAAAAAATACCAGGAAAATAATGAAAGAAACCCTAAAAATATACAACAAATTATTTGCATTTCGAAATGAATGTGTGTGTGTGTGTAAACAACAACAGTGTAACTATGTGCAACTTATTTGTCGGCTTCAAATCAAATAAAAACCAGCCATAGTAACCCATGAGTAAAATTTGTTAAAAAAAACTGCGAACTATCGTAAAAAATGTGTTGCATTTGCGAAAGCATTGATCTGCAACGAATTTTATGTACCGTACTAGGGTTAACATTTCAGTTGTTTGTATGACTGAGACTTTCTGATATCTAATGGTAATTGGAACTTCATTGTAATGTGGCACAGTAGGATATTTTAAAAATAAAATTTTATATAATATGATAAACTGTCTTTGTGAAAAAGATATTGTCGTGTTTAAATATAGAATTTGCTACTTTAGCAAAACTGAAATTGAAAACTAATACATTTCTCATTTATTACATCTCCCTTGTCTAACTTAATCTGCCCACTGACCTTATGTAGTTGCTTTGCAAAAAACCAAGATATTAATGATTTTTCGCCTGAATTACAATTATCAAACAGTATCAGTTTTTTATGGGTGTTTTTTTTAGCACTAAGTAAACATGTAAAGTGAACTGTACTTTATGTCAAAAAAAAAAAAAAACGAAAAAACTGTAATAAAAATAACAATGTATTTTTCCACTGTAGTTGTTATTGTACTGCTTGGTGCAACAGTAATAATAATAATAACAACTGTGGTCAAGCTGTCAATGTTTTTGTAAATTTTTTTTTTTTTTCGTGAAAACCAAATTTGTTTGTTTAATGCATCATAGTTTTTGTTGTTGTTGTAATATCCAGCATTCTTTGTTTGATTTGCAAAATTTTGCCCATTAATTTTTGCACCAAAGAACTGCATTTTTGGCTTCACTTTTTTTCGCTGTTTAATTGTGGACGTTGCTGCACTTTCGACTGACAACAAAAACCCCCCAAAGGTTTCTATTGTCCTTAATTTTCTCGTTTCATCGTCATGATGACCGACAACCATCAGATCATTTGTTTTGTTTGAATATCTAACCAAAATTTGTTTGTAATCTTTCAACTCTATTAGTTTTTTTTTTTCTGTTTTTGTATTTTTGTTTTCGTTGTAATTTTGTAAGGCATCTCATTTTTTATTTGTACTATTGCAATTTTTAATTTAAAAAAAAAACGAAAAGTTCGACAAAAAATACAAAACGAAATTATTCATTTGTTTGGTGTGCATTGCTGGTATCAGCAGCTCGAAAGCTCTATAAATGTAGAGGGATTTTTCTGTGGTTTAATTGAGTTTTTTTCTACATGGTTGCATTTTTAATGAAACTTTTAGGTTTTCAATTTATCACCATAGAATTGCGGGCATCCATTTGTATGCATTTTTAATGTCAATTGGTTTAAAATGCAATAAAATCAAAAAAAAAAAATCTATAAAAATTTTATTAAAATTTTATTAAACTTTGGTCCTTTTACAAAGAAATTAAAACAATTAAATTGTTTTCTTAAATAAATTTTGTATATGGAAACAAAAAGGACACTAACAAGTTGCCAAGAGTATTGTAATGTAAAGAGTATGAATTTAATTTATATTAAATATATTTATTAATACCACAAAAGATCTAAAACTATCCAGAAAAGAATAAAAACCAAAACCGAACAAGAAATTATGAAGGACTTAACTAAACCCGAAACAGAACTATACCTTCTAAAAATTGATTAGCTATATCTGAATCAACATGATCAATAATGTTCCCTTATGTTGTTTAATAAATCCCACTGTTTATAAATAAAAATTAAGATAAAATCGCTAGATTGATTGAAAATAGCTGAAATGGTACTACAACAGTTGTAGTGCAGCCGACTTCACTACCTAACGCCCTATAAAAATTGTATGTTCCAATTTAAAAGTATTGTTGCCGCGGTACTTCGGTGTGCTTTATAAAAATGTTATAAGCATGGGTGCGTTTTTTACAATTAAAAAACTCTAGCCGCTTTGGTTTTGTTGTAAACAAGCGTGTGTTTGGGAAGGGATGTGTTTTTTATAAGTATTCGTATATGAATTATTTAATTATTGTTAGCCAAAATTATTACTTATCAAAAGTAAAATTTAGTTTAGGATAGATATATAATTTGTTCCATCTCCATGCATCCTCGCCTGACTACAAAACAAGGTGCTGCTTTTTGTACAATTTGGTTTTGTAAGAAAATAAAAATGCCTTCATTAGCCATGGATTTGTTTGGAAAAGGACCAGCTTTTTCAAGAGCACACGCGTCTTTGCCATTATTAGAGTTGGGTCAATCGGTTACTTTAGTTCGTTTTTGCCAACAACCTACTTAATTATTTGCACAAACCACAATGTAAATTAATAGGGGTTCGTGAAAAAAAAAGACTGAGGTTGTTATTATTATCCATTAGCCATTATCGTCTTAAAGCAATCAGACCATCCCTTTTTATCTGACTTCAAGAGTTTTGCATCTCACTTTAGCGTGGTTATTTGTGTGGCTTAGCGTAACTGCACTCTTATACAGTTTCTAGACTGTTAAATTAACTGGAGAAGTTCAGTTCAGCTCTGACTTCCTATATGAAGGTATGAGTCGGCTTATAGGAACTGAACTATCGTAGGATAACCTGTCCAAATGTTTGATTTATGCACGGACAACAAAAAATTTAGAAATAAAGGGGCCATTTAAAAGTTTAAATTTAAAAATGCAATAAAACAAATATGATTTGAAATTTTGCCAAATTTGTTATCTCGTTACGAGGTACAATTTTTCCGGTTATAAATAAAATATCATTTCATTCATATGGCTTGCGCGGCTTGCCCTACAGCACCCCATTCGATCGGATCCATTTTCGAGCACTTTGTCGAGTGTATGGGGTTGTTTTTCGGCAGTGCCATCACGAATATTGGCCTTTAAATTATCAATTGTGTTTGGTTTGTTTGCATAATACTTGTGTTTAACGGCGCCCTACAGAAAATAGTCCAACGGTGTCAAATCGCATCTTCTTGGCGGCCAGCTGACAACACCATTTTGGCTAATAAAAGGACCATCAAAGTTGTATGTAATAAATCGATTGTGGCTTAATATGTATGGCAAGTTGCACTATCCTGCTGAAACTAAACATCGTTCACATCAATACCACAAAGAGCAGGAACAAAGAAATCTGTTATCATGGTGCGATAGGTATCTGTCTTCATTGACCGTAATGGTTTCGTCGTACTCATTTTCAAAAAAATATGGGCCAATGATACCTCCATTCCCAACAGTCACTCGTAATGGGTGCATTGGCTTCTATAAGACCAAGTTTGGGTTGTCTGAGCTATTTTCCTTATTAACGTACCCACCAAGATAAAAATGAGCTTCAACCGAAAAGATGATTATATTGAACGACATTTTTGTGCAATTTCCGATAAATTGTCTTTGTTTTGAAAAAAAAATTTCAATAAATCCCAACGATGCTCAAGCTTAAATGATTTATTTCGTTCAGCGGAGATAAAAAAGTAAATTAAATGTGACAAAATGACATAAACACGGCCAGATTCAAAATAACCTCTGGTTCAAATTTAAATTAAATTAAATTACCCTTCAAATATTGTTCATAAAAAAAAGAAATAGAAACTACGTTATTGAAGCAGTGTTCGAAGACTTAAATTTCGATAGTGTTCGTGAGCGTGAAAGAACACTCAAGTGAGTTAGACAGCTCTCTATTTTAGATTGTGGGTAAGAGAGAGGAAGAAAGACAATACTCTCACCTTTTTTTCTCATCTTCTTTAATAAAGAAACTCAAGACTTAGAAAACTACAATTTATGCATGTGGGAGCGGACTAATCTAAGAAAATGGGTTTCCAAAATTTTATTTATTGATTCGAAAGTAGTATAACTTCAACTGGGTACAATTGGATTATTACAATGTTCTTCAAAGCTTGAACTTAAAATAAGTGCCAGGGAAGAAATTTTTAAACAGGCCGCTTCCAGTATTAACAATTGTTCATACTAAGTCTTAAAATCTTAATAACTTTTTATTTGATTAAGAATTTTGTTTGCAAAAAACTGCAGTAGTTTTTCTATACCCTTTTCTATTTGTGCGCAAAAACTATTTGCAACTACTCTAATTACGAAATTAGTCATCGTCACCCGTATAATACACAACTCTTAACATCTGTTTTTTTGCATTTCTAGTCACATTTTTCTATTATTTAGTCACAACAATTAACTGAGCAAAAAAAAAAACTATTTAAAATTCCTTAACCAAATGTCATTTTTCAGTTTTATTTCGCAGAATATTTAAAACTAGACAAAAATTGCTTGAAACTATTTACGACCGTTAAAATGGCATTTTTTATGAAGAATGTAACACAACCCTTGAAATATTTTTTCTCTATGTATAAAAAATTAATTTATACTAGATCTCCTAGACAAAAAAAGGTGTTTGATATAATTAAAAAAATGTTGTGCCCGTTTAACATTCGACGACATGTTAAAATGTTTTTACAGGAAAATTTGCATAAAAAGGGTTGTTGTTGTCTACACCATTTTCCAAACATAGGTTTCACTTTGTTTCTAGTAGTTTCTAGTTATAACATTGTTTTAACAAATTTAATAAGTTTCTAAGTGTAAAATTAATGAGTCTTCGTGGCAACAAACGTTTGTTTTAATGTGTTAATGTAATTAAAAATAGTTAAAGTTTACATGTTTTATAAGAACGAAAAATTAAAACTAGACTAGAAGTAGCTGACGAAAATAGAAAAGAAATTTAATTGGGCCTAAAATTGTTTATGTCAACCGTAATATTTATTTAAAGACACATAAATATTTATGCTTAAAGATAGTGTGCCACAAAAGGTGTTGAAAATGGTTAATAAAGAAAAACATGTGTCGACAGATGTAGAACATGATTATGAATTATTTAAATAATTATGAGCAGTTACCCAATTATTAAAAATTGTTCTTAAAGAAATTTTTTCAATTGTATTTTTAATATATAAAACAATGTGCAATATAAAAAAATTAATTAAAACTTCTTTACAAGAATAGAAAATTAAAAAAAAAAAAATAATTATAAATTTATTTATTGTTATTGATATGAAATATATTTACATTAAAAAATACTTAACGTGAAATGAACTTGAACCTTAAACACATTTTTTTCATATTTAGCTAATACATAGCACATTTACACTTGAGCAAATATAATAACGTCACAACTCAAAATTCTCAAATCTTAAGGAGAGGAAAAAACTGTTGATCGTGCAGAAGCAATAATGCAAATAACAAAAAACAGACATAAAAGTATTTTTTCATTTATAAAAGAGTGTGATACGTTTGGCTAAGTTTAAATGTTTCTTGTAAATAAATTTATTGCAAAAAAAAAATTTTTGGAAAATTTTTAGTTGTGACGTTTTTGTATATAGTGTGCGATATGTGAATTATCATATCCTCGGCTTAGGCCTATTAACATAATATTCAGTTAACTAAATTTAACGTTAAAGTTTACTAACTTTCAGTAAGCTTAAACTGAAGTTTTAACTATAAATTAAAAATGTTAGTTAACAATAGGCAAGAGTAAGTTAACTTGTAGTTATCAATTATTATGAATGAATTTCAAAAAGAAGAAGAAATGTATACATAAATATAAACTCTTAGGGCCGTATTCATAAAAAATATTTTAGGTTAATTAAAGGCTTATTTGACAAATTTCTCTACAATATCTGACAAATTTGTCTACAATATCTGTCAAATAAGCCTTTAATAAACCTAAAATATTTTTTATGAATACGGCCCTTAATGTGCACCCATCTGCTAATAAATTTATTAAAAATTTAATCAGTCGTGATTCAGCTCTGGTCGGGTCAAGAGCTCGCGTGTCATTGCCATTATCTCTTAAGGGCAATCAGGCCGTCCTTTTCATCCGTCTTCGAGAGTTTCATGTCTCACTCTCGCATTGGTTAATTGCGTGGCGTCGGTTAACTGTACCGATATACAGTTACTCGGAGTCTCAATTGACCACATGCAAAAATTTAAAAAAAAAAAAATAATAATTTTGCGTTCAGCTCCGACTTCCTATATGAAGGTTTAGGTCGACTTGCGGATACTGAACCATCGTGGAAAACCTGGCATTTTGTGAGTTTTTTAACTTCGCCAACCAAACTTTAGAACTCAAAAAAAAATATTGAATGTATTTTGAAATAATTTTTCCTATAAATTTAACAATTCTCTTAGATAAACGATATCTCATGAAAAGCTCTGCATCAGCTAAATTAAAATGATCCATTCGACTTCTGTGGTTATATTTTTTTTTTCATTCCATAAGAAATATTAACTTTAAATAAATTATACGAATGTGTAAATCTTTTTAATCGTAGAGGCATCTTTCAATTGTTTAAAAATAGCAAAAATATAATATATTTAAATTTAAAAATCAAATATTTTCTTCCAGTTAAGAACTTAAACGCCAAATAGTACTCGGTTAAATTTAACTGAAATTTGGCAAAATAATCTTAAAGTTGTAAGATAACTGAACTTTGTGTTAATGGGTTTTGGCTAACCAAATTTTGAGTTTAGTGTTAACTGTAGGTTAATTTTTTTATTGTTAACGGCTCTTAGTATGCACACCTCTTAAATCCCTTTCAGCAAATTTTACAGGAGCTTGAGAGAAAAACTATGGTATTTTTCATGTATGACTACAATCTACAAAAAAAAATGAATTAGAGTTAGTAATAAACACTGAACTTATAATGTACTGGATTTAGCAGTTTTTCTTACAAAAATTTTGTTGTGATAGGATTTAGGATTTTTTCTTGTCTAACCTTTTTAACACTTCAGGGCTTAAATTAAAGAAAAACTACATGCTGGTCGACGAGGCTGGTCTACCACACGGCATCAAACCCTCAATTTACTTAAAAAGTGAATTCAGCAGGTTTGCATATTAAGCCTACGATATGTTATTTTAGCTATTAATACTATTAACGTTTTACAGCAAAATAAACTAAAATTTTTTATGACGAAAAACAGTTAATTTTATTGTCTTTGACCCTCAAAAGAGCTTTGAGACTAAGAGAATCAGGCGTCTGACGTGAATAACAAGCAGAACACCCCTGAATTCTGATTAAGATGGGACAAATATATTCAACTAAAGAATACAATCAATGAGACAGACTATCTGCAATTGTTTCTAAATTGTGCATCCGTCACGAAAACTTTTACCCCCTAAAGAGCAGTATGGGTGAAAAAACCCCGCTTTGATGCACTATCAGTATATAAGGACGGATCGAAAAAAAAAACTCGCAAAAAAAAATTAATTTTAGCGAGATACTAGGGATCAAGGAATTATTTAGATGGAGCAGAAAGTGCAGTATATTTCAAATTTGCGATAAAGAATGCTGCGCAGTTAATTTATTAAAGGAGTCCAGTAGATCCTAAAAGAGCTGGAGCGTACAATCATCTACATATGTCAAAGCCAAGCTGCGATGAAATTTTTAAATTCATCGCGGTCAAACCAGCAATTGTGAACACTTACAGGAGCTTACTTCGAAGTTTAATAGGGAAAAGAAACGGCTGATGACATGGCATTAAGAAGCACTGAGATAAAAACTGCCTTTGCTGTCCAACTCAATGTACTCTTCAACGTGCGCATTTAAATGCAAATTTTAAAGCGCTGCAGGATTAAGGATTGCAAAATGTATTTGATCAGAAATATCTCCAAAGAAAACGAAAGATATTTTTTGAAGGAAAAGGATCTGAAGCTGCTAACAATTGTCCTAATTGGAAACTGTGATATTAAATTGTTGATACTATTTATTGCGAAATGGTAACCGACTTTGGCCGTTTTTGTAAGAATGAAGAGAAAGTGTGATTGAGTTTGTCAAAGTATGTTTTGTGTTCTCTTGATTATTTTTTTCATGAGTGGTTGCATAGCCAGTGAGGGGGTTGGGACCTACCTAAGCTATCGTCCTAAACAGGCCAGTCGGAAAACTCACTGAAACGAAATGGTCCGTCAGATAAATGGTGGAATTTTTACTTTATCACTGCCTGGCCTTTACTCAAAGCAGACGTTGGCTTCACTATCGACCTTTGGTAATATTCTGAAGATCGCCGAGGAATAGTAATAGGCCCTCTTAAATATATATTCCAGCCTCTTTTCATATATTAGGACTGGATTTCTTTTTTTTCTCTCTTTGTTTCTAAGTATATATTTGTATTTGAATCAACTCCCGTTTTTTATTTTGCATCTTATAGGACAATCATAATAGGCCTGTTGGTTTCCAATAATTTTGAATTATAGTTACCATTAGCTGCATTTTCTCAAACTCACCTTACCTAACCTATTGTTTTTAACTACTAAAAAAAACAACCTCAGTTCAATTCAGCAATTTTCCAAGGACATTTTTTTTTTGTTCTGACGATTAAAAAATGTATATAACTTTATATTCTACCTATTCTGTTAGTCCCTTTGATTTGACATACCTATTGGTAGGAACATTATATATTTTTTCTATATCAAGCGAGGATCCAAAGGGGAGGAAAAAGGGATTTAAGGAGCAAGTTTTTTTCCTTTTGTTAAGTAATAGTATTGACAGCCATACAATAACCGATTTATACATATCAATTAAAACTTTCCTTCCCAAAAGGCGTAAGCAGGATCCGCGTCTGATTTATATTAAACAAAATTTTTATATCTGATTAATTGATAAGTGCCTTTATACATAATTAATTTGTTAATAAATTACAAATTTAAAAAAATATCATTAAAATTCTAGGGATTTATAATTTTATACAAAAATCTGGTTTTTAATTCAATTAATTCAATTAAATTATATGATAAATAATTGTTTTGGCAATCTCGACTAAAAGTCTCCTTGATAATTTTCATTTCATTAAATCTAAGATAATTCACAATAATTAAATTCAGGGTTGGGATTTATAAATTAACTTTTAGATTATGCAAGTACATACTCATAGAATTATAATTCACTATACCAGAAAAATGTAATTAAAAATAATAATACATATTGAAACTGTTTTCAACAACATCCTTCCATAAATTAAAGTTCAAAAGATCTTAAAATGAAAAACAGAGTTTGCAAGTTTGTCGGATTCTGCCTGTAAATAAACTCACGTTTAAAATTTGTAACTTTCAGTAAAAAGATTAATTTAAGTCACACAGTGAAATTAATTGGAAAAAATGGGATTCTTTAATAACACCAAAAACATACATAAATAAATATGGAATAAAACTAAAAATTGTCTTAAGGGCAATGTAGAATTAAATTGGAACTGAAGAACTTTTTTAAAAGTTTTACTCCGAAAAACAAAATTTATGTCAAAACTTGTAAACACAGGAGAACTTGTTCAAAATAATACATCATCATGGCATTTATTTAATTAATAGCACTAGAGTAATCTTTTAAGGTTGAAACAAACAAACATACAAAATTCAGCCCACATTACAACTTGACCAGCATACAGAGAAGTTTTAAATCTATTTCTGAAAAAAACACATAAAAGGCTTTAATTGCACTTGTAAGTTGTAGAAAGACCAACGCAGTGACTCGGTAAAAACTTTCACTACTCAAGCACGCGGTGAGCACGTGGTAAACGGTGCTCAAGTGCTTTTTGGTAAAAGATTTTCAAATTTGATAAAAAGTATATAAAAAATAATAAACAAAACTAAATAAAAACTATGAAAGGCAATTATTTTTTATAAATAAAAAATATTTTATACTTTTATTGTTTAATAATAAAAATTCTTAGAAATTTTCATTATTATTATTGTTAAAGAGAGAGACACAATAAAACTATAATGACTTTGTTAGAAAACAACCATTTTCAATTGTGCCACTTCAGCTCAACGGTGGCACCACAGAGGAGTCTGTTATAAAGATTTTTTTGCTTGATAGAAAATTGAAAAAAAAACTTTTTTTATGTCATGGAAAAACCTACTCGTTTTAGTTGTTGTTTTTTTTCTCTGCTTTTGAACACGTGCGCTATATTTCTAAACAAATAAACATTTTTTTTTTAGTGTAAATTAAATTATTTGTTTTTATTTTTTTATGTGTGTTTTCTTACTCACTTCAGTTTGTTTTCAACTCATCTCAAAAGATTGAAAGCAAATTATAATTAAAAAAACAACAACAACACAATCATATGTGCGCGCTATTACCCTGACATTTATGTTATAAAAATTGTTATTTTAACACATCTCCATTTAAGACTCATTTGTTAAGAAGGCTTCTTCTACTGCTGCTGCTGTTAAACCATCATAAACTTTTTTTAAATGTTTAACATCTGTTAATGAGTGCGTGTATGTATGCTTGTGTGTATGTGTTTGGATCGGTATTATTTAATGCTCCTCTAAATTATGTAGACCCTTGTTTTATATGGGAGTCTTCAAAGTGTCATATGCTTTGTTTTTTCTTTTAATGGCAATTCCCTGTGGGTTTTACAAAAAGAAAAAGCACTTGTCCTTTATTTCTTTTTCTTTATTTTAACACTTGCTAGGACCCACTCAATCCACCACATGTACTTTAATTTATTTACTGCAAGTCAATATTGAATATTTTTTTTAAATAATTTTATTTAAAATTTTTGTTTTCATTTTTTTTCTTTCTTTTTTTCAAATATAAATAATTAATGTGACAAGTTTCGAAGCATGTCTGTCATGTGCCGAAAGACTGCATTTTTTTAACAACTTGATACAACAACAAGTGTTGACAAATGAAAAATTTCGCTGAAATCTTTTTAAGGTTATTTTTAAGAAAACCACATTTGATTTTATAGCATTTTAGTGGGGATATTTCTAAAACTGTTCATTGTGCAGCTGAAGCTATCTGCAGCTTATAACTAAGGAGTAAGACCGAAAAAATCTTGACTTGATTGTAATAATATAAAAAAGTTTGATGTCAGATTTTTGTTTTTTTTATTATTATTTTGTTGATATTATATTACATATCACACACTAATAAAACATTTATAGTTCTTATGTTCTTTATTTAAGAACTTGTGAACCTCTTTTGTTAAGCCTTCCATTAAAGATTTGTTAGTTGTTTTAGTCCCAACTCGTTTTTTTAAATCGTTCCTTTTATTGTTATCAATTATTCTTCTTTCATAGGAGACCAATATCTCTGCACTGGTCCTAGCTCTGGACAATTTGGAAAATTGGCCTCTCTTGGTATCCCAGCAAAAAAATTTTTGCACAACTTTCAGATGAATAACTTATTCATAAGTGCAAAAGGAGACATGAAGAATGCCTTCTCCAAATACAAAATAGTTAGAATTTGGTGATGTATTTCCAAATACATGCAAATGCATGCAAAAAAATTTTAATAGTTCATGTAAACAGGCATTATTCTTTGTTTTTTGTCATCTTTTCATCTACTCATCATGCGTTCCATGCACTTATTAGATTAAAGTGAATTTTATTAATATATTCATATAAACACATGCTCTCCAATGACACGTTAATGTAAAAATCCTGCATGATTAACCTAAATTAAACCTATTTATCATGGGCTAAACTCATGCATTCACTACTTCTTTTGCATGTCTTTTTTTGCTGGGTTATTGTTTTGTTATGTTATTACTTTAACATCCATTCCGGACTTTTTTACCGTATGTTATTGTTTTAATATCCCTCCAGAACTTTCTTCCCGTATTTAGTTACATGATGCCAAATCATGTCAAAAATTTGTGAACACATTGTGCTCTCTTATGAAAGCGGACATTTTTTTTGCAAACATTCTTTAATGTATATATATTTTTGTATTCACAAAGCCTACTGTAACAAATGTCTTATTTCTTTTGCTGCAACTGCATAAAGCTTGCCATACCAAGAATTTTTTAAAAAATTTCGTCTGCTTTTCGATTTAAAACTTTTCTTTAACATTTCCTCGAGAATTAACATTTAAATCCGAAGATGCGAAAAATCTGCCGCTACATACGTTTCGTAGTCCATTATATAAGAGTATTTGTGGTATAAAATTTGATTTTAATTTTCGTGGCCTATTTTTTGCTTTTAAATATTTTGCAGCATTTCTATATCGAAACTTTTTGGATTTTGCATGTTTTAAGCTTGTATTAGGTTTAACTTTTCGCACCAAGAATTCGGAGCACTAAGCTAGCCGGGCTGTTTTTCTGCTAGATGTGTTTGTATAGCTTTTTTCAATACGTTTTAAGTTTTCTTGGCCTTTCCAATATCATGTGGGAATTTTTTTCTTCCCAGACCAGGTGTTCTGTCAATGGTAAAATTCTCCTGAAAATGTTTAATAACATTGGAAGCAAGTTGACGATAGACCTTTATTTCTTTGGCCAATTGTTTGTAGAACCAATTTTAATTTTTTATAAAAATTTTTTAAAAATTTTAGCACGTTTTTTTTTGTCACTTATATTGATCAAACTCGCAACAAATCAACATAGTTGTCATAAAAAATAATAACTGTGAGGCAAAACGTGTGTCTAGATTTTTTCTATTTCACTTCCTTTTTAGGATTTTGTACAATTTTATTGGTTAGATAAACCCGGATCGCTTGGCTTTTCCCCACAAAATTTTATGTGATTCCTTAAAAATGCTAAATCATGAAAATCTTCACTTAAAAGAGGAAAAAAAACAACAAAATACCTTTTAAACGGGTGTTTAAATTGTTATACTCTCCCTCTCTTTGTTTTGTTTTTGATACCGTACACATAAAGCATTCTATACAAAAACAAACTGCATCATTGTTTTGTCTATACCTATGCTGATTTAGTAGCAACTTTAAACGTTTATAACTCATAAAATACTAACACAATTTCCATAGAATCTAAATTGTATACACCTGTAAGGGAATTATAATTAAGATCGGGTGAATAATTAAAGCGTAAACTCTTTTCAAGGAAATCAACTTGCCCCTTAAAATATATGAGGCTAAAAGGAATAACTGATTAAATCGATATATGCTAAAATTAAGCTATTAAACACCATTGTAATTTCGCTTTTTTAAACTACCCCAAAAAAAACTTTTTTATCATATTGAACAATTCTTCATTAAATCATAGTTTAAAAATTAATTGCTTATATTTTTTTCAACGAACAATATCGTATGGAATGATATCTTATTTTAACTCCTTATTTAATTTTTATACACGATAAATGGATATGGTCTTTAAATAATAAAGGAAAAATTTCTATATTTGTCTTAAATATAAAGAAAATTAATTTATAAAAATTAGATAAAAATTTTAAAAAAGCTTTCCTGAAAAATGACAGAATCAGACGGGAGCAGTTCTTCCTTTCTCCCACAGATAAATTATTCGCATTGGTAAAAATATAATTTAAAATATTTCTGAGCTAAAAACATTTTCCCACAATTAAAATGCAAATTTCCTAAAACATTTCCTTTAAATCTGGGAGTATCGTTAATCGATAAGCACGTTAGTAACACCACAATAATTTAAGATATTTTATGACTTTCACGGTATCTTATGTTGATTTTAAAATAATAAAAGTCAAAAACATCTATTTATTTACCCCTTCCGCTGTAATAAAAATTAAAAAAAAGAACATAAAGGTTTTTGCCAGATCCTTATCCTGGCTGAAAAGAGTATGCAAATTTTATGCCGGTATTAAATTGAAACCCTTTAAAATAAATAAAAAAAAACAAAAAGAAAACAAATTTAAATACACTAAAATCACAAAGCAATCTAAACCATAAAAATCACTCAACTCTAACCAAATCAATTCGTTTGCAATACAATCATATTTTATATTTATTTTTCCAGTCGTTTTTAAGACCTCCTTGTTTAAGTCTTTAGACTTCTTAAATAGTAACAAAAACAACCATCAAGTGTTTACAAAATTCTTACATGTGTTAAACAATTTGTGTCCCTTTTTTATTTTTACAATAATGTAACTTTAGTTTACATTTTTATTTATCGTAAAATTTACATATTTCTTTTTTTTTTAACAAAAAAAAAATATAAAAATCGTGTTTAACCATGTGTTCTTGAGAAGGGGTTGCTGTAGCACAAGAGTTTAAAGGAGTACGCGGATTGTGTCAAGAAACATGAGATTAAGTTGTCATTTGTTGTCAACTGATGCTGCTGATTTTGAGTCAATTTTCCTTTTATTTTTTTTTTGTATTTGCCTGCTCAAGGCCTATTGTTGTTGGAAAAAGGATTTAAAACTTGATTTTTACTTGCTGGCGGTCGTTTTTTTTCTTGTGAAATTTATATGGGAATTAAAGGCTTTTCTTTATGTTTTTCACTGTAATGTTGTTTTGGGGAGGAAATTTGTTTGGTTAACATATTTTAAATTAGACATAAATAAGAAAGAAATGCTCATACATATCAGAAACAAATTAGCATTTTTAAACTAAATACTACTGGCAAGGGATTTCTACGAGTATAAGCCGGTATCATTAACACATCAATTACAGCCCTAGAAGAACCAGATTTTTTCTTAAAACTAAAAAGTTGACTTTTTAAAAGGCCTCATAAATTTGTTTAAAGGAGCATCTATCGGTAACACAAGTTTAGCAATTTTAGGTTAAAGAAAAATATTTTTAACGTTTTTTTTTTAATAATACTCTTGACAATTTGAGTACCAAAAGTACTCAATAAAAAATAAATAAAATTGTTTTCTACAAATTTATAAAATTTCTTAAGTTCACACATCTAATTCATGCATATTCTTATACTACAGCAACCAACTGATTTTGTAAATGTATACAAGAGCAACATATTCATAGAATTTCATGACTACTTCATGCATAAACAGAGCTGCTCACATTCAGTAAATTGAGCAAAAGTCCACTGTTCAATAAATGTCCACAGTGTAGCTAAACAGTTCATATACTCCGTTTTTGGTCGGTTAAGTGAAATTTGAACTTATTCGTTTTACCCTGAACACACCACAAATTTCTATTAAAAAAAAATTAAAAACAGGTTGGGCCAAAAGTCACCCTAAGGTGAAAAGTTTAACAACTTTTTCTTTATTTTATATTTTATTTATATACGAACTACTGTTTATACACTAAGTATTAAAAAAAATAATCTCTTTTAAATTACCCCTGTTGTCCACTTCTTTTAGAGCATTTTCCATAAAAAAAATATTTAAAATTTATGGCTCGAATTTTTTCGCTGGTCGATTTATTTTTGGATTATTCTGGAATATTCACTTAAAAGTTTGTCTTAAAAGTGCTATTCTGTCTCCGACTTTATGAGCAATAGCTTCATCGTCCTTAAACCACATCTCAGGTATTTTTCTAAGAGCAAGACGTAACCAATGTTCTATCGTAAACCGATACCGCTCTTCATTTACGGTTGCAGAACTTCTATCTTCATTTTCGACGAAGTAAGGCCCAATCATGTTTAAAGATGTAATGCCTTAACATACAGTATGGGGGGTTGATGCGATTCTCGCTGAAGGCTCTCGAACTTTAAGAACCCCAGAACCTAATTTTTGCTGCTAATTTTTAAAATTTTTTATTTAACTCGTCATCAGATTTTCAATAAAGTTTATTTAATTTCTGGTCAGTAGCTGAAATTTAATTGCAGAGTTAAGACCTTGCCAATGATCTGCAGTTTTAAATTCTTGCATCAACTGCACTTTTAACGAGTTCATAATTAATTTCTTTTAAAATGCATCGTGGTGATGTACAAGCTATTTCCAGATTAGCACAACTTCTAGTAGTAGATGTTTCCGGTGTTTCTTTAACACGTTGCTCTTCGTATTCAACATTTTCCGCAGTGTGATTTAAAAGTGGTCTTTTGGTTTGCGGCAAATCTCTTACGGTACCATGTTAGTGGTAATCATGAACTAAGCAACGAATCACTGATTCAGAGGACGAAATTATGATGCTAAAATATAATCGTTGCTTTAAAATGATTATATCCCTAATTAAAATAATAAAATATTATTTTGGTTCTTTGCTTAGTTGTTAATTTCTGCATTATTTATTCAGTCATCCGATGTTATTTGGCTTTCATTTTTTTTTTCTAAATGAAAAAGTTCGATTCTGTTTTTTGATTATGTTTATTTGGAAATTTAGTATTTTATTGGTCAAGTCGAGAAGATAATATCAACCAAATGGGCGCAGTCACAATTGTTTTCTCGTTTTATGGCATTTTTCATCATTTCTGCGAGAACTTTGGGCGACAGATTTTCGCACTCGTGTCGAATGTTGTCCTTGAGGGCTTTTAGGGTCTCGGGCTTGTTAACATAAACACTGCAAAAAACCCCACTAAAAAGTCTGGAACGGTTAAATCGGGCGATCTTGCAGGCCAATTTAGGCGATAGTGTTGCTCGTTCATTATGATTTTGGTCGAAAAATCGTCCACTAAGGCGTCGAGACGATTATTTCGCATTCTTGGGGAGTGTATCGCTCCATGGACTGTTCTCTTGTATTCTACATCTGTCTTTTGCACAAATGTCAAACCAGATTCAAAATTGGCCGCCATTAGCAAAAATATGAGCATCTTCCAATAGAATGATTTCTTTTGGCCCACCCTGTATAATCTGAAAAAAAAAGAAATATAAATGAAAAAGATATTAAATTTTTTTTAGATCCAATGTGTACTTTTGGCCCACCCTGTTTATATAAAAAATCTTATTTTTGTTTTTGGTTTGTACATCATTTTTTTTCATCTCTATTTTTTTATACTGTGGTGCATGCATGCAATTGCTGTCTATTTCAGCTTCCTAGTACGTGTTGGTTTTTATTGCGTTGAATCTTTGGGTTTTTAAACAAAATATGAACAGTCGAATAAATGAAGTATAATAAAGAAAAATATTAACAATTGAACCTGTCACACGAGTCACACTTTTTTCAAATATCACCTTTTGACGCCATTTAATTCATTGAAGGTTTTTACGTATTCTCTTTGAATATGGTAGATCTTCAAGTGCAACAAACCACCTTATATGGCCCTCGAAATCTAAAGTCTGTATGAAAAGGGCACGAGTCCGGGACTTATGCTCTTTTCAGGGGAAACAAAATGCTAATGTATAATATTTGTATAGAATTCTATTATTGGCACCTCGTCTCTGATGCAGCCTACTGTGTATTTTTATTCTGAATTATTTTCCTCAGCCGCGCTAGTCAAGTGGCTAGACAAGCTAAGCTAGCTAGACAGTGGGACAAAAAATTATTTTTACCATCAATTTATTTGATAGCGAAAAACGAAACCAATTTTTTTATATTAATTTTCAGTTTTATTAAATTTTAGTTTCTGGTATAACTATTTTTGGAAATATCTGCATTTAATATTTAATAATATGAAATGTTTTTAAGCAAACAAGCGAAATGTAATTTTCAGATGGTTGTGCCGGCCAAAATCGGAATCATGCCATGGTCCGACTTCTTTTATCTTTGGTAGGGAAACAAAATAGCAATATAACTGAGATCCAATATTACATACCCAAACGAGGCCATTCATTCCTGCCAAACGATAGAATGTTTGGGACAGCCAAGAGACATATTCGAAAAAATGACAGGATATACACACCAGCCGAGTATGAAAATCTTATAGTTGAGGCTAATGAAAATTTTTCTAAATTAGAAGGCCTAAAACTGAAGAAATTATTGACATAAAAAAATGGTGGCCGAACCATTACAAGAAACTAGTGCTTTCTGTGGATTCCTATGGCAAAAGAGTACCCAAGGACAAAAAAAAAACTTTTGCTATTTCCCAAGTGTCACATTTCACATTTTCCAAGTCTACACCAGGCCTTGTTACAACACGTGAATCCATAGATTGTTTAACCAGTTATGAATTCCAGCTCTTACAAAGAATGGGCATCAGCCTGCCTTTACCATCAAATGATACTCCTGCGTATGCTGGCAAAGTGCCAATCAATGTAAAGAAAATACCAGATTTGAAAAAGCTAGAAAAATACATTCCAGAAAAGTACCAAAATTTCTATGCAGAGATTTTTGCATGGCCAACAACTTCAGCTAATGAACAATATGAAGAAAATAATGATGATTAAATTTCAGTTCTTCCGAAAATCTTTGGATTTGCGATTATTTCTAACAAGTCATTTCGAAAAGGGCATAAGTCCAAAAATTTAAACCACCAAAATCTATATGTTACATGCTTTTTTTAAAAATAAATAAATGGCACAAAAATTATATATGTTTTTATTTATTAACTTCTATATTCAGTTTCTTAACCATCATAGATTTTTTCCGAACAAATACGTTTTTTGTTAATCCTGAAAAGCTTTAATGCCCTTTTCGAAATGACGGGTTCAATTGTATTTAATTAAAAAAACTTTATTATTTTTGAAAATGGCTTTATTTAATATGAATTTTCGCCTTCGTCAATAATGTTAATCTTTGTACTGTGTTTGTAAGGTTTTGTGCTTATTGTGGTTAAAAACTGAACACCAATACTGCTAATACTTCTCTGAATTTTTAATCTAGACTATCAATAATTTTTCAAAGTAAATTTTTTCTTTTATACTGACGATTTAAAAAAAAATATTTCTTGTTTGTTTTTCCTCGCATCATTTACTTTACTTCATATGATACCCATATCGATACAAAATATTACATAATTAAATTAAGAGAAAATATTTTATATATTGAATCCTTAAATAAGTTATTGATGGGCTAAAGATGGTAGGGTAGCTAGGCTTGGGTCAATTATATTAATCCCTTTGTGATACCTGAATAGAAATGTAAGAATAGAAAGGAGAAAGAGAAGCAGACAAGCCCAGAGTCTCTAGCGGGAATCGAACCCGCAACCACCAAACTAGCAGACCAGCACACTACTGACTAAAATTAATTAGATTTAAATTTAGAATTCTTTTTAAAGATTTTAGTCTGAATTTTAATTTTATTGGTTAAGGTTGGTCTATATAAATTTCACTAGTGCTCATGCCAGAAAATTTTCTTCTTTAATTTTTTACTAAATTTCCGTATAATTTTATCATTGGTTTCTAATTTATATTCAAAATTCTAGCATAAAGTTTTTTTAGTTTTTTTTTAAGGTAAGAAATATAATTTCTATATAAAACACCAAAACATTTCATTATTTTAAGAGAATTACTTTTTAAATTTATGTTCTTTTTAATCTATATCTTCAACTAACACATATAAAATCTAAGCATTTTTCATTAAGGATCAAATAAGGATAAAATGCATTCACACATAAATAAACAAGTATTTGTGCATTTTGTTTAAATACATTGTATAAAAGGAGAAATTACTTGGCTCAAACTGCTAGTAATTATTTATTGACTTAAGTCCAATGACAAGTGATGATTAATGAGTGTTGATATTTATTAAGTATGGATTTCAAATAACAATTTATGGTTTGTGTAGGTACAAGCTACACTGAGAAAAAGTATGTTAGCGTTATAAAGTAACTTTGAGTAATATAAAGCTATAAACATTGATTTAGTTTTATTCAAACATTTTTTGCAGTGTTTTTTTAAAAAGATATAAATACATAGATTATACATATATCAAAAAACACTTTAGATAAATAATATGCACAATCATGTTTAACACAAAATTTCAAATAATAATAATAATCATAATGATGATGATAATGATGAGCCAATATTTTAAATTGGACAATAAAGGACACTTTTGTATTGGTATGGTCAGGCAATACGAGCCCCTAATACTTTTTGTTTGAAATGCAGCAGTTTCTTAAAACACCCTAAAAGACTGGGTACTTGATAAGTGTATTTGTTATGAATAGTAGGAAGGTGTATACATGTGTCTCTGTGTGTGTGTGTGTGTGTGTGTGTAAGGATAATCTGTCATAGCTGTAACATAAGTAAATAAATTGTTGCCAATGTTGCATGCATGATAAACTTAATTATATTTTGCTTAATTACAATGTCGTCCCTGTAAAACTTTACTTGAGTTAAATGCTTCAATCAGGTTTGGGGTATAGTGAGTGGAGGTTAATAAAAACATTTTAAATTTTACTTAATGCCATTTTATTAATGGCTTTGTAGTTTAAAATGTCTTGCTTGTTGTTATAGTCAAAGAAATAAATACCTTAAAACTTATACAAGTTTAACATTGAGAAATTTATAAGGGGTATTAGCAAGGACATAATTTAAATCAGTTAAAAGTGTGACTAAATTTGAAAATTTATTTATATTCTTTATTAATTTAATCTTTTCTTTTAAAAAACCATACCTTCCGGACTTTCTCAAAGTACCTACAGCAATACAGTTTCACACTTTATTTAAAACCCTTTTTAATGAAACTCCTGTCACAATTAACTTAAATCTGCTTTTAATAAAATCAACTACTAGAATATTATATTTTTATCTTAATTAGCTTGGCTTTACCTTTAGCTTTATCTTAAAAAAACCCCAACCGCATTTAATGTCATGCAACATTTAATTTAAATACTTTAACTTTCATACATTTAATTGTGTCTGAATATGAGGAGATGGCTTTCGTGTCCGAAATTTTTCATGCTCTTATTAAAAAGTTTTCTTTATTTTTAATGTTGCTAATAAAATGTGAAAATATATTGCAATGTTTATTTGCATTTGAAATTTGTTCATGTATGTTGACCGTCTATCTGTCTGTCTTTCTGTTTAGACGGGTTTTCTAAGCGATAGTACAGAGTGGACTAAAAGTCACTATGTGGTTTAAAAAATAGCTTCTGCGTTTTAATATTTTTATTTATTTTTTGATTAAATAGAAAACTCTGCTTTTAGTCTTTTAAAAGTTATTTTTTAATTAAATAATAAACTGCATAAGTTAGGGTTATTTGTGCAATAACACATTGGGCAAATGGAACTTGTTTGCAGAAATTTTTCATGACCATTTTGCTTTAATGTGGCTGAATTTCCTTTAATACACAGGTGGTTGTATGCTTGTTGCCATAGACCTGTGATTTCAATTAACCCCTTAAAAAAGAGATCTAATGGCATTAAATCACATGATCAAGAGGGCAAATTTCATTACGAAACGAGAGAGTAGAAATGTCTCATGCGGTATTTAAATTGCTTCACGTGCTGTATGGCATGTAAAATTATTTTTGAAATATTATTTAATGGCGAAGACAAGTTCTTCTATCGTGTAACACTTATTTTTTTCTAAGCCTAAGCTGTGAGCTGTCGAACAGTTTTTTTAGGGTTGCCAACACTTAACAGCACAAATGGCGACAAGTTCAAATCTTGCGTTTATTTTGGGACATAATTCATAAATAACATCTGGAAAATAAATAATTCAAAACTAAACAAAGAACTGGAATAATATAATTTTATTATTTTAATCAGCGATCAATTATTTCAAAGAGTATATCGATGACGTTTTAACGTCAAAATTTTTATTTCTGAATCAACAATTCGTTACTTAGTTTAGCGTCGCTGAGAACATGGCATTGTAAGTGATTAGCCTCGAACCGCTAGACTACGTTTTCTTCGCACAGCGGAAAATATTGAAGGTGTAGAGCAAAGATTTAACAAAACACCAGAAACATCTATCTGAAGGCGTTGTGCTCAACTAAGAATGGCTCTTACGTCACTACGACGCATTTAAAAGAGATTCACTGTTACTCCCATACATGATGCAATTGGCGCAAGAATTACAATCGCAAATCATCGGCTGTAAATTTCTTCAACTCCATTTGGTATACAGTAAGGTGTGGCATTACATCTGGAAATATCATTATGCCTTATTTATTTGAAGTTGAAGGTTAACATACACCGTAAATTCAGAGCCGTAACCGTAAATTCAGAGCGGTATTAGGACAGACTATGTTTTACGTCCTTTTTTTAAAACGGACTGCTGAGATGTGGTTTCAGTAGGTTGGTGGCACTGCTCACACTGCCCGAGACAAAAATCAAATTTTTGGGGGAGCGAATTATTTAAAGAAATTCAGAGATTAATTGGCCAGTGAATTTTAAGTTATTCGAAGATGATAATCCTTGAACTCAAGGCCAAAGTTTTAGCCGGAATTTTAGCGCCACAGTAAAAAATTATGAAAGTTGGTATGGAAAATGTTTTTAAACTTGCCCATCATTACAAAGCTGATAATGGCGATCATTTCAGTTACATTATTTGCCATACTTATACCTTTTTTTTGGCATTTTGTAATAAAAATTAAACTGTAGCAAAAATGTAATATAAATTAAAATTTGAAGTCTTAACACGAAAATTTAAAATTAGTTAAAATTTTCTACAGTTTTTGGTGACCGTAATAAAAATTTAGAATAAGGGTTTGAGTTTAAAAAATGTCAATTTTATATATTTTATGATTTGAAGGATTCTGCATCCCCCTTTCTTACCTACCTACCTACCTATAATCTGAATAAAGAAACTATAAACAAAATATATAAACGAACAATTTACTACATATTTAAGCTCCATGGTGACTTTTGGCCCACCCTATATTTTCACTTTTGTTATATTAATATTAGAAAGAACCTCTTTGGTGTGTTTTGCAACAAATTTTTGAATGTGATGGACATTAGAAAAGATTAAAGTTTAGCTTATCAACCAGCAAATGACACAGCACGGCATTTGATGAGAATATTGTGTGGGGTTTTACTACTTTTTTTATCCCAGGTTTTTTGCACTGACCACAACATATAAAGAAATACAGGGTGGTGCAAAACTATTGATTTAAAGAATTATTTTTATAAAAGACCTTGCCAAATAAATATCACTTCAGTTCTTCTTTGATTAAGCTTAACAATTTACTGTTTGTGAAATAGTGAAGAGAATTAACTTTACGCCCTGTATTTTATCTGACAGTATCGTCTACCAAGAAGTCATTAAATAGCACATGGAATTGTACAATAAAAGTACGTAACTTTTTATTGCTAAACAACTACAGGACGAAAAAAATAATAAACAAACAAAAAATATTTTAATATAAAAACTTAAACAGAAAACTAAACAACGTACACATAGTACGTATTACGAAAAGGACATGCACGCTAAAATACCCCAGAGCTAAATTAAAATCAAAACTCAACTAAAAACAGTAACAAAATGCACAATCAAATCGTGCACGTTAAGGTGGTCAACTAAATGCCATGAGATAATGAGACATTAAGATTAGAATACATATTAAGGATGTTAGAATATAACAACAACAAAAATTGCTCGCATGTAATAACGAGTTTAAGTATTAAAAACTTTAAAGATTATAAAGTAATAAAGTTATAAGGCTATACAAGTATAAAGTCGTAAATTTATGTATTTGCCTAAAATAACAATATAGTTATCAAATATTTCTTTTTAAATTAATTTAATTCACTGTCCATTGTAGGCTGACACAGCTATTCTTTAACGAATATCAAACCCACAAGACAGACAGAGGGATATTCTGCTTTAAAGATGATTTGCTAATCGCGGCGGCACCCAGTCGTAAAATTATTAAACTTTTTTATTTCAAAATTTCCATGTAGAGTGTCTTTCATTTTATTTAAAACCAACCACACTTTCCCATACTCTAACACTGACCTACATTTTGCCTACAAAGGACAATCCTAAAATCATGAATTTTCTTTTGATACTCACATTAACAAAAAGGAAATTACTTTAACACTTCACTGGACAAAAATTGACAAATTGCTTAATGAGATTTTATCAAATGTAAGATGCATTTCGCTCCCTCTTGCACATATGTACAATATATATGTCCTTTTTTAAGCAGAAATGAAATGCCATTTGAAATGCATATTTTGTGATGACCCTAGAACAAAACTCATCTATGCATTTGACCAATTTATAAATACTGTAATGCAATTAACACCTTCGTCTTCGGTTTTGTTCTAATGCTTCGCTCTTTACACATGTGTACGTGTATGTTGGTATTTAAGGATATTCTTAATCACATAAATTTTGTACATTCGTAAAAGCCAAAAGCAAATGATAAATTACACTCATACTTTTCGCAATAATACAAATTTCCATTCTTTATACGTTATGTGACAGTGGTGGTTTGTGTTGCCATAAGTCTTTCGAATGAAATGAATCAAAGTATAATCCAATTTATTTTCAAATAAACATATTAAGTGTAAGTGTCTCTATGCTTAAGGACTTTAATTTATTTTCCAGTACAAGAATATGGAATACTTGCTTACAAAAATTTGGTCAAGATATTGTTTTGTCTTGTGTATGGAAAAATTAAATTCAATTTCTTATTATTGCAATATTCTTTTTTATATAAATTAAATATAAAACTGAGAATAGAAGAATAAAAGCAGCATTAAATTATATTACGAAAATGGAATGTACATGAGAAGTATGTTAAGGAATTGTGAGAAATTGTTGTCACATTTCTGTGGCAAAAAGATTCAATTATTCCAACAGTAAGAGCCGAAAGTCTACCTACATTGTTTAGCAAATCATTTACAATTTCTCAGGTACTTTTAATACACATTTACTAGTTTCATCCGTATGTATGTACATTATAGCCACCTTGTGTCGCGTGTAGCTAGTCCCTCCTCCACCTAGAGAAAAAGGGTTTAAACAAGATAAAACCAACTCGAAGCACCAAGAAACGAAGACACTCTTTTAACTTCAGCTTGTGATATAATCTCAGCTGGTTAAGAAAACGTTTTTCTAAGTTCCGTCAGAGCTGGGTAATGGCAGAAAAAGTATTGGTAAGTCACAACTTCCTCCTCTTCGTGACAATTTCTGCAGAAGTCATTAAAAGGTGATTATAATCTCCAAGAGTGTACTGCCAAGACACAGTTGCCACTTTGAGCAGGCTTTGTAGTCTGTGCGGATCTGTATATTTCTTCTTTTATAATTGTCTTACAGAATAAAAGTGGTAAAACAGTAAATGTATCAATTTTCTTCGAGTAGGGAAGAGTTCATTCCACAATAGTTCGTCCCTAATGCGGTTTGCTGGTACTTCCGAATGTTAAGTCACCCAATAAGCTTGCCATCTTATTTAACTATGCCCGGCATTTCATTATCAAAATAGATGCTGAAGAAATTTGCTAGCGACTTAACAGCAACCGGACTATCAATGAAGATACAAATACGGGAATAATCTAATTATATCCTGTACTACCTCAGTTAGTTTATTGCCGCCGATATTTCAGCCTGTATAAACCTATTGTAGTCCAGTAGCCTAGAATACACCTTTCTATAAAAAATTGGGATAAAGCAGCCACCGTCTACCCCCTTCCCTTCGATGCATCAGTATAAACCACCATGTGGCCACACTCTTCATCAAGCAATGTCGATCCGGTAATTGATACAGAGAATCCTGTCAAAGAAGGGGGTTAGGGTGTAATAATCTATATTTTATGGAATATTAAGAATACAATTTGCCGTATTTTTGGCTTCCTGCTTAACCATAAAATTCGCAGGCCTGTTTAACATAACAAATAGTGCCTTTGAAGATGTTGTCCGAAGAGTAACTGTATTAAGCAATGCTATGTTTTCAGGATAATTTCAATAAGTCTGCTGTACGTAGAACAGGTAAATATATTCCACCCTGCCAACCGCTTTATATACTAACCAAGCAGCGTTCTTCAGATCTATGCCCCTGATCTTACTAATGAGCCTTCTACTTGAATATATGGCTATATATAGATTAGACATTTAGGTTAGGTTAGGTTAGGTTGAAATAAAGGGCCACTTAAAGTCCAAACCCACGACTGGTATACACTTATGCCCAATTGGCAAACTAGCAGACCAGCACACTACTGACTAGTCTACCGGGGCACCCCAGACATTTAGTTCGCTGTTCTGAAACCAGTATAGCTTCGCGTCCAGCATCTGTCCTAGATACCTCGCACATTCCGCTAGACTGAGATCCACGTCCCAGTCTTGAAAGTGGGAACTGCGGCCACTTGCATTTCCTATAAAGAATACAACCTTAATTTTTTGTTGGATTGACTCTTGAACCACTATCAATGCTCCATCAGCTGAGCAACTCAAGCGCCACCTAGATGCAGCTCGACAAAGTAACTAGATACTTCCATGCTACTGCTATAGCATCGCTGTCCGCTTAACGAAACTTTTAGCTCCATTTTAACCAACTTTAATATGTACATCCAATCAATTTGAAGTTTTACACACACATCGAGTTTCTAGTACAATACAAGTTTTAGATTATAAAATTTGTGCCACGCCCATATAAAAAAAATTTCATTTAAGCCACGTCTTCTCAGCAGATTTTATTATAAAAAATTATTATAATTTATAATTTATTTAAAAATATAAAAATATAAAAAATATAAAATTTTCGCACTTACATTAAGAATCTCTTATGCTACAACAACGTGATAACAAAGGCTAAGCTATGGCCATATAAATTTAATCTTAATGAACACATTAAGGTCCTTTGAAGCTACAATTAAGTGGTTAAAAAAATGGGCAGTTTAACGCCTATAAAAAGGAGTCACCGTTTTTCAACTCTTTTACTTAAGCGATTTTGACAAAGCAGAGCACATATATTAATTTTGATGACATAACACTTAAAGTAATTAGAAAAGAGGACAATGTCACGCCTATAAATAGTAAAAAAAATTAAGGAACAAATTAGCCCCTTAATATCAATTTCTATTGGTTTCGTTTTGATACAAAAAGAAATTAGAAAATAAGTTATCTAAATCTAAAAAACCACGCTTTAACACCGAAGCAACCAAAAGATACAAAATTAATTAATTAATTAATAAACAGTTTGTTTTAGAACCATATAAAGTCTAGCTAGCCCAACAATTTAATTAGTATTAAATAATTAAATTATGAATAATATAAGAATTATGTTAGAAACAAAAAAAAAAAGAAACTCTTGTACAAAAATGTTAAATCAATTATTGTGTAATTATTTTATTGGTGGCTATTTTTAAAAATATGGTAAAACGCCCGTTACTTTTACAATAAAATACTGATTTTTTTAAATAAATTTCTTTACATTGTTTCAAATATTTTAATTTTAATGAAAAGCTAGATTTTCTTTTGCTCTAGAAGAAACTCTTCATAATTACTTGAAATAATATTTAATCTTTTAGTTCAACTTGGTATTAAGGCGTGCTTTTATTTATTTTTATTTTATTTTCCAACTGCAATTTATTTCTTACTGTAGTTTATAAACTTTTGCCTTAAACTGTTTGAGAGTTTATGCTTTAAATGATTTAAAAATAAATATTATTTTTTTTTAGTTAAACTGAATCGAGACATATGTCATATTATGTGTTTTTCCTTTAACCATTTATTTCTTGTGCACATCCTTTATGTTAAACCATAATGGCCTTAAGTATTTGTTTTGATATTTGCATTTTCCAATTTTTTTCTTTATATTTTTTTTTTTAATTTTTGTCTTTTGCCAAGAAAATTATTGATGCATGTCTTTAGACAGTATTTAATAAAAATAAAAAAATAGAAAATAAATAAAGTCGTAAGAACATGATTATCCTGGCTGTTATGTTGCTCATATTATTTAAGGAACTGCCATAAATAAAAACGAAATTTAGAAAAAAAATTAAAAACATAAAAAATACACTAAATGTTTGCATGCAACTAAAATGGCATAAATACGCTAATAAAAATTTACCGTGCGGAAAATTTGTTATGAAAACAAATAAATTGAAAAATTACAAAAACAATACTTAAAGCGTATGTCTGTTTGAAAGTAAAACAAAAGGATATATGAGCTTGTAAGGATCTACATAATTTATGTATTTAGATAGACATGACAATAAAACAATAATTGCTAAATTGAATTTTCAATATTAATAAAAAAAAAAATTTTTTTAAAAATTTAAAATTTTTTTATAAAAAATGTCTTCTGCAAATTAAGTAGAGAAATACTCGTATTTAGTTTTCAACCTTTAATTTAATTGTTAAACTACAACAACATGCTTGCAATAAATTTTTTTTTATTTATGCTACATTTTTGTTGTTGTTATTTAAACAACTAATAGGAAGCTTAAAACCATGTGTGTGTGTGTGTATTGAAAACATTTAAATTTTTCTTTAAATCATTTTACTTCTAACAAACTTTATTATCAATTTTATTAGTAAATTTGGTACACTTCTTATAAAATCATAAAAATCCCACAATAAATGTTGGTTTCTGTGTAACTTTAAGAAAAATTAATGTGTCTGCCGTTCAGTCCCTCCTTCCGTCGTAATGAGTTTTGAGCCAACAATAATCACATAAAAAGTATTTAGGACAATTAACATTTATAAACTCTTTTCTTCAAAATGATTATTACTCGCATTAAATATTCCCTCAATATAATAGTGTCATTTTAAGGAAAATAAAACATTTTTCATTTGTTTTCGTTTCTCTTAAGATTTTTATATATTTTTTTTGTTAATAAAAATCTTAACATTTTTAATGAGTTTTTAACCGAAAAAATAATCATATAAATTTTTCATAAGATTTGTCTAAACAGACTTAATATATCTCCAACACTTGATCTACATTTCTTAGGTTGGCTTTACAACAACAAAACAAACAAACAAAAAATTTAAGAATTTATAACATCTTGTTTCTCTGCCACAAGCAATAGATCCAGTTAACAAAAAAGAAAAAAAAGGTGCTTTACAAATCCAACTCGAAATTTATTGGCTCTTTTATTCTGGGCTTCTTCACATTATTTTTCTTCATAAATATTTGGGAAATTTACCAACGAAAAATATCTTTAAGATGACCATAAATTATTTCTAAAGAATTTGTTTAAATAAAATAGAAAAAAGCTAAAGAAAAAATTGTCTTGTTCATTTTTTTATCTTTTAATTGTGTAATTTTTCTTATTGTAGTCAATTAACAAACCAAAATATGTTGTACGTGTTGGCATTCATTTATGTTTTATGGCTTTTAAAATGAAAACCTTAAAAAAAAATAATTTAACTTTGACCGTTGCACAGCTTCATTTGATTACTTGGAAGCTGAAGATGACCATTTGATTTATTGAGACACAAGAAAAAAATGTGAAGTGTCTGACAAAAAGCTCAAATTTGTAAAGATTTCTATCTATAAATTGTATTAAATTGGTTATAAAATTTAAACAATAATTTCGAAATAATTCATCAAAAGTTTACATGCAAAGAAAACGACGACAAGACAAAAATCTTGAGGAATTTATGGCTTTAAAATTTAGGGTATTAAATTTATATTTAAAAAATAAAAAAAGTATTTAAGAACGAAAATTTTAATCGTAACCAAAAAACACTTACATATATTAAGAGCAAATAACAGTAACAATTTCCGATGTTCTCAAGTAGAGTAGTATTTTATAGTAGTTTCAGTGACTCCAATACATTTCGCACAAATACACCTCGACAAAACAACTTTATGCAATAGTACCAAAAATATTGTTCTCACCAGCAATTGGATAAAAGAAGTTACATTATGATAATACCGTTGATATTAAATTTTTATATTCTCCTATAAAGTAAAATCATTAAAGTTAGGGCGCTTCTACTTGAGACAAATGAATATCGTATTAATTGACATAGCTAAGCCATTGACCCAAGGCGGCTACGGCCACTTATTTAAAAACGTCAAAAATTTTATATATATAAAGTCTTGTGTAATTTTGTGCTAGAAAAAAAATTGTAGGTGATAGCAAAATCTCAGGGATGGCATAGTCCCCCATACATGTCTGTCTATGTCAAATATAAGACTTCGATATCGTTTGAAAAATTAAATATAAAATTTAAATTGTTGTTTATAAAAAATATCAACATCTAGAGAATATGACAAAAATTAGTTTTATTCATTTTCTCAGATAAAATTTTAATATCGTAAAACTTGTGGAGGAAAATTTTTAAAGTTGTAAATTTTCGAAGTCAAAAATTTTGATATGTTGAATACTTAAAAAAAAATAATTTTTTTCGCATACTTTGTATAGAAAATTTATATTTAATATCGTAAAATTTTTTTAGTGATAATTTTGGTAATCTTTCTACTTGAGACTCACGAATATCGTATGCATATACATAGCTAACGCATTGCTTTAAGGCAGCTACAGTCCCATTTTAAAAAACCTTTTAATTAAATATATAAAATCTTATGTAATTTTGTGCATAAAAAAAATTATAATATAATCTTAGGGATGGCTCAGCCTATCCATGTTCAATATAAAATTTCGACATGCATTGAAAAATTTAAGACAAGATTTTTAAAAGAGGAAAAATTTGTTTGTAAAAAATCTCAAAACATGTAGAGAATATGGCAGATTACAATTTTCTTAGTCTGCTTTAAACAAAATTTTAATATCGTAAAATTTTAATATCGTAAAATTTTTATAATCATAAATATTTTATTTTAAAGGATTTATTATGGCAATTTTTTTAAGAAAACTTAATGTTGCAGACTTTTTATTCAAAAGTTATATGGAAAAAAAAAATTTTTTTAAGATTTTAATATCGTAAATTTTTTAGAATTAATTCTGACATCATAAATTTTTTTTAAATAAAAAGTTCGTTTAAAAAACTTTATATAGAGCAATATATTATCAAAAAAAGAAATATATAATGTAAATTTCACAAATTTGCAAAATAAAATGTTTATATCGTAAAAAAATTTTTTACAGAAAATTGTTTGCTATATATTTTGTTTAAAAAATTTTCAAAGTGTTAGAAAAAAAATAAAAAATTTTAAAATTTTAAAAATTTATACTATCTTAAATATTCTTGCTGAAATTTTTTTCAAAAAAATAGACATTTTTTAAAATTTAACAAATTTTTTATATAGAGTCCTAGAAATCTTCCTTTTAGAAAAAAATTTGTTCCTCTGAAGTATTAAAAGAACACAATTAAAATACAACAGAAATTTCGTAGAGCCTATTTATATATCGTAAAAAAATTTTTGCAAAGCAATTTAATGTCGTAAATTTTTTTAACAATTTTTATTTAAAAAAAAATACAACTGCTTAATTCACAATCCATCGTAGGAGTTGTAGATCGTGGAATTTAACATTATTTGTAAATAATTTCTTTAAAATTCTCCTGGAAATACTTTTTACAACACATACAACAATTTTACCTACATAAGTATGTTCAAACAACGTCGTATAGGTACAACAGCGATGGAAAAATTAATCATACAACTACCACAATTGGTTGCAAAGTGGGTAAATGTAATTGTTTTTTTCAACAAACATTTTAATATCATACATTTTTTCTTGCAATATTTAAATATTGTTAAAAGTCTTTAAAAAATATTTTTGGCTCACTTAACCTCTGTTGATGAATTTCTTTTTTCATTAGGCAAATTTCTACATAATAGAGATTTTCTATTTTGATACCTTAATAAAAAATTTCATAATTTTTTTATTTTTTTTAGATAAAATCCTGATACCGTTATTGTTCAAAACTTTAAATTTTATTATTGACAATTTTTTAGCAATAATTTTATTTTCATAAATTTGCTTTAACATAAAATTTTAATATCGTACGCTTTCTTCAGAAAACATTTAACAATGTATATTTTCACTAGAAAAGGATATAATATTTATATGTGAATGATTGGTATAGAAACCATACGTTTTGATTTTGTAAGGTTTAGAATAGAACTTTTTATAGCAAAAATTTTTAAATCTTAAAGTTCGTTTACGTCGCATAATTTCAAAATAAAAAATTTCAATATCGTAAATTTTATTTAGCCAATATTTTATACCTTACTTAAAGATATACTTTACTTAAAGATAATTTTAAATATCGTCAATGATCTGTATTATTCTATAGAAAGAAAATTTATTTTTAAGAGTCAATTTTCTACATGGTTTTTTTAACAAAGTTAATGTGTGATATCAATGCCAAAAATTTTTTATAACTCCCACTTGTTTCGAATATAAATTTTTAACAAAAAAAAAAAAAAAAAAAAAATTTAAATAATAGTTTAAAAAAAATATAATATTTCTGGCAAAAATTTTTTCAATTTTTCATCTCTATAGAAAAATTTAAATATCGTAAACTCCTTTCGTAGAAAATGCAGTGTCTTTTATTGAGGCTACGGCTCCACGAAAAGCCCCCCAATGAAATAACGCCCAAACGAGAAATGAAATATTCTCCAAATTTTTTTCATACATTTTTGGGGGTTATTTCATATGAAATAACTCCCAATTTTTTTGGGCCGTCTTTCATTTTTTTTTGGAAATTATTTCATTTCTTATTTGGGGTTTTCAAATTATGAAATAATCTCCAATGAAGTAACACCCCACAAATTTTTAAAATTCGGGGCTTGTTTCATAGCGTGTATAATTTGGGTGATATTTCATTTTGTATTCGGGGGTTATTTCATTTTAAAGCTTTTGGTTTTGGGGGTGTTTGTAAATAAATTATATAAAAATAGGCCTTTTACAAGAAAACTTTTAGCCTGTGAATATATTACAATATCTTTTCAAATACATAAATGATAACGTTCGGGATTTGGATGGTGCTACCTTCGTGACAGACTACGAAATTAGTCTACGGACGGCAATAATTATTGTTTTCCCTAAATCAAAAGTAATCGGTTGTTGGTTCCACTTTTGCCAAGCAGTGAGGAGGTCTATAATAATAAAGTGTAACCAACTGGCAGCATTTGTACATACAACGTATATTTTCTCCATCTTGAATCCATGAGCAACCATTTTGTTTTTTTACCATTCCTTACGTATAATGTATTAAGTTTATTATTTATGTATGTACATGAAAATAATTGTTTGGTTGTTGGGTTTCAAAAATAAATATATTGGAAATATTAAACAATTCTTTGTCCATACTTCCTCACATCTCCATTACAGAAAATTACTGCCTTCTTTACAACATTTTAACTATAATAACGTCTCCCACGAGTTGGATTTTCAAGCTATTCGTAAAGTTTTAGGACAGCTCGTTGGTGGCTAATCTGAAATAGCTTCCATCGTATAAGGGAAAATAACTGCAGTTGACTTAGTCTATTTACAAAACTAAAAGTAGTCAATATTAAACGAGCTTTGTATGTTCTTTCACCAAAAAAAAAATGATTTTGAATGCTGGCACACTTTCGAAGTTGCATATATCCTTATTATGAAGAAGACGCCTGCGGGCCTCCACACGATTTATATCAATAAATTTGCGATTTTGCTGTTGGTCCATATTGACTTCATGAAATCCTTAATGAATCTGACTCTTTTATAAATTTTGGGCATAATTTCATTTTTGTTGCTGATGGGGTTTATTTCATTGGGGATTATTTCATTTTCATCATTGGGATTTATTTCATATGAAATAACTCCCAAATATTGGGGGTTGTTTCGTTTTCGCTTTGGGGTTTATTTCATTTATTTTTGGATGTTATTTCATCCACTGTTTTTGGGTGTTATTTCCAATTTTTTGGGGTTTACTTCATTGGGGATTGTTTCCTGGGCGTTATTTCATTGGGGGGCTTTTCGTGGAGCCGAGGCTACAACCACATTTGGTAAATATTTGCTTTCAAAAGCGAAAGAACTACTTTTTGGTAAATTTCTTACAACAGTTAAAGTAGCAATTCGTTTAAATTTAGAAAATCTATAATTTAATAAACTTTTTTTTTAGGTTGGAAATTAATGCCTTTTAAGAGTTACATCTACTTTGACAAATATTTGCCTGATGTGAGAATAAATTTACTATAAAAAAAATTTATGCCCAAGATTTCATTTAGACAAAATGTCAGTAAATTTGATTTTAAGGAAATCTATAAATCGCAATTTCGTTTTTAAGTACATTTAATCATTTCTGTGTATTAAAGTCCACTTTGCTTGAATTTCGCAATATCAGAAAAAATCTATATATCCTGTTGAGAAAGAGCGATGGTTTATTATGTCTGTGAGTGTTTTATATATGCTTTTTTTATTGTTTTAAGCCAGACACTTGTTTATTGTTCATTGTCCTGGCTGATTTTTAATCAACATTAAAAATCCTGCGACACCAAAAACATTTATACAGGAACAAAACAAATGCAAAAATATTCAACAAAAAGTCCTTAATAAAAATATTAATGAGTCTTTAGCGTTTTTTGTAGTTATATATTTATATTTGTTGTTTTTTGTTTTATTATTCGTATTATCCGTCAACCGAAAATTACAAGGAATTTATTTTCTTTTTCTACTACCCAACCAGCCATTGTCCCTTCTTGTATGTCATCCATAAAACAAATGTTAAAAAGTCCTTGCTTGTGTTTTATTTTTTCTTTTATTCTAACGTGGCGTGAATTTTTACACGCCATATAAATAATGAGCTCCTTTTTTATAACCAGTAAAGTCCAACTTTTGTTAAAAATATATTAAGAAAAAAACAACAACTCCCTAAAAGCCAGTTACCGTAGGATTTATAGAGTAGGGGATAAGAGAGTCTGGTTAATAAATGTCAAAATAAAAATCCACCTTTAGTGGGACATAAAATAAAATGAGAAAATGAAGCAAATCGCAAAAATTATTTGGCAGTATTTCATCAAAGCCGGTAGTTTTTTTTTTTGCAAACTTTTTTTTTGTTTTTATTAACGTACTTAACTTTTTTTTAATCTTTTTTTTGTATAATTGCCACCCTTTAAGCTATTTAGCTGTATATGATTATTGTGTAGGTATATGTGTATGTGTGTGCTTTTTTTTTTGTTGCTGTTGACATGATTTTTAATAAGGAAAACTCGCTCTTCACTGATTATCCTTAATAACAGTGTTTTTGTTTTTTTTTTTTGCTTCAACTTTTTATGGGTTCATTTCCCAGCGGTCAATTATTTTGGCGTCTGTGATTTTTTTGTCACGTTTAGAGTTTCAGTCTGTTTTCTTTTTTTCCATCGTCGTCTTTTCTACATTCTTTTTTGTTTTTGTTTTAATAATTTCATTTTAATTTCCGTTGAATTAAACAAATATATTGTAAGCATGCATGCATGTTTAAGAGGATGCCAAATGTTTAAAAATCAGTTAAGGCAAAAATAATTTCAACAATAGACAGTGGGAGTTGTTAATAAAATTGAAACACGTTAGCTTAAGTTCTATGCCAGCTGAGTCTGTTTCAGTTAAATTCAATTTTTGCGTTAGTTTTAGAGAATTGTTTCCAGTTAAAATTTTTATGTGACTTCAAATGTCCCACTGTAGTTTCAAGGTTAATTAACTTTTTCTACTTGAGTTCTAGGTGATGCATATTTTTTCTACTTCACAACTCTTGACAATATGTTTTGCAAATGACATTTTAAACAAAAAAATGTTGAAATAATTTCAAAACAAATTTTGTGAAGTATGCAAAAGGTTTTACACCTTTGAACAAATGAATCAAAGAAACAGTAAAACGAGAGAAAAGTCCTTAATAAAATAAAATGGAAATGTTTTGAATATTTCTAATTTTAAATTACATTTATTTTAATATTTAAAAAATAAGACGATCTTAGAAAATGTTTAACAATTGTCTATCAAAAATTTATTTTTTTTTATTTTGAAGTGATTTTTTTTTTAGTCTACCATCTCTTGAATTGTGCTTAAGGATTCTTCAGCGGTCTTTTTTGATTAAAAATTAATCTTAAGTTTTATTTCATGTGCTGCATGTCTGATCTTAAGAATAAATTATCCAGAGTCATATGTTTGTAATTACATTAATTATTTGGAAACTCTTATGATCATTTTAATGACTTTTATTATGAAATTTTATTGTTAAACTTCACATAAAAACTTATTTAGAATCACTTAAATCTCTTGATGGATGGCACTTAAATCTCTACCATAAACTGGTAAATTTGTAACATTTTCCATCGTCATCAGCATCACCATCATATATTTATTATGCCGCAATAAAATATCAAATACAAAGAAAACTTTATTTAATGAGACATGTGTATGTACAGATTATTAAGAATTAATTTTTCTTAAAATTAAACCTTAAAAAACAACATCATTGGTGGCTTTAATTTACAGTTCCCCAAACAAGTGATTTAATTACGTTTGTACATCTATTTTCCTTCTACCAGAATGACCGTCGTAAGACTCCAGACAAACATACATTTGTGTAAAAGACATCAAATCATTAAAAATTTGATCGTTTATTATTTTTTTTTTTTGCTTTTGTTCTGTTTAAAGAAATGTGTGTTCATTACCTTAATCTCATTTAAAATGCATTACATGTCGTGGATCTTCACATTGTAATTTTTAATTTTTAGGTTTTCGAAATGTTATTAAAAAGAACTGATAACAATACCACCAGACATTAAACACACATGTAACTTAATAACAATTATATGTATTGAGATCATCGTGAACAACAGACTCATCTCAGCATTGTCGTGATCATTATTATTATTATTATCATTATGGTTATAATAAATTTCACACGCCTGTGACTCACTCACTTCGGTTATTTAGGCTGATGTGTTGACTTTTTCCTCTAATACCTGACATCTAGTTTTAGCTATTTTTCTTCTTTTTCCTAAAAGATCTATTCAAACAGATAATTCAAACAGTTATAATGTAAATATTTATTTTATTTGTACTCCATAGACTGACATCGATATGTTTCCAGCTAATTGTTTGTACAGTTAAATATTATTACCCAATCGAACGATCCCACACCACAGCTAAAACGGAGCGAAAGAAATCTGTTTGTATTCTGCTTCTTTAACAAATAACATTCAAGAACTTTTATAACAAATTGTCAAGTTTTGTTTATAGATGTCTTCGTAGTTATCGAGAATGCATTAAATAAAACAAAAATTAGGTTAAATATGCTGTTAAATATTTTTATAATATTACAACAATAAGAAATAAATTATAAAAAAAATTGTTTTCTAGAACAAACTAATGATGACTAATCATAGAATTGGTCACAAGAAATATTTCATTAATCTTTGTACAAAGTTAAAAGGAGAAAAATAAACGGAAATTCCTAAACTTATTGACACAAATATTTAAGTGCAATTCAATGAATAAATTTAAATAAAACTGATGTTAAGCCATTATTAAACTTTAATTAAAAAAGTCAATTAAATTCCCGAACATGTTTAGTCCAGTTTTAAATTTTGTTTAATTCTACTAAGATTTTGATTAATTTCTACTTCAGTTTAGTATAAAGGGTGATTTCTTTTTTGAATTTAGATTTTCGGTGTATATTTTTTCAATGTAAAAAAAGATTCGTAACATGTAGGTATTCCAAAAATGATCACCATGAGTAGAGTAATAAACTAACGAGGTTGGCAAGTCATTGAATTTTATTATTTTATTCATGCTGTTTGAGAACTGAGTTTCGTTAGGTAGGTAGAAAGGGGCGATGTAGGAAGCAAGAGCCACCTCTAATACCCACACTCGGAAACCAATATGGTTCATTGTGTTTCGTTTCGTTAATAATGACTATTTTATGGTTGTCATAACCGACACACCAACCGACTATTTAAGCTGTTGTGACCAAATTTCGCATCAGTATCACTTTATTGGGAACACCAGTCCACCAACTCGTATGCAAAGAGTCCCTACCAAGGTCAGTGTCATTGAAAATCACGATATGTCAATTCGTTGCCGTAATAGGCTGGTTGTACATTCAATGGAACAAGGTACCTACGACGATCAGCGACTTTTTTCCAAAGTGAACGAATTGGACTTGGTTGATATGGAGTCTCTAAAATATGGTACCACAAGTCACACGGCGCGTTATACCATGAACCTATTAAAAGGCGAATGTGATAAGCAATATATTTAACGTTTTGGAACCATCTATTGGATGGCAAGATTAAAAGATTTGTGATTTTTGATCAAGATTTTTTTGTGGGGATATGTGAGGTCTTTCATATATAGAGATATACCAGCCATAACTTCAATCTAGGAAAACAACATTTAAGCTGTCATTGATGATATAAAAAAATAAATGCCAGACATTCATTTATAGCCCCAAATTAGTTTTTATTCACTTTTAGATTATTTTTTTAATTTTTAAAAAAGATTTTAAAAAATTTAATTTTTTCTAAACAAACATTGTTAACCTTTCGCTCTCCCTACCTCTTAACTTAGAGTACATGTGACAATTCATTGTAATAATTAAAGGAATTGCTAGTATGTATTTTTTTTATTGCGTATTCCTTTTAGACTTATATTAATTATGAAAGCTGTCATTGATTAAAATAAAAAATTAAATGGCACGCATTTATTTATGGCCCCAAATAACTTTTTATTCACTTTTAGAAATTTTTTGTGTATTTTTTTTTAATTTTAAAAAAAAGATTTATAAAAATTTATTTTGTTCTAAACAAAGATTGTTAAATTTTCACTTTCCCTCCCTCTCATTATAGAGTACAGGCCACAATTCATTGTAATAATTTAAGGATTTGCTAGTACGTGATTTTTTTTATTGCGTATTTTTTTTAGACTAATATTTAAATTTTTATTCAGCCTCGAGTTCATTTTTAGCATCCCTATTTTCACGAAGAATTTTTACTTTAAAGTGACAGCAATACAAAATTTTCAGATTATAAATAGATTAAAAATAGAAATGTTAAAAATTATCTCTAGACTAAAAAAAATTTACAAATTGGTCTCGATAGAAAAGTTTGACAAATAAATAATAATTATTTTTGAATCATTTCAAAAGAGCAATATGCATACGTATGCCTGTCTATCTGTCGTTGGGAACTGTGTAATCATAATATTCAATGCAAACATGCAAAATTAGTTTTGAATTTTGAATTTCCCTATTGAATTTTGCAAAGTTCTGACTAAAATTGATTTTAGGATCCATACAACATCCACTCTTGAAATTAATTTAAAAGTTAAATATATATAAAAATATATAAAATTAAAAATGTATTACAAAGAGATCAATCACAAAACTCTATACAAGTTTTAATGTTAATCGGTTCATAATTGTCTTTAGCTGCCATATAAGCCCCATTAATCACAAATAATTTTATATTTAATATATATTACAGTGTAGGGCTTAACAGGATCCCGCTTAACCGCATATAATTTTTTTTTATTTTCTTATTTCCACTGACATTTTTGGTATTAGTGTTTCGTTTTTTTTCGCAATATTTATTTTGACACATTTTTCTGTCTTAAACTTCAAAATCATTGCGATTTGTGGTCTACTCATTGACAGTTACAATTTGTTCATATTAGACGTGTGTAACTTTTTAAATAATAATCTTTATAAATTATTTATAAATGCATAATGTTGTTGTATAAATTAAACATGATTTAACTTGACTGAACCAACAGCAGCAGCCATTATTTTCGTATAAATCATATTTTTAGTTTTGCAGTTCTATTCAATTCTAAACAATTCATTGTGATTGATAGAAGCTGTTATAATTTATTGCATTTAAAAAAAAAACTCAGCTACGTACTACTTATTGGTGTAAACCACTGCTATTTATTTATTGTAATTTTTCTAATCAATATTCTAAACTCATATTGAATGTTTGTGTACGATGTTAACTACATATTTTGCACAGACGGACTCTACAGAGTTGTTGGCAAGTTGCGTAGTTTCTTGTTTAGTGCTCATTTCTAGTTGTGTGATGGTAATGGTCAAACTAAACTCTTCGCAAATTAATTAAAAGTTCTAGTATACTATAGATTGATTGCTTAAAGAAATTTTGCATTCTGCTATTTTATAACAAAAACCCTAAGGTGAAAAGGAACCTAAAAGAGAAGTTGTCTATTTAATACACAACTGTTTTCTTTTTCCCCAAAATTCACTTAAACTCATAATAAATCTAATTTTTCTAACTACTTGTCTCTCCCTTGCTGACTTCACCGTAAGGATCATCGTCTATGTATGATTGATTATAATAAACATGACAAATCACAAATAAAACGTATGAAAAGTTGGATGGCATACTTTTAGGCGAACAGTAAAGACACACCAATGAACAATGAAAATCCTTATTCTCGCTACATTATCATTTCACTCCACAATATTTTCCACTAATTAATTAAGACTCGTCTGTATGTGTGTTTATTTAAAACACTTGTTACGATTTATACGATATAAATGACTCTGTTTGTGTAGAGTTTTTATTATTATTTGTTTGTTAAAATTTTTGCCAAATCATGAAAACTAAGTAGCAGTAGTTAGAAATAGAAAATTCAATTACTCTAATACTTAGTGTTTCTTATTTTGATGAAATCATTGACAATTAAATGCATTTCCTGTTTGTAGCTTAGATCTATTTTGTTCGCTTGGATTTAGACATATAAAGAACGATTGTTCTTTTGTTTATCTTTGGCCATTTGAAATGAGACAGGTCATTTAGGGATAGTTTTTATTTGCTTTAAGTATGTTTCATTCGAATAGTTATTTATACATTTCATTTATGCATTATTCATAAGTTAAACATGAATGGATAGAAATCATTATTAAACCATTTGGGTGGAATAATTTATACAAATCATAGAGAGATACAATTGTGGTAAACTGCAGCTATAGATGTGTAATGGCTATTAAAGGATGTTTAGTTGGCTTTTTGATTTCTGTAGTGTTCGTGTAAGTGATATGTGTATGGACACACAACACAACAGTGTTTCCTAAACTTGATTTAGAGTTTTATATTGGAAGAGTTTCGATATAAAGAAAGAAACATTTTAATACATTTTTTATGTATTTATGGCATTTAGCTTGTATATGAGTAACTGTAGTTGGAACTAATTTAAAGTATATCACCAAACCTATAATAAGGAGAAGTGTGGAAGTAAGCTCATTTTATTTATCCGTTTGTAGGACATCAAAACCATAATTTGAGACTAAATCTTTTGATTCCTGATACATTTGTAATGACCTAGAAATGTCGGTCTATTTGTCTGCTGTTGAAACACAATGGAGAATTAACAATATATGTATGTTAGAAATAAAATTCTGCTAAAATATCCTTGAAATCTCAGAAATTTTTTGAATTTAAAAATCAGGGAAATATTTCTGTAACATAGAAGATTTTCCATTGTAACGCAAAAGTAAGTCATATTAATGTGTCTAATTTTAATCGAAAAAGAAGTTGCTAGGGCCTACACGCAATTACGTAGAATAATCAAATGTTATAGGCATGTTTTCCTAAAGTAAATATTTGAAATTTTACCCAGTACATTTCTTTCTTTAGCTTCTTTTAAATATAAAACCTTATAAACCCACTAGAAATGAAAGAACGGTGCTAAAATTTCTAAAATATGATTTTTTTGTCAGTATTTCCTCAAAAAAAAAATAAAAAATATGACACTACTACTTATACAACGACCACTTAAATAAGATTTTTTTTAATAAATTTATATATTTTCCATAAACACACATAAATTTTTAATGAATAAAGAACCCTAAGGTTTGAAATAAAATTTAATTCGCTCGCAGAAATAAGGGTGCCACGCCCACCACTTATACAAGGTATGCTCTTCTATTTATATGTCTGTCTTTTATTGTCAAAGGCTCAACACTTTAACGTATATCTGTGACTCTAAATGAAACTTGAAATAAATAAATGGATTAAAGGTGTAGTATGCCCACCTCTACGCCCACTTACTAAAATGCGATTTTTATGTGTTTGTCACATCAAAAGAAGTTGGCGATCTTATTGAACTCTTTCAGGCGAATTTAGATCCAGTTTTTCCAGGTAAAAAAAATTTACCAACCACTTCTACTTAAACGTTTTTTATGAGATTTTGCACACACTGTTAACTCCTCTACCACGCCTATGAAAAATAAATATTATCTTTTACCAACTTCTAACTTATCAAGTGTTAAGAATTCTATTGGCATAAAGATACAACACTGTGATAAAAAAAAATGGACAGTATCACACCCACTGCAGAATAATTTAGATAAGTCGGTAGATAGGAAAGAGGATACCCGAAGCTACAAGGAACCAAAAAAACAAGGAAAACAAAAAACAAAAAGAATTAGGAAAAAATAAAAAAAATAAGAAACAGAGTTAATTAAGAAACGAAATAATTTCGAAAAAATTAAATTAAAAACCTACGAAATAGTCTTTACAGTTTATCTATTAGCCAAGCGACCCCTATGACAAATCCAAAATTATTCTATATTTTTTACTCCTAAACATCACTCAACTCATTGAGAAAACGCTTTCCTAGTCTAGGTTCTGTAGTCTAGGACAAAGACAAACAACATTCTCTACCGTTTCTATCCCTTTTTATACCCTTCACCAGTGGTGCACAAGGGTATATATAGCTTTGTCATTCCGTTTGTAATTTCTACAATTTTCATTTCCGACCCCATAAAGTATATATTTTCTGAAAGCTTATGAATAGAGGAGTCGATTAAGCCCTGACCGTCTGTCCGTCTGTCCGTCTATCCGTCTGCCCGTCTGTCCGTGTGTTGGTTGAAATCAACTTTTAGAAGCAACTATATGTTCCTCAGATCTGCATATGGTATCAATCTCTTGGAAATATCCAGGAATGAATCGCTATTGAAATTCAGCACAATCGCCCCATAACTTTCTGAGATATGAGCAAAAAACCACGACCACCTCGCTTTTTTTCACAATTACAACAACAACATACATACATACATACATACATGTAAAAAACATACCAAACAAAAAAAATTACAAAAAAAAAAAATATTGAAAATAAGAAAAAAATAATAAAAAAAATTTAAAAAAAATTAAAAAAAAATTTAAAAAAATTTTTTTAAAATTTTTCTAAAAAAATTTTTTAAAAAAATTTAAAAAAAATAATAAAATATAAATAATATATTAAATAAAATAAAATAAAATTTTTTTGGCTCAGCTGGGATTCGGTGCCGCATTTATTCTAACGGGTACGTATGCACGTATTTTATATGGGATTTACAACAATTGTTATTGCATGACTACACGTTGTGAAGGGTATATAAGATTCGGCACGGCCGAATATAGCACTGTTACTTGTTCATCCTCACAAATCCTACAGTGTGAAGTGCCGTGACCATCTACTGATCCTAGCCCATACTGGACAATGTCCCATTATAACCCCAATAGTGGCCCTAGGGCATACCCTTATTAGATCCAGGGGTACCTTAATATCCGCCTAGTTTACCTTTGGCTATAATATAATACTACAGTCCTCTTTGCTGTATTATTGCTGTCGGACCTCCAAGCCCTAATTATACCAAAATAGTGGCCCGTCAGTGGCCTTACCATGCCCTCCTCTCATGTCGACTCTAGTATTTATGCACCATGAACAAAATCGTCCGCAATTCTATTGCCGATAAGTCCCTGGTATCTTGGTACTCAGCACAATCTGACGTTGAAGAGTCTTTAACTCTACGAAGAGCTCTCCTACAGTCAGTAATCAGACCTGATTTGATATAATGTCTTTTCACGGCTTTGAGAGCCACCTGTCTATGCTCTAGAACATATTCCGAAATGGCGTTTAAAAGTACTTAAATTATCTAAAACTGTATTTTAATATACGATACCAAAAGTAGCGGGAAGAGGTAAATTGTTGTAAAGTTTTAACAGGACATTATATATTTTATTAGTAATGGGTTTTAATAAGGCATATTATTTCTAAAATAGAAAATTGTTGCTTAATTACGTTTGACAGCAATAAAATTAACCGAAAAATTCATTATATGAACTGGTCTATGGTGGCGTCGGCTATTAAGACTTGGACATGACTTACAACAACAGTTTAAGAACCACTGCCATAGAAATGTTAAAACTTTAATTGATTAAAACATTAAAATAAAGTGATTCAGTTGATTAGTAGCATTTCAATAGCAAGAAATATGTTAAAGATAGATTTATTATAATTAACCGGAAAGTCTTAACTCTCAGCTACATTTGGCATCAAGATTTTTAATGGGTAATTAAGGTTGTTTGAAAACCCTTTGAAGACAAAGTGTGTATAAGGATGGTTTCACTTACTAATCCATCATTTATATATTTTTATTTTATAATAAAATAGGTTTTCCATCAAAAGATTAAAATTTTTTTTCTTTGTTTTGTTTTTAACACAAATTATAAAGCGTTAAAATTTACGCGTTGTTAACTATTCATAAAAGGATCAAAAGGGGTTGCAATCGCATTGGCCTTTTCTACTTCTTTGCTGTATTATTGTTAGCTTGGCAAATGTGTGAGTGTGTGTGTGTGCGTGTGGGATTGTTTTATGTGTGCAATTTAAATACTTTCAAAGTGTTAATTTGGAAGTTGTTGAAAATCTAAAAAGCCCATAAAATAAGCTTTCTTTTGTCTACCAGGCGGTGTGCAGCAAAAAGTCATCAAAGGATTTGTTTTTTAAATAAAAATGTTTTAAGAGTTTGCCTTAAATATGGTTTCTAAAACGGATGTAAAATAATTATAATATTTATATTTTTTCTAATTATATGGAAAAACATGCGTAAGTTGTGATTTGAAAACTGCTAAAGGATTTCCACACTCAAAGCTGTAAAAGCCTTTAGACTTGTAAACAGCCATTTTATCACGCAATTTTGTTTGACACTTTGGCACTAATTTCTCTTTCAGTTTTTATTGTATGTCTATGCAGAAAACCCATATATTAATGAATATTTTATTTACACTTAAAATTATATTTTGCTTTAAAACAAAGCCATACATAAACATGTACTATGTACGATGTATGTGCAGACATGCAGTCATAAAATGTCCCCTCTGTCATTATTCTTCTTTCTTTTTTTTTTTTTTTGAGAACATGCTCACATATTCTTGAATTTACCAAATGCACAATATTGTTTTTCTTAACAATTAAATCATGACACTTTAATGTCTAAATTAATGCCCCCTTCAAGCAATTAAGTTTAAACTTTCTATTTTTTGTTTCTGGGTCAATTGATCAATTATTGTCGATTTTTATTAGAAAAATTACAAATATTGGGTCTAATTTTAATTTATAATGTTGACAATAATTTAAAATGATTTTTAAATTAGATTTTTTACGTTGGGGTCTTTTAAAACGACCTAACTGACATAAAAATGTTAATAATGTTTAATACGATTTAATGTGTCCCCCTTTTTTTTGGTTTGCATACACACACACTCGCACACACATAATTAGTTAGAAAGAGAAATTATTAATTTTTCTATTAAAATGAGAAGTTCAAAACAAATTGTTAGAGTTGTCACTGTAAGACAATGAACGAGCGCTGGCCATTAAATCAAATTTACATGTTTAGGTAAATTTTATTATTATTTGTTTAAGAAAAAATAAAAAATAAATAAACCACAATAATAATAATGCCTTTTGCGCCATTTAAAAGAAAAATGTTTTTTTTTAATTATTTAATTTTATTTTTTTTTTAAATATTCCAACACAAAATGTATGGACATAAATTTCAACCCACTCTGTTTTGAGTTAATAATTTGTTTTGACGGTATTTGGTTGTTAAGTGTTCGATACCACATCGTTAGACTGTTCAATTATTTTAAATTTCCATAATCAATTAAAATAAATATTTTATTTATATTTTTTACTTTTTTCTAAGTTGTCCTGGCAGGTAACTAATTTTGGTTGTTTGTTAAAGTTTTAAAAATATTTGTTTTTTAATTAAAATAAATTTAAACACAAATAATTTATCAAAAAAAATTCAGGATAATTAATTTAATTGTAGCAACTTTAAAAGATTAATTGTGAAAAAAAACCTCCTATGCCACAACTACTAACTACAAGTTGTATTTTTTATAGCTCCAACGTATTATTGCCTTTATCTGGCTTTTTGCTGAATTTGGACGAAAAGAATAAAAAAGTAGTTTAATGGCTTATTTATCTTACGTTTTCTTACGTTTAAAATCTTGAGTATCTTAAAAAAAATTATACCTGATTTACTTGTCAGTAAAAGAATATGTGTTTCTGGTGATGTTCAGCAGTTCCTAAACTTTTTTTTTACAAAACGTTGGTCGTAATTTTTTTTTTATTATTATTTAAGAAAGAATTTGTTTTGTTTATAAAATATTGTATGATTTTTTTGAAAGCTGGACAACATAAATAAAAAAAGTAAAAAAAAGTAAAAAATAATTGTTTTCTAGTTTTACTGTGTTAAAGCACTATTTGATACTGTGTAGTCATAACATAAACAAAATTTTTATTTATAATTTGGTTGTATTTTTAATGCTACTGCGCATGCACAAAGAAAATTATTTTGATATATCTTAGATCAATTACCTATTATCCAAAGTTAGTTGTAATGTTTATACTTGCTTACGGCGTTATTCATAACATGAAGTTGTGTGTTAACTAACTAGCTGCTAACATTGTTTTTTCCTCAACTCTATTAAAGGTAAAAAAGTTGCTCGTTAGCACATAGGTTCATGATATGAATGAAGTCATTAAGTGGACTTAATATTTATAGCAGCCATCAATATTCTACTTCTGTTAAAATTTGTAAATTTAGTACCAGTTCGGTTCTTGGTAAGTTCTAGTTTAGTTTTTATAAAGTTTATAATCAGTTCAAGTTTCATTATATTTAAAATCTAATAAAATCCTAATTTAGTTTAAATTCATTTAGTTGATATGAAATTTTTAACTAATAAATTGTTTATCAAAAATGTTTTTAAATCAAATATAAGAATCAGAGGGTTAACTAAACAGGACACTTTCTTAAACGGGTAAATTTTTACCCTTTCGATGTCCAAGTGATTTCAAGACTATTGAAACAGCACTCCCTCCTCACTTAATCACATGGTATCGCAAGCATTTGTTTTAAATCAGTGATTTAAAACTGTCTATAAGCCTTATTACAAAGTGCTTCGTAATCATCATTATCTGCTCTAAAATAATATTCCCTATAACAATCATTCAGGTTTTTAAGTTAAGTCTATTGCCAGCCAGAGCTGGTTTTTTTAATTATATATGCACTGCAGTCTTTAAATTTGAAAAGCACATTTATCATCCTAGATTCATCAAATTAAATAAGAAACTTCCATGTCCTCTGCCAAACCCAGTTATCTTGTTTAGAGTCAACACCAATAAAACGGACACTTCTCTTTCTTATTTTAATAGAGTTAACCAACTTTAGCATGCACCATTCACTCTCATTCCACAGAGCAGTTTTGGGTTCAAAAGTTTGCCTGCTGTCCCATTCCCATACCTAAGCACACATTAGCGTAACCTAATTCACAAAGTTGCACCTGTTGAGTTTAAGAACACATTTAAGTAACAGTCTGTTCACCGACCGCATGCGTTTAATAATCATCTGGTAATCAAATACAATGAAAATCTATTTCATTGCATTCGAACAGGTAGCCCATTAGCAGCATGCAGTGCCCATGATTGAAGTGGACACCTACTTTTCAAAGACCAAGAAACAGGACATGTTCATTTTAATTCAGTAGACCACAGAAAAAATTTGTAAAAACCAAACAAGAAAATAAATTAATTTTATTAAACAGTTTTTTGACAGCATTGCAGCAACTTTGTAGAATGTGTTTAAGTTATTTCGAATTTATAGCACCACTTCCCCTTTCCTAACCTTTTAATATTCCTTTAAGAACTTCGATCTAACCTGTGTGGTGCCTCCAGTAATGGGTTTTTCAAAATTTTTTACAATTATTTCTACTTAAATTTGTTTAAAATTTTAGACATAAACTGTTAGATTGATTTAATATTTGGTTCCCTTTTATTTAAAGAAACCAAAACGAATTTTTAAGACGACGGAACAAAAGGTCTACCTTTTGTGGTACATGACAGCCTGCATTCTACACTATTTTCTTGAACTCGCAGGATTATTATATTTATGATATTTGTTTGTATTCATAAAAATGTAATAATATTAGTTTAACATGCAAAGTCACACAGAGATTGCGAGGTATCATAATTTGTACACTTCACCATAGGGTTGCACTTTCTTTTTCACTAGAGAAAATACCGTTATAAAGTAGATTATATTAGATATGAGGTACGTCAAACTTCGTAGGATATATCAGAATTTTTGTTCTGATGTTATATGTATGAAGTTTTAGTTCCACTAACAAAAACTAGAGGTTTTGTTGCACTAACAAAAACTAGAGCTTTCGTAGTGTAGGGTGGGTCAGGAAAAATTCCCATATATCCTGCTAATAGTTAAAATGATTGTTTTCCCGCTAAACTCGATTTGAAATTGTTAGATTTTATGAAAAAAGAGCTAAATACTTACCGCTGGCTACCACATACAGCATTGGGAACCGTTGTTCCTCTATCCATTTGCATGTGTGCAAACGTGTTGTAAACAAACCACCTTCGCACAAAATATTCTTGTTTCGGCTTAAAAAATAAACAACCTGTTGTGGTTGGTGGCCTCATGTTTAATAATGTTTTTGCTATTAGTTCGATATGTTTCTGCTTGGCTTTCTGAAGTTTCGCTCAACTTATCAGAGTGGGCAAATCTACAAGCAGCAACAACGTAAGTACTTTAAACGTATTTTAACTGCTGCTACTTTAAACGTGACGTAGGTGTTTCTGTTCGATGAGAAAAAAAAGAAGAAAAAATTGCAACGTTAATTTGATTTTTGATTTTTCAAAGAACACAAGTCATTTGTTTGTTAGAGGACGTGAAAAAAACGGCAAAACAAATTTACGTAATAAATTTTGCCCACAAATAACATTTGAATTAAATTACCAACAGGTGTCTGATTTTTATGAAGTTTTAAATTAAAATTGCAATAAATTGCAAACTTCAAAGTTTTCTATAATTGTCAAACTTAAATTCGTTTAAATATTTTATGAATATTTTTATGTCTCCACATATAAAGGCCCTCTCTTTATGTTATGTTGTAATTCAAATACCCTCTTGCTGTCTTTGCAACATCTGTCAGTGAAATCATTAAATGTATGTATTTTTAGAAACTTTTTCCAAGGCTTATACAGAATTTAGTGCATAAATTGAAGAAGAACTTTCCTCTCTGTATTTTTAACATGCTTATGCAATTATATTTGTATCCATATTTATAGCTCGTTTATGTAGTCTATTTTTTTATTTTCCTGCGTTTCTTCGATATTTTTATGCAACACTCTGGCGATAAAGTTTTTAAGATAACAAACAACTAGAAACGGTTACAAGTGAACTGCTATGGGAACTTATTTAAGACGAATTTAAAATGAACTACGAACGGGATACAAAATTAAAAAAAACCTCACAGGCGCTATGGGGCATATTTATATACATTTTTTGGACTACAGTACGTATGATTGTTATTAATTTTAAAATTAAACTGCATTGATCATTAAAACTAGTAATTTTTGATACTAAGCTATTTTAAAAAAACCCAGACTAAATTTTTCCTGAAACTCTGTTATTTGAGCCTTAGAAATAAAATATATTTTTATATTTTACCTTCTAGTCATAATTAATTCCTTAATTTACGAAGGGATGACAGAGCAAAAATTCTCACAAAATTTTTCTTTTATTTTTTCTTACCAAATTTTTTTTTTTAAATTTAAAAGTCGATAAAATTAACATAGGGATTATAGTTTTAAATTCAGAAGTATATCTTACTTAAATTAACAATCATGCAGCTTAGTATATCACACAAAAAACTAAATACATATTTATATTACCGTAGTGCATTCAATGATAATACTTAATAAATACATGAAGAAAATCTTCCCTGCTCTTCACACCTAACGTCTCTTGTCTTTGGCAGCTAAGATTTTCCTTAAACAAGTTTAATACGGATCGTGTGATTATGTGTATGCCATACAAGGCAAATGTTATATATTTTGTAAGAAATTTTGCGCGGGAAAACTGTACCCGGTTTATGTTGTTGTATGTTGTGTTTTTTTTCAAGATTTTCTTTTCCATTTCTTACATGTTGTATTCTTGGGTTTTTTATGCTTGAGATTTCTTTTGAAAATAAATCAACCGCAATATGGCAAAAACCAAATAAAAAAAAGATTTAACAGAAGACAAGAAAAGCCACATGGCATTTCATACATTTAATCTTTATGGATCGTTGGAGCGCATGCGCCAAAGACCACAAAAGAATAGTCGTCGTCTGTGCCATGCAGCCATCTTGTCAAGCTTTGTGTCTGTGTTATGTTATGACATGTTGCTGCAACTCGTTTGTTTTTAAAGCTCAAGTTGAAACTGCTGCTTAAGTGCAGCATCTTCTTCTTCTTTGTCTTAATCTTCGACTGACTGTCAGACATATTATCTAATTTTCAATAAAATTACTATTAATTGTTGCAATTCTTGTTGCATGTACAAGGAGTTATTTAAAGAAATTATTGGTTTTTCTTAAACAAGTTGGGAGAAAACAGCAGCTGTATTTAAGCTGCTAATTTAACGTTTGTTCTTTTTCTAGCATTTTTTCTTTTTATTTTTAAAAAGATTTTTTAGTTGGAAAACGCACAGTGGTAGCAATGAAAATAAAAAGGCTTTTTACCATCTACATAGTCATTAGTTGTTAAAGATCTATAGGACCGACAAATTTTTGTCTAAACTTTCAGAAAAACTTTTTTACTTAAAAAAAAAATATTACAAGTTTTGAAATAATTTACTTTTCCCGGATGCATGTTTTTTCAGGTTAAAAAGGGGGGAATTAAAAGCCCAAACCCATGATAGGTATACACGTATGCCCAATTAGCATGTTGTGCGCTCTAAAGTGGGCATGTTTCTTTGGCTAAGTATTCATGCCTTGATGCTATTGCTAGTTAGGGGTATATAGGTTTTTCCCCCACATTTGGGTAGGGCATAGGAGAATTCTGAAGCCCAAAATTAAAGAGGTTAATGAGACACAGATGCTTATGAAGTGCATTATTCGAGTAAAGATGTTTGATGGGCTGCATCCCATGCTTATAGCGAATGGATCTGTGCACAATTAGGGCATGAATAGTGACATCAGTATCTACGCTGATTAGGACATAGAAGAATTCTAGACCTTATACTTAAAGTAAGTTAGTTAGGGAGACTGCGAATTCGGCAGACTAAGGACCACAGGTAGGCACACATTAAGTGTGAATTTTATTTGGGATCGCAGTATAAGGAACAACTGTGCGATTAGGATTATTTGGAATATTCAGCTGGCAATGTTAAATGATTTTTTAGTCCAAAGAAACGTTCATAGTGGCGCAGTTCTCAGTGAAGCAAGGAATGACGATTTTTAGCCATGAAATTACTAGAGGACGAAGGCGGTTGAATATAAAAGAGAAGAATAGTAGTGGTTTGTATCAATACTCCTGTAACACAATTGTAATTTTTTCTACTTCTAAAAATTGACGTAATTAGATCAATTTTCTGGGGTAGGTGGGATACAAACGCCCTTGAAAAGTGTTGCTCATAAAAAATATAAAATCTTGTGTACAAAATTGAATTCAGGAAGAGTGCAGTGAGGGTGTCTTGGACGATTTCACACCGCCTCAAAATTTTGAAGCTTTTATTTTTTTAACATCGGTAGTATGGCTCACTTACGCTCCTCTAAAACGAATTTTAGATCAAGTGTCTCAGCGATAATAGTCTTGAAACTGCAAAATTAGTTTACTATAATTGAACATGCATTTTTAATAGTCTGCCTTTTCCGTACGAATTTGTACAACTTTTATCAGAATAATGGATTACAGGAAAATGTTAGAGCATCGAATTTATTTACTTTTAGGCTCTGGCATATAAGTCTTCTTGTTATTTAAATAATAGTATCAGGATATAACCTAACAAGGACACTTTGTAATGGCCAGCCTCTTAAAATAAATACGAAAATGTTCCATTTAATTCTAGAGTAGTGATCTGGCAAAAAAACAGCAGGAGTGTGAAGAAACAAATTTCATCCCTAAACATGTCAATTCCATTATCTCTATTTCCGAAGTAATGATCTTTGGTATGTATTAAGTATCCTAAAAGAAACTCTTGTAAAGCGTACAAATTCAAATTGAAAAGAACTGCAAATATTTAATTTATCAATTGATTTGTTGGGTGGATTCTCAGAGATTGGTCTAGAAATTTGATAAAAGAAGGCAAAAATCGGCATATAGAAATCAATATTTCTAGCTGAAATTGAAAGGCAGCTAAAGATTTCTGGGTCTAAAGATATTAAAGACCCATGGTCCGCTAACAATTTATATGATCAATCAATAAAACGCTTTTAAAAAATGTACAATGTTGTTTGAAATGCAACCCTTTTTCTAGGTTTAAACTAAGTAGTGTTTCTAGCTTCCATATCCTTAGAATTTTATGTATTAAACAATTCTACTTAAAAAAATTGTATAATTTTTTTTTTTTTTTTTTTTTTTTGTTAAATTTCACCCTTGGCCCACTGTATCTGTTAATGTTATTACTTCTTTATGAGTTCATTTTTCATGTTGGCAATTTTAATTGATTTTAAATCTATAAGATTATTGTTGTATAAATAAAAAGAATGAGAAGGCCTACGGACGCACGAAATCAAATAAAGTTAATTAAGGCAATTAATTGTTGTAAAATAAATTTAATTGCTCTAAGATACTGATAATATTATTTACGACTGCTGCTATTAAAGTTGTTTTATTGTGATTATTGCAAAATTAATTTTTTTTAATAAAAAAAAATGTATCACCATATTTCAACCTTGAATATCAAGGATAAAAAAAACCTTAAAAGGCGGTTGCTTTTGTAACATTTTAAAATACCTGAAGCTACAACTAAATATCACTTAATTTCAATAACTGGTACTGCCAGATTGTAATTGATGCTATAAATTAAATGGCAGCTTTCTTGATTAAGGCAATGCAACATGCTGATCAAAAATAGCCACAATTACATTAAAAATTGTAAAAAAATAACTAAACATCCATTGGCTGCTTAATAAATACATGCTGTAAAATTTTTTAAATTTTTGTTTTTCTATACCTTTAGGAGAAAGTGACTTGCCAGGCTCTAGCCAAAAAATTTACATAGAATTTTTATTTATTTATTTTTTTTTTTTTCTTAATTATAATGTTTTATGAAATAAACAAATAGATTTTTCTTGTCTACAGCAAAATTTACACTTGTGTTTTTGTTAAGCACTTTTTATTACACCAACAACAAAAACCGCTGATAGTTTAGATTTTTATTTCATTTTAAAATACTGAGAAACTCAGCAGGAGATCTAATTTTCAACTTTACTAAACAAAATTATTTTTCCCCCAATAATTTCCAACATTTTCATTTATTTTTATCAATTTACCAATTCAAGCAGCCAACCAGCCAACAAACGGACCAGGCCAGCATACGCTTAAGAATTTTCTTCAGTTCAAAAAACCAAGAAAAAAGACGGAAAAACAAAAACTAGCGCGCTTGTTTCTCTTTTAGAAGGGGATATCCCGTGACACTACAATCACGTGTCTTTTCTAAATCGGTCTATTTTTATCTATTTTTTAAAGGTTAAATGCAAGAAATTGTATGTTTTTCTCTTGTGCCAGAGCCAAAAGATTCAAGACCAAGTCCATATGTTGTCATCATAGTTTGTGATATTTTGTTGCTTTTTTTTACGAGATTCCCCTAAACAAAAATTCAACAGAAATGTATTTTGTGTGTTTTCATTATGAATGGGGGAAAATATTGTTTATTTAAGAAAACCCCATTTACATTTATCAAATAGGAAAACATACTGCACTCGTGGAGTTGAAAACTACATTTTTATGCAAAAATTATTGCAGGCAAAAAACAAGAAACACCGCAAGAAATTTAAATGCAATTTTATTTAGAAAAAAACAAAGTACTGGAACTCTTATAAAATAAATATTTTTTGGATTTATATAAACAAAACTTTTTTAACAAAAATAAATACAAAATTAGCGGTGAAGTGATTTCATTTTTTAACCCATATTTTATAAATCTAATGCGAAACTGTTAGTGCTTGTTACTTGACACTTTAAGAAATCATCGTTACTTTTTTTGTGAATGTCACACTAACACCACATTTAAGCTCAAAAAAATATCGAGCCGTCTCACTGGATGACCTAAAAATTATCCGTAGTGCCGTCAAACTAAGCGCAACATATATATACTAACAAGGCTAATGGGCTGTTAATTTTAGTTCATTACTTTGATATCACAAATGGGCCGATTATGATTAGGATCAAAATATTTAGTTGTATTTCTTCCTTTAACTTAATTGTTACTAGTATATCCACTACTTAATAAATAAAATTGACCTTTAAGTCGCCATCTCTTTTACCTTTTTCTATAACTGGCAGCGCCACTGTTGATAATCGTCCGATAGATAGATCACCAGAAAGAGAGCTGGCTTACCAAAAAGGCGTTTGTAAATGAGATTTTTCTAAATATGATCACATTAGGAAAATATTTGACGAAACAGATGTGACTAATCAAATTTATTAAAAGACTTGTATTTAGTTAAGTTGACACCAATTACTATACTAACTCATTGTTATAACTTTTACCTATAATTGCGATAAGAAAAATCATAAAACATTTAATATCTTTATATCAAGAGTAGTGGATACTCTAAATTGATGAATGTAAACAAAGCTTTAATAAGAAAATAATTTGTTTGTCTTTTATATGCATTCAAATGCATATTGCAAATAATAGAAAGTCCCTTCTTCTAATCCTTACCTTCCGATAACTTCACACATATTTATTTACCTAAAAAAATTAAATCAATCATTTCCTCTCAGTGTTTTAAATATTAAAACAACTGGCAAGAACTTAAAATTTTGCAATATTTTTTCTTTTTTTTAGCCTGCTCTATGACACTAGAAGTTTAATTTGTATGCCTGTTTTTAGTATCTGTGAAAATAAACGCAAAAACTTCAAAACCCTCTTTATCAAAATATTTGCCCTCGCGGCATAGTCACATACTTACTTCCACCTAACCCAACAGCAACTCCACTCGGCATCAAACTAAAACCAACATGTGTTACATGCCCATACAACTACTTACTGCAAGTACATACAGCAGATAGTTTTTATGTTGTAAAAGTGTCAGTTTAAATTCTGCTCTTTTCTGTCAATCAAAATCTAAAGATTGTTTGACACTTTGTAGCTGAATACTAGTGTGATTTGGTGTAGTATTAGAATTTACATATTCATAGAATCATACTTGTTGTTACCGCCATTATTGTGGATATTTATTTATTTTTTCCTCATTTCTATTTACTCTTCATAACTCAAGTGTGGCATGCGACATTAGTTTAAAAATTGTAGCTGACAGTTTTTTTTTTAGTTGGAGTTTGTATTTTAGGGACATTTTCATTGTGGTGGATTAGATTTGTAGATTTTTGTGGGGTTTTAAAGTTTTCATATAACGTTGCTTTTGCTGCTTTTTTTGTGTGTGTGTGTATTTAATAGGGATCAGTGATTTGTTTTGAATACGATTTCAATATTTCATTTATGTCATTTTAATTTCAATGTTTTTTGACAACACAGTTGTTGCTGTCAATTGAACTGCTTTACTTTTTCAATTCGCAGTTTTATTCTCAGTTGCATACATATATTTACAAACTTAATTTAATTGATGTATTTACATGAAGTTCTAAGGGTCGTATTGTCATAATGTCATCATTTTCATAAATTTTGAAAATTTATAAAACTTATTATTATACTGTTAGCTGTAAAATTTTTAAACATTTTAAAAAATTATTACGTTAAAATAATACGATACTTGGGATACCTTCCTAAACCACAAAATGAATAAAAAGAGTTGAAATAATAAATAAAAAATAATTAATTAAAAAATGAAAAATAGAATAATACCTAATAAAAAAATAAATAAGAATATCAGAAAAAAACTAAAAAGGAAGTTTCTTGACACTTTATAAAAACCTATAACTTATTTACCCTTTTTAGAAACAAATTGTTTTAAAAATCTTTTTGTAACAAATTTTAATAAATAAATTCACTTAATTTTTTTTTTCTTAATCTAATATATAAACAATTTTTTTTTTATAAACATTAACGAAGATTTTTTGGGACTTAGAATTCACTGCACAAGAGGTATTTACGCCACCAATACTAGACTCGAGAAATTGTACACGTTAGAATCATTTTTATTAAAGGGATGTTTAACAAATTGAAACAACAGTAACTAGATTGATATTAGGAGGCATTTTTTTCTATGTTTATTTAAAAATCTTTTATATACATATTTTATTTTAAATTTTAAAAATTATATTTGACATCTTTGGTATTTTTTAATATTTAAAAAATGTTAAATATATTTGTGCGAAATAATTCACAGAATTTACGCTGTTTGTGAAATAAGCAAAAATAAGTTTAAAATATTTGTTATATCAAAAAAATTAAGGCTGACTTCCAAAACGTCCATTGCATTGTGTTTGAACAAAGCATCATATTTCATAACGCCGCAGTACAATAATTATACAATGTATACCATTTCAAAACGACGCCGCCAAGTATTTTTAACGCAATAAGAAAGCAAACAATGCATCGGTTTTATAGTTGATGCAGTGTTTCGGAACTTTGCATATGTATGTGATTTAAATACAGTAGCAATACAGTATACAAACTTTGTATACGAACGTTTTGGAAGTCAGCCTAACTTTTGAATTTTGCAATAATTCCGAAAAAATTTATATCTGCAATAACACTTTTTATGTATTACAAAACACCTACGTATGTCAGACTCATAATGTCATAATATTCAAAATATTAAAAAAATATTCAAAAAATATATAAAAATTAATGAAATATATTACTGTTAATGGCAAAATTTTTAAAATCTTAAAAAATGTAACATTACAAAAATACGACACTTAGGACACATTGTGAATGCATCACTATTGTTTTGATAATTGCAGGATTTATAAATTTTTCAATATCATTGCCGTAAAGAAATTTACATTTTTAAAACCTAAAGTTACTGCTTTATATTAATAAAGAAAAAAACATACAAGCTTTTCGAAGCCATTTTAAAATTTTATTTTATTCAAATTCTTTATATAAAAAAAGCCAAAAGCTTATTGTTTTAAAATTTATGAAAGAAACATATACACACAGGAAAAACAAAATTTTAATATTAGTGGGAGCATATCCCGAATAATTAACTGCCTGTTCAACGATGTCGAAAGAAAACCCAAGCGAAATTTCATTCTTATAAATATATTGAAAACAACAACAAAAACTAAAAATTTGTTTTTGTTTTTAACATATTTGTACGAATGACATTTCGCTTGGATTTCCTTTCGACATCGTTGAACAGGCAGTAGGTAAATTATTAATTAAGAAATTAATGTTATCAATTAAAAAATTGTTTCATTATGCTGCAATCATCAAAATGATAATATTGATTAAATAAAAATGAATAGTTTCAATTGAAAAATTATACAGAATATATCAATTAAAACATAATTACAAAATTAAGTAAAATTCCCATGATTTTTAAAAATTATTTTAATTAATTAAATTATGCCTGCAATTAAAATTTAGGATTAATATAATTAAAGCATTTGTTTAACCAGTAATATATTTTACTAGCGGACCCGGCGAACTTCGCCTCGCCCCAATTTAAAGCCTTCAGTCAAACTTAAGAGTAATAATACAACACAAATATTTAAATTTTCAATGTGACACCTGTCAGATTGCGCAAAGTCTAAGTTGACGTATAACGCCATCTATCGGATTTTGGCTGAATTTTTTTTATTTTTTTATTTGAAAAGCCAGTAAGGAATAATTTCACACAAAATTTCATACAAAAACTCAATTTTTCCAATTATTCCACTTTTCCGGAGGGTTTTTCCAAATACGAACAGCTGCCAAAAAAAATTTACAGAAATTGGCCCAGCCGTTCTCATTTTACACCATTTTTATATATGTACTAGCCAAACCCGGCGCGCGTTGCTACGCCCCTTAATGAATCAAAATGCATTCTGAATTTTTATTGAATATCAAGTGCAGAAACCTAAAAATTATAATTTTTTTATGGGCGTGGCCCTGCCCACTTTTCTAATAACGAAATTGTAAAGTCATAACAGCTCAATATGTGTGCAAAGTTTCAGAAAAATCGGTCCAGTGCAAGTACCTCAAAATTATAACTTTTTTTTATAGGCGTGGCACTGCCCACTTTTCTCATCACGAAATTGTAAAGTCATGACAGCTTAGTGTGTGTGCAAAGTTTTAGAAAAATCGGTCTAGTGAAAGTACCTCAAACTTATAACTTTTTTTTATGGGCGTGGCCCTGCCCACTTTTCTAATTACGAAATTATAAAGTCATGACAGCCCAATATGTGTGCAAAGTTTCAGTAAAATCCGTCCATTGCAAGTACCTCAAAATTAAAAATTTTTTATGGGCGTGGCCCCGCCCACTTTTTTAATCGCGAAATTATTTAGTCATGAGAGCTCGATATGTGTGCAAAGTTTCAGAAAAATCGGTCATGTGAAAGTAGCTTAAAATGATAAATAATTTTTTATGGGCGTGGCCCCGCCCACTTTTTTCCATCCATAAACACTCCCTGGTATGTGAACAACAACTTGTCAAAGTTTGAGTCCGATCGGTTTTACAGTTTCGGAGTCTATAGCTAACACACACACACACACACACACACAGAGTTTCACTTTTATATATATAGATATAGATTAAGACTGTTTAAATTAAAATTACCGAAAAAGAAAAAAATAATTTTTTAAATACATATTTCAATAGCGGTTTTATATATCAATCTTGGTATCAGTTTTTTATGTATAAAAATAGTTTTATTTGGTTCCAATATTTCGCTGCAACATTGAGAAGCTTCTTCAGCACATGAATCTATGTTTTTAATTACATTTCTTGACTTATATAAAAATAATTTTGTATAAGATGTAGGGTTCCACAAGTATACATTCAATACCATATCAAACGCCAGATTTCCAAAAATAATTGGTAGCATCAACGACCTAGACTAGAATATTTACCGGTAATAAGGCTTGATCAGTAAAGAAATTCAACTAAATTACCTATTAACATGATAATCTTGAGGAATATACCACCATATAAGAAACATTGACTTTGTTTTATTCTAGAGAGAAACTGAAACCTTTTATTATATTTTAAACAAAACATATTTCTTATATGTACATACATATGTGTGCACTTACCAGAACTTTCTCTTGCAAATTGGCCACTATTTTTAATTGTTCTGCTCCTTGGATATCAATTATATTAAACTACTCCTCCAAAATAAAATTTTCAAAAAATGTTATTTAAAATAAAATTTTTTATTTTTTATAAATTTTGTTCACTGACAGATATCTCTATGTTTTTTTTAAAATGTTTAATATTAATTGAAAAAAATTAATTAAATTTATTAAAATTTTAATCAAAATTTAAAAACAAATAAAATAGTCAAATAATCTAAAAAATTTAAACAATATTTTTTTGTGAGCAGTTTTTGGAAATTTAAATAAAAAATATTTTTGTATTATTAAATTTCAAATATTTAAATTTACTTAGAAAATTATTTTTATTTCGGTCTTTATCTCATATCCTTCTCATCAAAACCAACAAACCCCCTGTTCAAAAAAAAACCCATTCAAATCTCTTTTAAATCTCCTGTTAAAGACCTGCTCATTAATCCTATGCATACGAATGTATGTATGCCAAACTAATTACAAATCCAAAAACAATATAATGCAATTGCTTTTCTATTAAACCGCAATTACAAAACACTTCCACAAATTTACATTCAAATTATCTAATATTATTGTTTCTTTGAAAATGAAATAGAATCTAATAATAACTTCTTTATACACATCCATTAAAAGCAGTCATGATCGTCATCACATTACAATTTGTATGTGTTGGTAAAAGTTCAAGAGTTTATGTGTGTTTTGTTAAATGCAAGTACATACATCCAATGATATTACGAAAAATACACTTTTGTTTTTCTCTTATCTCCTTAAGACATAAAGAAAATGTCAATCAATTAAATGTGACTGAATATCTATACAATACGCTCTAACAATACCAATAGCGACAACAACAACAACAATACAAACAATAGCAGCAGAAGCAGCAACTACATTAACAACTCCCAAAGCAATCATCAATCTAAAAATTGAGCATAAAGAACAACAACAACAACACACACAACAACCGACTTGAAACTTTCAATACTCGTGCAACAACAACAACTACAAACACTTAATCAAGCATAGTTATGTATCCGTCCAACAGTCGTCCATCTATCTGCTCGTACAATATCTTTGTATGCAACCAAATAAACATATCGAACTAGCTAAATCTATACAACCATCCATCCATCCGTCCATCCATCTATTCCCAATCAACCATCCAAGTAACCAAATTGATCATTACATCTATACTTATTAAACATTTGGACACTGAAAAAAAAACATACACATACATACACACACAGTTTATTGGTGTATTAAAAAATCGGCCACTTGTAATTCAAATCAACGAAAAAAAAATTAATAAAAAAATTGGATCTTGATTTTTTTTTTCTTTACTACAGAAAAAAATAAAAATACTACTATTACGTCCTACTACTGCAACAAATACCCATGTTCTATCCAATATAAGTGACTGAGTAGTCTACTCCCCTTTTCTTATCTTTATCTTTTCAGTTTCATTTGTTTATTTATTATTTGCTTAAATCTTTATCGTTTTAATACGCTGGCCCTACCCAAAATTTGTGCATATACTCAATACATCAATGCAGTGAAATAATTCTAATGTCCATAATGCCGGTTGGCGGAAACTAAACTAAACAAATCAAATTTGCAAACCTTTTTGATTTAAATGATTAGTACTTAAAAGTCTAAAACCATGTCATAAAATATTTTTCCCGATTTTTTCTCTTAACCACTTGTTAAGTGTAGGGTTGTTTAAAGATCATTGTAACAGTTTTATCAAAAAATACAAGTTCGTTTTTGTTTTTTTTATTTTATTTTATTTTAATTTTTTTTTTGATTACACAAAATAAAGAACAAAGCAGGAATACTACGTTTACTACAAAGTACTATAAAATACAAACTGGCCTGTAGTTTTTCTACACCGCAGCCTCGTTAAACAAAATAAGGCCAGCAAATTTAAGGTACCGAACTTTGTCTTGCGAAAATAAAAATTTTTTTGAAACACAACAACAACTAACTTTTAACTTTGCACTACTTTAAAACTGCTGCGAATATATTTACTATTAATAATATTTGTATTATTTTGCCGAAGGTTATGCCTTTAATATGGAAGCATTTTAAATCTCTGATATTTATAATTCAAATATCTACCTCACAAATCTTAATCGTTCGAAAAATATCAATGCAAAATTTCTGAAAAAATATTTATAATAAAAAATAATATTTTCCTACACTGCGTAAAACGAGGCCTTGCTTTATTGAAACCTTAAACTGTTTATGCATGCAGTTCAAGTCCGTAAATAAAAAGTTTTTTACATAAAATCTTACAACTTTACTACTTAATACTTGTGCTGCTGCTAACTCTTATTGTATAGGTGTGTTGCTGCATAAGTATTTGTATATTTTAATGTTTGCCTGGGATGGAAAATTAACATTTTTTTATTTTTTGTGTATTAAGTGTCATAGTTTATACTGTTTAAAATGAAATAGTTTATAATTTTTGTTAAATATATTTTTAAAAATTGTGTTATCTCTTTCTGTAAAATGATTTAGAGAATAAGTGAGACCAACGTATGATTAATACCAATATTTTGAAATTTTTTCATTAAGAAAGTAAAGTCCAGTCGAATTTATGAAACTCCCCAGATTACACTAGTAAAACAGAAATGACTTCATGGTTTATATATATGTAAGGGAGATACCGAAGCAGACCTCTTCCATAAACGGGTCCTTTTTCGACCCCCTTTGTTTCCCAGATATTAGGAGGCTACAAAAAAAAGGGGTATACCCGACCTCACTGAGTCCCGTGCCTTCCCAGGCGTGTGCTCTATACTTTTGTGACTGATGATTATCTCAAATCCCCACCACAGAGTTCTTTGTAATCGTCAGCATCTGCCCTAGACTAATTTCCCCCACATTTCCCACACATTTAACCACGGACTGGTTATCAAAAGCTATGATACTATGATGACTTTATGGTTTAAGTATCACTTAAAAATTTGTCATGAAAATATATTTGAATAAAAAATGCTACACAAAATATATCAATTATGCGATCAACGCAGATAATAATAAGGACCTCCTTTGGTATACTTGTTGTTAAAGTTTTTGTTAACAAATAGTTTTTTAACTTTCTTTCACTGCCACATATTATCATAACAGGTTAAATAAGAATTAAATCAAAATGGTTTTGAAAAGAATTCTACAATTTATGGGTCATTCGTCAATAGCAACCAGATCTCAGTTTAATTTTTAGTTATCAATTTGGTATAAAAGATGAAATGGCAAATGGTGTCTCAGTAAGAATACACCTTTAAAATTTAGTGTTATTTTTCGTGCAGCTGTAATATACGTTTTTCCCGATTATTAAAAACTTAGCGCTTTACGGAAGAATAGCGAGTTATAATTGTGAAAACTTAATACAATAATTTTATTTATAATTTTATTCTGAAACATCGCTCGCAAACATTTAGTCGCTAACCACTTAAAGAAAGTAAAAAAAATTTAAGAAATTGTTACGGTGTTGGACAGTATGACTTCTATGCGCCAACGTACCTGTCAGTCTCTTGAAAATATTTTTATAAGCGACAGTGCCGCCAAAAAGCCGAAAATATAAATTCTGCATCGTTCTCAACAACTGTATATTTCACGAAGCACTACCCACCAAATTATTGTTTAAAAGACCTTCACATTTATGAGTATAAAATTCAGCTTACAGAGTAACTCAAATCAGCAGACCATGGAAAAACTGCAATCTGTGCAATTGTTGATGGAGAAATGTAACGTTACCCCAATAAAGTGTATTTCTATATGAATGGCTTCGTAAATACACAAAATTGATTGGACCTTAATTTTTTTGATGATGAGCCCAAATTTGTAATGACTGTTAACGGTATTAGTTACAGGAGCACACTTTTGGCCTCAACTGGACAGCGTGTATCCGGACATGTGGTTTCAACAAGACAGAGCTACCTGCTACACCGCGCATGAAGCAATCCCTTTATTGCAGTAACAATTTAAAGAACAAATTAGCTCAAGAAATTCTGGCCAGTTAACTGGCCACCAAGACATGCCATGTTTTTTCTTTGAGGTTTTGTGAAATTCTGGACTTATGCGAATAAGCCAGCAACAATTCCTGAGCTTAAACCCCAAAATCCAAGGAGTCATCGGCAAGATACAGCGACATCTCTATAAAAAATTTATAAAAAATTGTATGAAAATAATAACGGCCTGCCATCAGCGCCATGGGGCCAACGTCACATGTCTTCTTTAAAAATCGAAAAAAAAAAATTAGTACTATCTCAAAAAATATGTGTCTTTATTTCAAAGTGAAAAATTGCATTTCTTCTGTGACACCCTTTTCAATTAAATCTTTAACCAGATTTTGAAAATGTTCTATTTTATTTTATTTTTACATTTTTTAATTGATCTCCTCTAACCAGGATTTTATGAATTTATAAAATTATAAAATTAATGAAAAAGATTGCCACAATCTCATCTGAAAGTAGTACTTTCCGACCCTGGCTCATGCTTAATACAACTACATACGAACAATAACAACGACTATTTGAGTTGTACTTGTCGAACTATTAAGGCAATGACCTGTTTTTTCGATAAGTTTAGGTTACTTTTGGATGGATGGATACAAAAATAAATATGTACGTATGTTTGTACGTTTGTATGGTGACGAGTACACACACACACTCAAAACATATAACCATCTACCAGATACTTGTATAATGTTGCCTAAAACAGGGTTGCCAAACGGCTTGTTTAAACTTATTTTTTATCCTTATTTCTTATTGGTAGATCACGTTACTTTGGCAATTTGGTTACGATATATAAAGCTTTACTATTTTTTATCTTATAAAGAAATGTTGTTAAATATTTAGCAAAACAATTTTATAATTCATATAACGATTTATTACTTAAAAAATCATATTGGCGCTTTTTGGAATCTAGTTTGATTATACAGAAAAAAAAGTTGTCATCCCTGGTCTATAGTAAAAAAAGAAGTTCTGTTCTGTTTGTGGCTTAATCGTTCATATACTGGTTTGGGTTAAATAGTAACTTAAGTTTATACTGTTTTGTTATTGTTGGCGTATCTGTATCTCGGTTTGTTTATGTTTTGTCTCTTTCTCGCCAACACTAAAAATAAAGAACAAAAACTTATGAAACAACGGACAGACAGACAGGCGGACAGACGTTAAGACGAAACGTCAAATAAAGTGCCAGGTTAAGTTGACGTTGTAGAGGTTTCTTTTATATACTTTGTATTGTTGTTGCTATATTTCAGACAACAACACACAAAAATAAAAATGATCGAGTATGTAATCGTATGCTAAAAAAAAAAAAATAAATAAATAAATAAAAATCAAGTTGAAAAAACGCAATCAGCTGCAGCTGTGTTTACATTTTGAACATGTTACAACTTGATTTTAGGTTTATATTTATATAATCTTTTTCTTAATGTTGTTGTTGGGCATTTTTGTTGTTGTTAATGATTTTGTTCATATGATTATTCCTCAACATGTTGCAAGTAGGATAGTAAGTAAGTAAGAATCATATCTTTAAGGAGGGATTGAAATACACTACACCATCAACATCAGAATACTACTTGGCTGTATGTATGTATGTATGTATGTAAGTGTATTGTAGAAATCGTACGATACGATGAAATTGTATTTAACGTATTGTATTCTGTAACGCGTAGTATATGGTAAACATGATGTGGTCAAACCAGTTCTTGATTTGTTGTATAGTATTCTGCTGCAAAAGTGTTTTTTTTTTGTTTTTATTTTTTTGTTAGTGTTTTTCTAATATAATTGTAGGTTTCTGCATCATTGGAGTTTATATGCCAAGCGCTACAATAATCATTTACAAAAATACAAAAGTCGAACTTAAAGTACCTTTTTTCAGTTAACAACTTTTGTTGTTGTACCCTACACCTGTGGTGCCAAGGTTATATACATATAACTTTGTCATTTCGTGTGTAATTTTTAATATTTTCTGAAAGTTTTTGACTGGGGGAGTCTATTGAAAATATCCGTATGAAGGCTCTAAGATATAAACAAATAACCATGATTGTCTCTGTTTTCCTTCTATTTTTAAAAATTTCAGCTCTAAGATAATTTATTGGCACATATTTTTCCTATTTATATTTATAATATGCCTCTCGAGATATTCACAAACAATTATTGACAAATCGGTCACGATAAAGTCAAAAATTTTTTGGAAAATTTTGTTTTTTTAAATTAGTATTTAGACAGAGTAAAGACACCAAATTACATGCCAAAGTCCCAAAAATTGTTTCTGAGTAAAACTTACAAATCGGTTTGAACTAACTCAGATATAAATATGAAAATACAACTGCTTCAGTGTTTTCCCTAAAACTTTCAAACAAAAATCAAATTTTTCAAAAATAAAGCACTTGACTATCAAAATATTATATACTATCCAAAAATTTAAAATCCATGATGGCGCCCACTTGAAAATGGCGTATATTAAATTTATAAAAGGGTTAAATCTTGTATATAAAAATTTAACCGCCTTAATATTGTCATAAATAAAAGGGCTTGGCCAGTAGAATATAGTAAATTATAAATAAAATGGCTGTTATATAAGCCAAATATAGTAATTACGTCTGTGTAGCCTTCAATCCCTTTCAAATGAAAGGGCTTGACTAGCAAAAACTATGAAAACGTTTAAATCTAAGATGGCGTCTGATATGAAATTGCGGACATTTTTTCGTGACCCCAACAATATAAAAGGGTTGAATACAACTAACTACGTAAAACTTCAAAATCAAATATGTTGTCGAAAGTAATAAAGCAAAATGGCTTGTAATGTTAAATTTGAAATCTAGGCTTTGCTACGATTTGATCATTAAACTACCACACATTATACTTTCACACATTACGGCGATGGGTGTTATCAGATTCGTGAAAAATATAGAAATTTAATAACAATCAAAATACTTTTCTTCGTTGAAATTTACCTGCCGTATTCATAAAAATATTTTAGGTTTATTAAAAGCTTATTGGAAAGATGTACAAAATTTTTTCAAATAAGCCTTCAATAAACCTTAAAATATTGTTAATGAACACGGCAGTAGAAATTCAATAAAAAATAAAAAACAAGAAAAACTTTTTATACTTAAACTGCTACCTATTTAAGAGATAACAATTTTTTAATAAAAGTTTAAGCAAAGAAAGCATATACCCAATTCTCAAGTTGTTTTAACACCTGTAGCTCCAGATAAAATCGCTGAATTATGTCGGAAAGTTTTAAGCATTAGAAAATTAAGGAGTGTCTAGGTACTTTATGTTTATATATTTGAAACTATTCAAGGAATTACCAAAAAAAATTAAAGATATATCTCCCAATCTATAGTAATGTTATGTTCACATTAAGCAAATATTTGACGAAATTTTCATTTTGACTCAAATTTTTTAAGTTCTTCTCTAACAAGTAAATTTTTTTTATTAAAAAATTTTCTAAATTTAAATTAATTTGCCATAATAACTTGGTTTTATATATTTTTCCTATAACTGGTGCAAGGTAAATTTAATATACATACTTAAAAAAATATTTATCTATATATATAAAAATCAATGTGTGTTTGTATGTTTGTTTGTGCTTTATAGACGGTTAAACGGCTGGACCGATTTCCTTGAAATTTTCACAGAATCTTTCTGTATGTCTGGAAAGAACTATAGGCTATACTTTGGTTTGAAATTTTAAGTGGGCGGGGTGCCACGCCCTATTAAAGAATAAGTAAATATTATATATCACGAAAGTTAATGCAGCTAGAGTCTTCAAATTAAGTACGGTAAACTTTGACATACACACGAATATTTGGGTAAAAAATGGGCGTACTTTCAATAGTAGGCGTGGCCACATGAATTAAATACTAAAATTCGTATATTTGGAAAGCGATATCGATTAGAGTAGTAAAATTTTTCAAGAGCAACTTTGACACCCAAATGAACATTTAGGCAAGAAATGGGTGCATTGTCAATAGTGGGCGTGGCACCTACCATATGAATTAAATACTAAAATTCGTATATCTGGAAAACGATATCGATTAGAGTACTATAATTTTGCAAAAGCAACTTTGATATTCAAATAAACATTTATGGAAAATTTGGGTGCATTAACAATAGTGGGCTTGGCACCTGTCATATGAATTAAATACTAGAATTTGGGGTGGCGAAGCACACCGGGTATTAGCTAGTGAAAAATAACTATTACTTTTATTTGGCAGATATTTGTCTTCTGTGAACTCTGCCTAATAAATTTATATACCGATGTAGTATTTTAAGTAATTTTTGCAAGCAGCTTTTTCCTAAAAAATTTTTTTGTTTTTAATGAAAATCTTTAAACAGGATCTTAAAAAAAATCCTTTAAAGTTATATTTAGTTTGACGGCAATATTTTACTTGAATTTTGAAAAGATTTATATAGGTAGCGTGTATCTCTAGCTCAGTGTTGCTGATCTACTTAAATTCATTCCATATTTCATGATCTTATGTATTTTTGCAGAATTCTCCCCCATCACTCTTTTCTGGCCTCAGAAACATAATTGTGCTTAAATAAATAATTCGAAGTTAGTACATACAAACGTTTTAATTATTTGTTTGTTTAGTCGTTCGTTTGGTCGTTGGTCGTCCTAATAGTCATATTTACAAGCGTTTACTACTCGCAATTGGCCATCATTTAGCCGGTCTTCTAAATTTCCAGATCATTGTGGTTATATAAATTGGCGCGCAATTTTCCTACACCCCAAACGAGCCATAATAATAATGGTTGGAATCGAACGTGCACATTAAAAAGATGATTTTTTTTTTGCAATATTTTATTAGGTTTTCTTTTCTAGTTGTTGTTATTGTATGATTTGATTTAAACACACATTTGTGTTGCATTATTTATTAGTTTTAACTAGACTGTTGTCAGTACTTAAGAACTCCACCTTTTTTAAAACCACACTTGCCATTCGCGTTGTTGCTGAAGTTGCAAGTCGCTGGCAAGCAGGCATGTGCTTCCATTCGCACCATCAGGCGTTGTTGGCAGCACGTTCCTCTTGTACAGAGTTAGTTGTTGTTGTTTTTTGTATTTATTTTAATTTTGTATAGTATTTTCGCTTGTTATGTTATATTTTCCAGTTTTCCCGGTTTTTCAACTCTTAGATGAGTTAGTTTACATGGGTTCTTGGTCTGGGTGTTGCGTGGTGTTTTTGTTTGTTGTGCAGTTTCCTTTTTACAATACGTATTTGATATTTTTGCTGTTTGTTGGTTGATATTCGCTTGTTGGTTGTTTGGCTGCTGTTGCAAGTTTGCTGTGGGCTTTTTGCTGATCTTGTGCTACTTAATACCAGCAACAGCCAACAATCAACAATTGTGTTGATCGTTTTCGATTGTTGTTGTTAATATTATGAGAATGCATTACCTCATGGTGGTGGTTAACAAAAAACAAAAACAAAAAAAAAATGCACCACAAATCAAACGAAACAAACCTGGTGTCTCAAGGGTCTTGTTGTTTCCTTTTTACGTTCTCATTTTGCCACAAGTTTACAATACTTACTGCAAGCAGGGAATTAAAGTTAACCAGAGCCCACTTTCTCAAAAAGCCTTAGTTAATTTCCCTCTTGGCAATCGCAGCCAAACCTAAACAGAAACGTTGAACGTCAAGCGTTGGAGTTGTGCAAGTGATTTGTTTTTGTTACAATCACAAAACACATGCAAAATTTTAACGTTAACACTGTAGCTTAGCTTTGGCTGCCAGAATTTAAAAATAATGTTTGACTGTAGCGTTAAAATCGATGTATTAAGACTGATTTTTTATACTCTTGTATTGGCCTTATGATTTTTAGTTTTTCAATGGAGAATCAGCTTCACTTAAAATTTTATTACAAAAAAAGATTATTCACAATAAAAAAAATTTTTAAAACAACAGTTAAAAAGAGGCCAATTATTTAAAAAAATTAATAAACGTTCAATTATAGACTTTAAAAATATTTAGGGTTTTAAACATTTTTTTCGCCAAATTTAGAATTTCAAACCTAAATAAAAATTTTGATTTTGTATTTAAATAAAATTATTTTAAATAAAAGAACGTTTTTTTATAGCGCGTTAAATAAATTAGCTTTCCAAAAAATATATTTTTGAAAAACTTTTAAATTTTCAAGAAACCCATTTTCTAAAATTTTTTTTTTCTAAATTTTCACTTCATCGTTAGATTTTAATTTGACCAATAAAACACAAAATTGAAAAAGAAAAAAACAAAAATTAAGGAAAATGTTTTATTTAAAGGTGCCGTTAAATAATTTATTCTAAAATTTAATCTTAGAAAAGCCTCAGCTTTCGTTCTGCTATCGTTTTAATTTATCAGCAGCAAATTGGAAAGACCAGTTTAACAAATAAATCAAAAGCCATAGAAAACTCATTAAAAACCCCCCGAGGATTAAGATTAAATCAATCATGTATGATTGGAAAGCTTATCTAAATCATGAATAATGATTTAAAGAAACAAAAGAAAAAGAAAACCACGAAATGCAGGCAGATAAGAAGAAATAGAAATCTGTACTGTGCTCAGCACTATTTAAACTTCAGCGCAAAACAGTAGCACAAGTCATAACTTCTTTTCTTTTAAGTTTAAGCAACAACAACAGCTCACAACAACATAATGCAGTTGCTACTGTATACGCGTGCGCGAAATGCAACAAACACCCGCTGGTTTCATTTATGCTTCTTAACTGTGTTGCAGTTTTTGTCAAAAATATAGACAAAGGCAGCATTAACAACAACAACAACAAATTACACAATATGGACACTTTGACTGGAGCTGTCAATAATGTGTATACGAACAAACAAAAAAAAAACGATTTAGAATATTAAACAGTACGTTTCAGTTAAAAGAGAGATATTGCAGTAGGGAGACAAGGAGGCGGGCTGGTTGGTTTAATTTCAAAAACAGGCAACATGCAGTGTTAATCGTTGCAGATAGTGAAAAAAAACAGCGCAAAAGGAGGAAACTCGATTTTAAAAGCTAAAGTCGTAATAAAAAGCGGTATGACTAGATTTCGTTTAGGTTTTAAACAGCGTTTCGCAAACTGTGGCTGCCCATAAAAAATAAATAAAGATCACAAATCCTTTTTTAAAGGTTTATAAATCAAAAATCCATTGAAAATCATTTTAAAAAACCTTTAATAGTTTCTATGCCAACGACCGTAAGTTTATAAGGAAGTATAAGTTTACACGAGTAGTTAAGATTTAAGAATCACCATTTTAAGTATTTTAAACTTAAAAGTAATAAATTTGTTTGTTGTTTTTTAAACACTTGGGATGCGTATCTGTTCGCTAAGCTGAAATGAAAAGCAACACACAAACAAACTGTATAAAAAGCTTCTTTTCTTAAAAGCAGGTTCAAACCAGTTTGTTAAACATACAACTGGCAGTTTTGCCTCGTTTTTTTTTTTGCTGTTTCTTCTCTAAAGGTTCAAGTACCCACCTCCTTTTTTATTCGATAATATCAGCGGACGGATGGTTGATGGCAGTCAGGCAGGCATTTACAAGGCTCATATAGATGGATGGTTGGATGGATATTGCTCGAACTAGTATTTAGTAAAACTGTGTTGCCAGTTATAATTTTAAGCAACTGAGATGTCAAAATTATACAAACATTTCCTTTTAGTCTTTACTTTGAAGAAATGTTGCTACAATTTTTATTTATAACAGATAAATAATTATTCTTTAGTAAAAAAAAAAATTTAAATAAAATTTTATAAAAATTCTCGTTCTATAAACAACTTTGCACTCAAATTTACCATTTTCGAAAATCTGTGTCGAAATCGGCAACTCTATTTCATTGTCCACTTTGAAGATCTGAAGTTGAATTTTTGTCTTTTCTGATTTTTTGTTTTCGCTCCATGTGGATGATGTTCTTTTGCCCATCTTATGATGATGCAGCTGCAGATTATGATGAGATGATGACTGTTATGAGGCTGCTGATTATGTTGGCTGGTTGGTGGCTGAGTGGAGTTTTGTGGCAGATGCTGCTGTTTTAAGCCAGTGCTACTGAAGCTATTGTTGTTGTTCTTCTTGCCGTAGCTGGTTAATGTTACGCATTCGGTAGCTACTGTTTTGTTTGAAGCCTCGTTGATTTTCTTTTCAATTTCATACTTTTAGACTAAAGCTTTGTTCTTTGTTATTGCAGTATTATTTCAGCTTCTTGCTTTCTATACTCATTGTCAATGTCGCTTTTATTCGTATGTTTCTATTTGTTTGTTTTTTAACTACTTGTGTGCATTTATTGCCAAGACAAATGGTTTTTGAAAGTTTTTAAATGCATCTACAGTAATAACAGCAACAACAAATCCGCAGTTCCATACACAATATGATTTTTTTTTGTTCGAATGTTTGTTGAACATTAAGAGTTCTGTCCTAAAGTGTGGGCACGCGCTTAAGCTTCGCTTAGCTTTATTGTAAATTTTTGTTTGCTACACATATAGGTTCTTTTACAAATGTTCGTTTCAACTTAATGGTTTAAAATGCCCACTGTTTTGCTCCATGGTACCCCGCTACCACTACATTTATATGATCACCCATTTGGCTAAACAATCATCATGATTATTGCAATGGTACTTACAGTCATGCTCTTTGTTAAACTACGGACTTGTCTGTCCAACCGTCTGTTTGTAGTGTTTGTCATATATTATGGTGTATAGTGTTTGTGTTGGCACTGGTTTGCTGCTGGTGAAGTCTTTTAAGACCCATTGTTGGAAAAAATTTTCAAACATTGTTTATAACAATTTCGAATACATGAATACCTGCACCAATGCTTAGCTACATACGTTTATATACAAAAGAACTTCGATCGAATATTTTACAGTTGTGACAAAAAGTTAACTTACCACTTCTGAATTTGTATTTGATGCTTGCACAATAAATTTAGGACTTTTATTTCAGAATATCTGAGGCGAATTTTTCAAAAAATGTTCTTGACCCGAAATAAAATTTTTTCTTCGACTTAACTTAATTCACATGAGTATTTAATAAAAAAAAATCCCCAACTTGTGTGTTAAATCAGCATAATCAATGAGCCTGTAATTTCTAGACCTCGAGAATGTATGAAAACTTTTATTACACACTATAAGTCCTCATATGATTTTGTACGTACCTAAATACAATCATACTTCTTTTATACAAAAGGCTGCAAATGAGTCTTCATAATCTTATAAAATTTATTAAAAACTGTTTTTCTTTTTTGTTTGTTTGTACGAGTAGTTGTTGTTGTTGTAGGTATTGTTCTTATTGTAGAATAACAATTTTTCAACGCACGTGATATGACAATTGATTTTACATTTAACTTAATTTTTGTTCAATAATTTTTTTTCAATTTTTTATTTGTTGTTGTTTCACTAAAAACTTAGCCTAAAATATCTATGGACTCTATCTTTGTACGTTTATATGTATGTATGTATGTTACAATGCTTGGGTCTTTTTTTTAGGGTTTTTTTCTACGTCGAGTAGATATTATATTATATGGTCAGAAGTAAAACGAAACACCACCTCCAGTGGTGACAGTGGTGGTCAGTTTAGTCGTTTTATTGTTGCTGTTCATGTTTGACAGAGCCCATAGTGCCATTAATCATGTCCGTTTGTTTGTTGGTTGGTTTATGTGCAATATGTAGCCTCTCGGTGTGTTGCCAAATGTTTGTTTGTTTGTTTGTTTGTTTAAGATTTTCTAACTAAAACCAATAATGTTCTTGTTGTTGTTTCATATGCAAAATTGTTGCTGAATAATATGAAGCCGTTGTTGTGTTTAATTTCTACATTGTTATTTAGAATTGTCCAAGTGTTGCCAGAGGGCGTGTCATTACAAGACAATCAAGCACGATTTTTTTTTTTTTTTGCAAAAAGTCTTCTGTTCTGTCAATAATTGTTTTATCATGACAGTTTTGTTTCATTTCATTTTGTATTTATTTTTATTAATTTTTTTTTTTACACAAACGATAATAATAATTGCTTTTGAACAATAGTTTTAATTGACTTCAAAAAGCTAAAGCAGCAACCTTGACGATGCAAAATTATTAAAAACTTGCTGAGCACTAATCATACGTGTATTGCTAATAATGGGATGGGAATTATTATAGGATGGGTCTTTAAATAATAATATTTATTACATAGAAAGATAAGGGTCATTTGCCAAAGGCAGTACAAAAGCTACAAAAAAATTGTTTGCAAATTTGGAATTCATCAAAATCTCATATATAAAATTTTCGTGGCGTGGTGTTTGTGATTAAACTCCTCCGAAATCGCTTGACGATTTTCATTAAATTTTGTGTGCATATCGGGTAGCTCTAGGAATCGGTCAATATCTATTCTCCATACCCCTCAAGGCCACGCCTTTTTTCACGCCCCCTTAGGTAGGCCAAACTGCTGGACCGATCTTCTTGAAGTTTGCACGTAATATTTATAACTAAAATTCTGATATGATTATTAGGATACTTTTTTTACCACGCCTACTTTAACGCCCACTTCTTAATTATGTACTTACATCGATTTAGTGTTTAGTATTTTTCTTCAAATTGTACGCAATTTATAGCCCAGTTAAAGCAGCAATAAACGTTTAAGAATCAGTCAACATCTATTTTTCATACTCCTAAATAAAGTAACGACTTCGATGAAATTTTAAACTAAGATAGATCTGCGTACCGTAGAAGACATATGGTTTACGTTTTTTCTTATGTAAAAAAAAAATTTCCTAGAAATGATTTATATGGCAAAACAAGGTTTGCCGGGTCAGCTAGTGTCTATAAATTTAAAACTTAAAAAAAAAATTTGCAGAAAGTTTTCATCCAGATCTACTTATGCAACCTATGTAAACAACCGCTGTATTCAAAAACGTTAGTGCTGTGCTTAAATGTCAGTTAATAGCAAAAAATGGTCTACCAAACTTTAATGCATAGAAGAGTTATAAACGCCAAACAATAGAATATGTAAAATATAACACCTGTTAAAAGAAATCCCTTTAACCTTAGCCCTTTTTTTCTATACATTTACTCTTAGAAGAGATCTACTTAAATATCCACCAAAAAAATTCCCGTAAAGTATTTCATAAAAGATCAATTTAGAAAAATCGTAACAAGTCAAAGATTTTCTAAGTTAATAAATAGCATCTAGATGAAAAAATTCCTGTATTTTTCCTTAATATTTTTTAATAATTTTTAGATAAAAAAATGTTTAGCAATAAATAAAAATTGTTCAATCGTATTAACGTTTTAAATATTCTAATTATTTCGGTTTTTTTACTCTTTGTATCGTATAAAGAAAATACAAGAAAAAAATCACTCTTTTATTGATGACAACTTTTATAATTTTAATGGTAGTTGGCCATTAATACTTCTAGAATCCTTAAAATTAAAAACATTCGTACTACCTCTTCTTGGTATCGCTTTAAAAGCTTTTTATGAGCCTATTTACCTAAATCATGGTATTGTAAGTGTATTTGATGGTCAAACTAAATGCCCGTCCATCCGTCCGCTCATCTTTTAATATTGCCATAAATTTTCAATTAAACATTTAGCGAACTTTCATGACATTTAAAAACAAACGTAGTAGAGAAAAAACTCAACAACAACAAACCATAAATAAATAAAAATTTAAATAAACACAAAATGTTTATTGTTTGTTGGCTTCTTAAAACACAACAACAACACACCGAACACTACAAAACTAATGGTGATGATGAGCAGAATAGAGGTTTAACGTTCTGCTCTCTAATGGGCTTAAGAAATGATTGGCTCTGATTACTTAGAGGTTTAGTTCATACTCTCGACTTGACTCTATCAAACACATTATCACAATTATAAGTGGCAGTTAGAACAGAAAAATAATGGAAGAAAGAAAATACAACACGTCACGATCATCACCATTATTATGATCATCATAATTCGAAGTTATGTTTTCTTGATATTATTGTCAGCTTTTGTTTGGATATTTAAAGACTCTTGTCTTCGCGTTTAATTTTTTATTTCTTGCTTTCTGGACTCATGTTCAGTTTTATTTAAATCTTGTATTTAATGCCTCAAGCCAAAGACAGAAAAAATACAAAGACACTGCAGTAGTATCAACAGTTTTAAATATCATCAAAACATCTTTGCTTATTATGAACCACGGGCATACATTTTTCTAATATTTTATGACTTGCATAGATAAACTATTGAATGATTTGTTTACTCTTGATATCATATTAACAAATGCTTAAATTGGTCTAAAAACAAAATGTGAAAGAAAATTAAAAATTTCGTTACCATTAAGGGGGTTTGGTGGTCCCCATTAAAAAAAATTGAGTCAGTCAACAGCTGAGTTTAAAATTTAGTTAAAGATGATTCCAGAAATATTTTTTTTTTTGTTTTTTGCCACATCGTTATACTTTGCTTATGCGCTAAATATATATTCAATAATTTTTTACTCCGATGTCATATTCCAGTTGCAATTTTAGCAATCTTAGTTAACACCAACAATCCTAGAAAAATAAAAAAACTTTAATTTCAAAAGACTTTAAAATTATATTTTTCTATTTATAAACAACAAAAGTTAAATTTCCTTAGACAAGACAGAAAGTAAGTGTTGTGATTATAAAATGTGCCACATCCTCTCGTACAATTCTAACAGCTTTAATCATAAAACTACATTGTATGTGTGAAACCACGCCCCCTATTCTAAACTATCTAAATAATTTAGGGCTTGTATAAAAGGAAATCTACAAAGTTAAAATACTTAAGCATATGCTTTCAACTTCAATAAGAGCTACTCAATCAGCAATATCAAAACCTTTGCGATCACCAGGATGAATCCAAAAGCAAGAAAATTAGATACCATTAGAATTGAAGCCAGAAGACCTTGAAAGACGATTTTACTAATCCGACATGCTACTAAACATAAGGAGTAAGAGATTGTGGGTGGAGCCCGATACCAAAGCCAAATATAAATGGTGCTATGGAAATGTTCTGTGTTTGGCGGGACCAAAAGGATTCTATCCTATTAAGATCTGCAGAAATTTCGCTATCACAGATAATCTATTTGAAGCAATCCTTTGCCGAAAACCGACCAGAATATGGTGCCAGGCATAAAACCATAATGTAATGTTCCAACATGATAACGCTCGCCCTCAATATGCAAAATTAGCTTGATTCGTTCCTGGTTTCAAAAGGTGGGCAGTCCTTTTGGCCCAGAATTCATACGTTGTCAGAAAAATGGAAAAATAATACAGTTGACAATGATCAATACTTTAAATAAATTTACGTTGTAAACAATTTTTAATACATCCTCTAAAATTTTAATATATTTTCCATTAAATTTTTTTTAAATTTTTCCTTAAAAATTGTTAAAAAAAATACCAGGGACCAAATTACAGCATTCGATCACAATCGTAATTTTATTCGAACAATCGAGTTCGCTGTGCTTTAGGTACAAGGAATCTAATAAGAATTTTCAAATTTCAATCACGTTTGAATGCCATAATTTGGCCCCTGTTTAAAAAAAAATTCAATTCATATATTTTTTAATTAATTGCGGCTAACTAAATAGGAAATAATTTCGATAAATAATGGATGCCAAAATTTTTAAAAATTTATTAATAGGAAATTTTTAAAAATTGTTTTGTTTTGTTATAGAAATTTCTTAGGCATGTTGCCTATTTGTAGACAATTGTAGAATTAACAAAAAATTTTATATAAATAGGTTTTTGGAAATTAATATTTTCTAAATTTTCTAAAGTTCATAAATGTATTCGTTTATAGAATAGTTCAAAGAAATAGTTTGAATGTAAAACGACCGACTACTACTAATATGTAATGTGCTTGGACTAAAATGTCAATCATACTTGTTTTACGTTTTGGTTGATTTTTTTATGGATCTTTTCATACTTCATTTTGGTGTTTTTATGACGATTTTATTTATTTATTTTTTATAAAAACAAACTCTTCGTACACACTCCACACATGTGTTTACAAACAAATATTCAAACACACGTACATACATACATACATTGTTATAAGTGTGCTTATACATACATATCGCTACCTCAAACATAAATACTCTAACTGTTACACATATATAAAAATTTTATACTAAAAACAAAAACATATGCTCATATTAAAAACAAAATATTAAAGGTATTCATTATGGATCTCTTTAATATATAATACTAGCTAATACCCGGTGTGCTTCGCCACCCCCATCGTAATGAAATAAAAATTTTATAGTTCAAAAATATATTTATTTTGCAAGTGCCATGCCTACTATTACTAAATCAACCATTTCTTAATCAAATAATCATATAGACGTCAAAGTGTCTCTTGCAAAATTTGGGTACTCTAACTATTATCGCTTCCCAGATATGCGAATTTTTGTATTTCATTCATATGACAGATGCCACGCCCACTATTACTAAAGCATCCATTTCTTATCAAAATAGTCATATAGATGTCAAAGCTTCTCGTGCAAAATTCGGGTACTCTAACTATTATCGCTTCCCAGATATACGAATTTTTGTATTTAATTCATATGACAGGTGCCACGCCCTCTATTACTAAAGCATCCAATTCTTATCAAAATAGTCATATAGATGTCAAAGCTTCTCGTGCAAAATTTGGGTACTCTAACCGTTATCGCTTCCCGAATATACGAATTTTAGTATTCAATTGCTATGAGAGCTGCCACACCCACTATTTCTAATGTACCCATTTTTTCCAGAAATGTTTATTTGGGTGTCAAAGTTGCTCTTGCAAAATTTTAGTACTCTAATCAATATCGTTCGTGTGGATGTCAAAGTTTACCGTACTTAATTTGAAGACTCTAGCTGCATTAACTTTCGTGATATATAATATTTAATATTTATTCTTTAATAGGGCGTGACCAAAGTCTATAGTTCCTTCCTGACATACAGAAAGATTCTGTGAAAATTTCAAGGAAATCGGTCCAGCCGTTTAACCGTCTATAAAGCACAAACAAACATACAAACATACAAACACACATTGATTTTTATATATATATATAGATCACAACATTGTGACATCTTAAATATTTAATTGTGAGTTGGATAGAGTACGACCAATAAACCTTCAAAATAGAGCAATAAGAAAAATTTTAAAAATTGTCACATAACCGATCAGATCAGCGACGATATGTTCTTACGATTTATAGATATAACTTTAAATTCGCCAATTGGTATTAGGTTTCACAAAAAAAAATGAAACTTTCTCTATCCAGCATAATTTAGGAGACTGTTGTGAATCAACTTATTATGGGTCTTCGTTTTAGAGGCAGTTGATTTTGATTTAAGAAAAGCCGTTTCTTAATTTTTGTTAGTTAGGGCATTTTGCGTTTTAGGTACCCATTTGTACATATATAAATAAAATATGTTTGTAAGTTTGTACGTATGTTTGTTTGTTTAATGTTGTTTGCTGCAGCAGCAGCGAAATCAGCTCATGATAATGATGATCATGGTATTATTATTCTAAGTTTTGTTGTTGTATTTTTTTATGAAGCTGATCTTTAAGTTGAACACCTGTGTTCTTTTTTAAACAGAAGTTAAGTATAGGTTTGTTTAATTATACGAGTGCAAGCTGAAAAGGTCAAATAATGCATAGATCGCTTAATGCTATGTAAAGGAGAACAACAAACTGTGTTCATTGTTTTAACACTAAAAAATTATAAAAATTTTAAATACTTGTGTAACTTCTTCCTCTAGCTTCGTATATATTGCCCCCTAAGCCTGTTTGTTCGATCTCTTGTTTATTAAAACTACAGATCTTTAAGTGTTTTGGTTTTTGCCATTTTCTGTTTCACTGTTGGTTTTCTTTATCAAGTCGAAGGGGCTTCTTTATGACATTTGAATTTGTTGTTCTTTATTTGTTCTTGATTCTAAATAAGAATAAATACGCCTTTCAATTTCAATATACATATTTAGTTTCTATTTAAAAGTCTACTCGTTGAAAAAACAAACTAAACAAGTTCAGACATGTTTAAAATTGGCTAAATATAGAACATACAAACTCAGATATCAGTCTTATCTTTTTGTTTTGTATTTAATAATAAATTTTATTATATATTTTTATTTGTTTTTTTTTTATGTTCCCTATTTGTGAGTTTGTAGTTGATAATCATTGATTTTGTGGAGACAGTGTCTATGGGTTTAAATGACTGATTGTCTGCATGTCTGTCTGTCTGTCTGTTTGGTAACCAAAAGAATATATTCCAGTGGGACAGCTTGTGACTACTGTGACTACCAATTAATTTTATTAACCCTTTTGGCTTTTATATTTCATATTTAACCCCGTGGCTGTGTTGAAAAAAAATACACACACTCAGATACATATCCCCTCTTAAGTTTATTAATAAATACACAAATGTAGATTATTAATTTTTTATTATTTTATTTTGATTTTTTGTTTTTAACTTTTTTTACAATTTCAATTTGTTCAAATCAATACTCGTTAAAATTTAACTTAATTAAGCCATTAGTTATGATCGTTATAAATCGTATAAACAACAATTTGTAACACATACGTAATCATTATTTGAATTATTTTTCGATATTTGACTTGCTACAATAATACATACATACATACGTACACACATACAAGCATATATACAGACGTAAAAAATGTAAATTAATTTAGTTGATTTTTCGTATGATTTTCGAACTGTTATAAATTAATTAAAAACAAATACAACAACTTGTATTTGTGTGCCTACGTAAGTGTTGTGTTGTGTGTTGAGTATATTGAACTTAAAATTAATTTCCTATACGAAATTAGTAGAACACTTTGCATTTTCTTTGTCATTAATAGCTAATATATTATCTTTAAACAAATAAAATCCTTGATATTGTAGTTTTAGTTCTTTTAATTATTTATATGTCTGTTGGTATATCTCTTAGGCTTAGACATATTGCTCTGGTGTATTTAAGATTTTGATGGAAAAAAAAATGTGGTATAATTTTGATTAATTAGTAAAGCAGTACTAATTTGCATGATTGGAATAATTAATCAAACAAGAATTGTAAACTGTAGGGTGTACCACAAAAATGACCTCCAAGGCACTGGGCCACAGTAATAAATAAACAAAACGTTTTAATTAAATTAAAAAGTTATAATTTTAAGTGTTTTTTTTTTATTATATTTAGATTCAAGTAGGGAATAACACAGTATATTGTGAATAGTGATACTTCTTAAAAATATGTTGGTATAGAATTTCATTTAACGATATATACTAACTATCTTGTCAATAGAAATAATTAAAGATTTATAAGGATTTTATAAAATTGTTTTTCTATGGAAATTCGATTGATAAAGCTGTTTTAATTTTTATGCAACAAAAAAATCATTACCAGAGTAACAAAAATTGTAAAAAAATTTCAAGTCTTATGCAACGGTCTTTAGATGGCTAGATATTAATTAAAAGGAGAATAATTGTAAGAATATGGCCTATTGCGAATGCAGTTTCTTATGAACATATTAAAAAACACTTGTGTACATGACACTTATTTCATAATTACATTTTTACAATACAACCATCATATAGATGTTAAGACAGAGTCACACTCAATGGCAAAAAAAAATACATTTGCATTATTGCAACTTATTTCTATACCCATCAAAAATTTATTCGAATTTTGTGAGCATTTTTTGAGAGAATTCATTTCCTTACTGTATTGCATTCAAGGAAATGTTTAAATTGTTTGCGTGTGAAAACACAGCATAGAATGTCTTCTGTACTGCTTATAATTTTAAACGAGACCTGTTTATTTCAAAAGTATTTTTATATATTTCTTCTTTAGCAGAGCGTAAGGAGAAGGCATGATTCTGTACTGCTGTTTCTGGTATGAATGAAATTAGCGCTTATAAATTGCAAAAAAAGATCTTTGAAATGGTATATTGCATATAAATACTATGTCTTCTAGGAGTGCTTTAGAAACAGCTAAGAACTAGTTAAGCGTTCAAAGAAACGCTTTTTGGCAATGAAGTTTTTTGATGCGTAGGGAAAACTGCACTAAGGCAATAAGAAGTAAGAGCAAAGCTCATTATTGAAAAAGATTAAAAAAAGTCTGGATGCTTAATATCTGTTTCAAAAGGTTCTCTAAAACAAAAATTTTGTCATTAATTTTTTTATTAAGTTTTAACACTAAATAAGTATTTTCGGCTCTTTTAATTAGCCTATTTTGAAATATTCCTTCATATGTATGATACATACATATAATTCGTTTTTTTCAACATTCGAAGGAAACATCTTAATTGTTCTTTTTTTTTTCTTCGGTGTGTATCTCTCAAACCAGACAGTCTTCCTACGGCTCCTTATAATGGTTTTTATTTATAAATTAAATTTAAATAAGTATTTTCCAAAATAAAATATGTAAGTACGCTGTATTCAAAGGAATACCACAATATTTCAGGAACTCCCTTCGGCCCTTTTCACCAGTAAGCCCTTTCTTAATCTTTTGGTAGAATTAACTGATCTTCTGATAAATCTTTAACAAACCATTTTTAAAGCTTTCGACTTTACTTAGTCCCGGTCTGAATTGTACTAAATTAGTTTGTGAAATTTTTAAAAGAAATATAACAAAAATAATAAAATGTGCTGCCTTCATAATTCATCAAAATTTAAAAATATAATTTACATTCCTAAAACTCACTTCTGTTAATAATTTCAATTATTTTAAAAAACTATCTTTCGAATACTGGTAAACAACTTAGATTGTTGTCGGTAAAAATGTAATTTTTCAGATTATTCTTTCATTTATCACAAATAAAAAAATTCTTTGTAGCAATAAGAATGTTAATATGAACTCGAGCCTGATTAAAAATTGAATATTAGTTTAAACAGAAAAGTTCGATAAAATATTAATTTTTATTTTATCGAACTTTTGAGTAAATTTAAACAAATTTTGTTTTAATAAATATTTTCCTAGAATTAAATGCAAATGTGGCTAACTTTCTCTATTGAACTAGATTCACAATTTTCAAACATTGCAATTTATAAACAAAATTATAAGTTTCATAAATTATTTTTTTTAAATTTTTAATATTTTCTGCTTTTACACAACACCAACTCTGTTTAAAAAAATCCTTTACATTTCCTAGTTCCTAATGCCTTAAAACAATTTTTTTATAATAAATTCAAAAAAGTCATAAATTTTTCCCTAACGTCGTTATTAATACAAATCACTTATCTTTGCTTTAATTTCATCACAATCGTGGTAGGGTGTCAAACTTGTCTTACGTTACGCACACACACACACACACACGCAAACCCAATCATACATACAAGTTTCTAACAACTTAGAGCTCCATATGATGAAATTTTTTGGCGGGATACTGTACCCCAAAACGAATATGATGAACAAAACAAAAACGTAAAAAAACAACAATCGATAAGAACAACAACGGCAGCAACAACAACACGAAAAAAATGATTTGTAAAACTCTAGAAATACAACTTGTTAAATAAATTAAACCTGTTTAGGATTTGGCGGTAAAGACCCATACACTTACACAAACGTATGCACCCCAACACTAATACCACTGCAATAATGGCCTCCAACAAAAATGAAGAGAATAAGAAAATAAACAATACAAACAAAAGAAACAGAAATGTACAGTGTTGTCGACTCGAAAAATAGGAGAACAAAATTATTAGATAGTTCTAGGGACAACGAATTGTTTATGTTATAATCGTGTTTATTTATTTAAATATTTTTTTCACACATAAGTTGTCAGTAAGATATGCAACATGATTTTGTAGAATTTAAAAAACCTAAATATTGTCTTGGTGAATCTCTTTACAAAAATCTGTACCTTTACTTATAATAAGAGTGTAAAAAAACTGTGTCTGTACATAAAACGATTTAGAATATACAACACTTCTTTCAGATTTTTTGTCTATCTGTCTTTACATTTGACTTTCTAAAATTAAACTTAAGAAAGGATTTTAATAAATTTAGTATTGGAATACCTCGATACCTTGGTTAACATTTCTCACAGAAAACAAAAAAATTTCCAATAAAACGGTGTTTCAATACTAAAATGTTGGTTAAAAATAAATACCAAACGGACACGAAAGAAGGAGGAAAATATAACAATCAACGATATCAAATTCTTTTTGGACAGTAAATATAGTACAAAAATAAGTTTAAGGGCAGCCTGGGTTTAAATAGTCTGTAATAAATTTTCTACTTATAATATTCTAGAGGTATTAGCATAAATCGACCTTTCGACTAACTGACATTTAAAACACTTGCTTGGCAATAAACCATCGGTTAGGTTAGAATAGGTTGAAAAGGAGGGGCACTAAAAGCCCGAACCCACGACAGGTATACACATATGCCCTATTGGCATGTTGTTCGCTCCATATGAATAGAATAGTTAGAATAGAAAGAGAATAGAAGAGAAATAGAAAGAGAAGCAAACCAGTCCAGAGTCTGTAGCGGGAATCGAACCCGCAACTCCCAAACTAGCAGACCAGCATACTACCGACTAGTCTATCGGGGCACCCAAACCGTAGGTTAACTTGCATATGTATTTGAATATTTGGTAACACAATTAAAAAAATTGATTGCCTTTTAATGGGAACGCGAGAAATTTGCACGAAACATTAACATGTTATAGCAGATACTACATGGCTAATTGCATAATTGTTCCTATATCTGGCATACTGTAAATTATAGACTTTTTCCATTTAAAATGTTCGACTCTCAAATAGCATCATAACGTTGTTAAATTTTTCCAACTTATTTTTAAAGTTAGAGCTTGTTGCCCAAATTGTACGCTTACGGAAATAAAGTTGGGACGGGTTTGAAAATAAGGAATACTCATAGTCCCATTGGTCGTAGAGAGGGTACCAACGAGTTTGCGGCCGAAAGTGCGAAACACAATTCAAAAACATCGACTCCTTAACCCCCACAACTCGATATTTAACGCTGCATAATGATGAGAATTTTGCACACAAGTTTTGAATTCTGCGTAAACACTTGGCAATGGCATTTAAGTATGTGTGTTGCAGTACTTCCAAGTGAACATTCAAATTGGCTGAAAAATCATTTTTCTAACCATGAAAGTTATGGGAACAAACATAATTGCTGCATCTCTGATTTAAAAAAAAACCCACACCGTGGCAGTTTGGTGTAGATTTTAGCGTGGTGGCATCAGTGAACCATCTTTTACCAAAATTCTGCTAAATAGCCGCTTGAATAAACTACGATCACTATAAATTATGACATTTGTATGGGCTCAAATGAAAGATAGAAAATTTTTGGTTTTAGCAGGATGGTGCACCATCTCATACATCTTTCAAAATATTTAGTTTGATATCTTGTTATAAGCCATTTTTTTGATATCAGATGTGATTTAAGCACTTTTGATTGTAGCTTGTTCTTTCGGTGTAATTTACTCGCAATCCTTCCCTTAAGGTTATTATTAAACGAACAATCTGAACCGTCTTGTAAAACTTAAATTAAACTGTTTTGTTTTGGTTGGCATATGAGAACAGCTTTTTGAGCAATTTGTAACATATTAACCGATTCTACAGCCTTGATTACTATATTTTATCCGCTGTGGCGGCAACACTAATCTTGTAGTGTAACAACAAAAGAAAGAGAAAAACGATTTAGAACTCTTTGCAAGATCTTAAGAGTATCGAAAAAAAGGTTTGAAATTTCAAGGCGGTTCCCGTAAAAAGGTGGTAGAGGATTTTAAATAAAGAATACATTTTTTAAACCATTTTGCTAATTTTGAAAATTTTAATTATAAGTTAGAAACTACAGCCTATAATTAAAATTTTAGGATTTGAAGGTTTGATTTGGTTGTATTCAAATATTCCTTTTGTAAATTTTATGTACCTTTTGTAACTTGATTTTTTTATCAGTTTTTAAACAAAACTGCTTTTCTGATCTAGCATTTCTTTAAATTTAATGTCGACTGTGTTGTTATATGACTTTGTTTGTTTAGTTTTTATTTATTTATTTATTTTTTTTTTTTTTGTTCTCTTGTAGTTGTTATTTTGTTTGTAGAAACTCCAACGATAACAGCAACAAACACAACAATAGTAAGAAACAAAAAATTAAAAAAAAATAAAGCTAAAAACCGGTAGCTGTATGCATATGTAACGAATCTTTACGCTACTTGTTTAAAATTATGATTGTGGGCCCGCTTTTTTTGTGTTCATTTACGATTACGGGCACTACGCGAGTGGAGTCGTCGTCCGTCTTGGTCTCAGTCGCAGTATTTTGTATCACTCTATCTTTTTTATTGTTGTTCTTTGGAGTAGTGTATTGTTGTTGCTGCTGCTGTTTTCGTTTTGTTATTGTCGATTATGAAGCAGCAGACAACTTTTGTTAAATATTATACAGTTTTTATAATATTATTTTTATTTTTTTTCTTTATCTTTAAGAACTAAAAAAAAAACTGTTTTGTATTCATCTTATTTTTTTCCATTTCAAGTTGAAGTTTGACTTTAATGTTTTCAAATGATTTGATATTTTAAACAGTTTTTTTAAAGGCTTAAAGTTTATGCTTTTTTTCTATACACTGTAGCATGTTTTCGTAAGGGCTCAATAAAGTTTATCCATTGATTTCCTATATACATAATAAAACAATAAAATTTGATTTCAGGGTTACATATTCAAGGCAAAAATAATCAGTTCTTGACACAGGCAGAACACAGGGAATTTATCAAATATATTCTACATATAAAGATTTTATTGCAATTTTTTTACAATTTTAATAAATAATGAAGTTAAATTTTTTTTTAATAATTAATTTATAAAAAATTTAAAGTAAATAATTTTTTAACTCTTTCAACGATTTTCTTTAAATAGAAAATGTTCTGTAATACATTTCTTTTGTAAAGTGGCCGATGGTCTTCCAGCGGATGATTAGGTAGAAGTTTAAATGTGTTCGAAGGATAATTTTAATGGGTATATTTGTTGCTATGCATACCACACTAACTCAAGAAATGCGGCCGTTGAACCTATTACCTTGGGTCGAATTTGGCGCATAGGAAATTGCTGGATTTCATATATAAAGAGGTCAGATTCCGATGGAGAGTATAATTCGATTGAAAATCATCGAAAATTTACATCACAGGCTTATAGCGGATTAATGCATGCATGGATAGTGCCATTAGTATATTTAAATAGTGAAGGGGAGTTTATAAACAAGAGGGCAACTGCTGGTGTATACTCGCTAGGTTAAAATGTATCCTGCTTGAGTATGGTGGTGTACGTATCCATCTACCAGGCAGAAATACTTGCTTTACTGCATGCGTTAGATCACTTGTTGGAATTTCATGTGCAAGAGAAGATATTTCTCATTGAAACCCAGTTTGTTATAAAACAAGTAAGAGTGCTATATTCGGCCGTGCCGAATCTGATAATACCCTTCACCAACATGTACATAGGTATAATCCCACATTGTAGCTTAACCTATATTTCATGTTATACGCCATTTTTCTTTATTAATTCAACGACATTCTGGATTTTGAATTTTTACGTAGTTATCTGTATTCTACTAATCAAGCCCTTTCATTTGATACCCATATTGATGGGTTAAAAAAATTTGTTCCGCCATTTCGTTTCAGACGCCATCTTGGATTTTACATTTTTTAATAATTTACTGTATTTTACTGGTAAAGCCCTTTCATTCGATACCAATATTAAGGGGTTTCAAGAAGATACATTTTAAAATACCAGATTTGACCCATATATAAATTTATTGTCCTTTCAGATGATACCAATATTGACTCTCTCGGTTGTCTAGAAGCTGAGAAAAATTGATTTTCGTTTGTAAATTTTTGTAATATATAAATTTAATGTGAACCATTTTTTATTTTCGTTTAAGTTCATTTATTCTTTTTTTATTGTAATAATAATAATATTGTAATATATATTTTAAAACAAATTTTTTTGCCTATAACTTTACCGATTAAAGCCCGTATATCCAAACTTTTTCACGAATATCTCTAGAGGCATATTATATCTATAAATAGTAGCAAAGTTACCTATAAATTATTCTACGGCTGAAAAATTTTAATTTTGGTGGTAAAAATATGGGAAAAAACAGAGGCAGTCGTGTTTATTTATTTGCTTATATCTCAGAAAGTTATGAAGCAATTATGCTGAATTTCAATAGCGATTCATTCCCAGATATTTCCAAAAGAGTGATACCATACACAGATCTGAGGGATATATAGTTGCTTCTAAAAGTTGATTTCAACCAACACGCGAACAGACGGTCAGGGCTTAATGGACTCCTCTATTCATAAGCTTTCAGAAAATATATACTGTATGGGGTCGGAAATGAAAATTGTAGAAATTAAAACGGAATGACAAAGCTATATACACCCTTGTGCACCACAGGTGAAGGGTATAAAAATGAATGTGTTGGCTGGATAAGAACTACTCTTAGGTGCTCTAAAGCTTTTATAAATCAAGTGAAACTGATGTGGGTTAAGAGACACGTGGACTTAGCTGGAAATAAAGCGGCCGACAAACTTGCGAAAAAGGGGTCTGGGTACTTTGGATGATGTCCTCAAACGGAAAAAAAATTCCTTGAAAGTAGCGGGGATATAATCAGAGTACGATGAGCTTGATAACTGCGCTATTGACAGGATATGCAGACTTCAAATATCATCCAAAAAGACAGCAGCGTATGTAGTATGCGAATGTTCAGAATTGACCAGAAAACGATTAAGGATCACAGACATTCACACGATTAGAAGTGGAAGTTGTAGGAGACCTCAGTCTAAGAGATGGCTTTTTAGTAAAAAGCGGTAGTGGCGCAGGACATAGTTAGGCAATGAACGTCAAAAGGAAGCCTTGGTATTAGCTGTCCTCACATTATTTGCTCACCTTGCTTGGACGGCTGTTGATATATTTGACCATTTACACATGTCAATTTGTTTTAAATAGAGACCGAACCACTATAGTGCCAATTTTTTTGTCTGGTAGTTTTTAAAATTGATGGAACATTTTACGAATATCTATAGAATTTTGATCACTAGGTGCAATTAGCAGATATTGCAAAAACTCTTAAAAATCGAAAAGATCATAGACCACAAAACAAGTTTCTGAAACTAAGACGAAACCAAACTAAACTTAGATAATGAAAGATAAAAGTTAAAAAAAAAAAAAAAAACAATGATGTAATTTGATAGTCGTTTTTTGTGTCTTTAGTTTATGCAGTTTATTTTTTTTGTTTTTTTTGTTCTTCAGTGACTTAAGTTGTCAACTAATTGCCCTCATGAAGATGCAGTTTTCCTTACTGATTTTCTTATTGCAGTTGTTGTAGTTTTTGTTTATTTATTTTTTATTCTTGTGTGTTTTTGAGCAAATAACAACAAACAACAACTCATGGATTTTATATTTGTTATTGGTTTGTTTGTTTCTTCTACATCAAGCATTAAAATTTTATATTTTATGCATGCAACATGAGGATGAAGAAGCGCACAACTGCTGGCAGTTGTGCAGCAGCTCAATATTAAGCACCACTAACTTAAACATTAAGAGTTCAAATCATACTAAAAAGATCACACTGACATCGAGAGGGCTTTTGTTTTTATTGTTGGCAGTAATGACGATGTTGATGATGATGATGAACAAAAATAATAATAAAATCAACCCCTCCATCTTCAGGATTGCCCTAGCAAAAGATGATCGTAACAACAATAACAGCAACATTTAAAAGAAAAAAAAAATTAAATCGTTGTATAAAAAACATATATTAAAGGTTCTTCAACTTTTCATTTTATACACTTAAACACACATTCAAGCTTTCGTTTTTTTATTTTATTTATTTTTTTTTAATTTTTTTTTTTTGTGAGATGTTCTACAAAGGGCTCTTCTTCATTTCTCAATGCTGCTGTTGTTGTACACTTTTGCATTATTGTAAATAGTGTTGCATGCAGTTTCAAACATCACGATCGTCGTCTATAAGAAAACTTCATTATTCTCCTTCAAGACACACATAAAAGAAAGAACTTTAATAAACGAGCAACACAAAAAACTAAAGCACAGAAACTTACTTCATAATGATTGTTCATCCTGTTAATGTTTAACGAAAATACACGCGAAGAAAAAGCGAACTAAAACAAACAATTAAAAGCACATAGAAAAATAGCTGTAGAAGAGAAAAGGATCGGATCATCAGTGCACAGGCTTTATTTAGCCAGCCTTGACTGGAATAATTTACAACAAATTAATTAGTTAAAGGATATATACGCTGAATTCATATACAATGAAATGTAATGGATATGGCTACTTTGGCTTGCTTGGGAAAAAACGAATTGAAAATTAATTAAGTGGTAAATGTTGTCTACCAAATCGTTACTTGTATGGGGCTTACTGGTTAAAACCAGAGACATTCCATAGTTCTACAAAAACCAGCTTAGCAGTATAAAATCACATAGTTTTAGAGACATAGTTTTAGAGAGATGATCAACGAAGCAAAATTTTTTTTTGCTCCGAACTATACTTCAATGCGTGTTGCACAGCCTTGTTGTAACTACAGCTTCTCCTCAATTGACTTTCAAGGATACAATAGTAAAACAAACTGAAATCAAAACAAATAAAACTGTCACATTGGCTCACGTATTTCTTATTCTTCCTATTTTGTAAAAACTTTCTTAAAAACGAACACTTTTAATTTTTAAATAAATTTTCGATAAATTTCCTCTTAGGAAATTACTCAATCAATTTATTTTAAAGGTTTGCTAAAAGAGAGGACATTTAATTGTTTAATAGGCCATAAGCCTGCATAAATTAAGCTGAGAGCTTAAGAGTCGTAACACCAACTAATCTGTACATAAATCCTTTTAGTGTACTTCAGTACGATTTTAACTTCAAACCACAAAAACCAAGTTTCTTATTTCTTTGGATTTTATGTTCGTCAAACTTCATTATGAAGTAATAGTCAATAGTCATAATGAGCTTGTTTCATTTATTTAGATTTTTTTCTCCTCTGAAAATCGTGAAGGATAAGTTCATTGGCTTTAGTAGTCGTTATTGTTTTTTTTTTGTTGTTGTGGTAGTAGTCATAGATGTTGTTGTTGTATTTTTTTTCCAGCAAAATAGTAAGACAGAAATAAGAAAAAAATACGTTAAAAAAAGGAAAATAAAACACTCTTCTAAAAGTTCATTGCAATCATTCTATTGTTAAACTTCATTGGTTGGCTTTGGTTTAGGTTTACTTTTCATGGTTGTAGTTGTTCTGCTAAACCAGTGCCAGCGTGTTGATTTACTTTAGCAACATAAAAAACACAACTGGCTGGCAGTTGGCCTGTCTTACTAACTGACTGCCTGACTAAGTCTTTGCAAGTTACTTACAAACAACTGCAGCTAGTGATTTCTTCTACTCCAAATACATTTTTGTATAGAGTTTCGTTTGCAGCAGCTCCTTACATTTAGCTCACTTTCCTTGATTTTGTATTTCTGTGTCTTATTTTAACCACTATTTATTTGTTTGTATGTTTGCCATGTATAAGACCTGGATTTTTTTTTTATTCTAAACGATCCTCTAAAAAAATCTTGGCTGTGACTTAACACTCTTTTACTTTTTTTATTTTTCTGGTGTGTATAATATTTGCTAAGTATATGAATGTGTGTTTGCATGTGTGTGTGTGTGTGTGTAGATACTTCTTTCTCTAGGATTTAATGTGGATTTCTTACAAGTCGTGGTTAAACTGTAAACGAGGCCTCATCATCATCATCATCTTCACAGTCGTAGTCATGATGATGTGTGATAGCAGCAGGAAATAAGAGTAAGAAACTCTAATGCTGGACAAAAAATTTATAAAAAACAAAGTCGAAGGTAAATATTAACTGACAGGGCACCATACAACAACACAGTTGAAATTTGCTATTGTTGTTGCTGCTGTTTATTGTGCGGGACAACTACAATGTTTAAAGAACGTTTAAAAATCAAACATCTGTGCCATAAAATATCACAACAATCACAGAAGGGAAACCAGGAAAGTGTATTTTTTTTTTTGTTTTAATTTCATTCTACCATGACTTTTAAAATTATTTGTGTTTGTATTTGTAGTTGGTGTTTTCATAGTTTCTGTTAGAGTAAAAGGCAAACGATCTCTCTTTGTTTTTTCTGTTCTTTCCTTTTATATTTATTTGCTCAATTGGTATGAGTTTCGTCCTATAGGTCAGTGATGTGTTGCTGCAAGGAGACAGGGTTTCTGTAATAGTTTCAATGTTAGGGTCCTACAGCCAGTTATTGAAACCCTATGAGTTGTAAGTCGAATATAAAGAAATTTATAAAAAAGGTTGTTAATTGGAAATTCTTAAATAATCCTTAGTTCCTACAAGTTATTTATAACCTAAATTATAGACAATTTTATTTAGCATCAGATGTTTGAAAATTCTGTAAAAACTTGAGAGTATCAAAAATATTTTGTTATACATACATATGTATGTGTGACACAAAATAAAAAAATCTTATAAATTGTTCAAAACTTCAAGTGTTTATACTCAAAATTAAATAATTCTTTGAGCCTCTTTCTGCCGGATATTAAATGGCACAATTAAAAAATTCCCACAAGTTTTTGGAAGCGCAAAATAAAATACAACTAAAGTGTGATTAAATATAATTTTTAATAACTTTGTATCTATATTCTTTAATTCGTAGTACATGATCTAAGAAACTCTTATTATATTTATACTGCTCGTTGATGGTCTATCTTTTTTAAGCTTTGCTTGTATATACCCTTTACCTGTGACATCAAGCGCATAGATAGCGATGTCATCCCATTCTTAATTTCTACAATGTTTATTTTCGACCCCGTCATGTATATATATTCTGAAAGCGTATAAATAACCAGACCAAATGAGCGTTGTCCATATGTCCGTGTAATGAAATTAATTATGATATTATTATTATTTTTAAAATATTCGAGATTGTATCATTATCAGATACTAGCCAATCGCCCAATGACTTACTGGGATATGAGCAAAAATCCCACATGACTCCCTCCTCTGCCTTTCAAATATCTTTACCACAAAAATAAAAATTTGTTCATCCCTCGGATTATTTATAGACATCATATTTACTATTTTAAAACATTATATACCTCTAGAGTTGTTCTTAAAAATATTTGGATAAATTGGTGATAAATCGTCAAAGTTATAGACAAATTATTATTATTGTTTTTCTTAAAAGTTTTTCACGCTCCTTATTAATTTTTAAAACGCTAGTGACAGCAAATTGCAAGCCGTTGGATCAAAATTTATTTCTTAAAAATACCAATAAAATTAAATGAGTTATAACTCATATAAGCATACAACTCTTTCGTTATTTATCCTAAAGTTTACAAACGAAAAGCTATTTTTTTCTCTAGATAACCGGGTAAATAGATATTCAATAATAGGGCTTGACTAGCAGAGTTTAATATAATTTCAAAAGATAAAATTCCTGGACGATAGTCACTATAATATGGCGTAAAATTAATTTATCTGTGGGTGAAATCAAGCGCCCAATGTGATTACTAGAACCACCCCAATATCGATATCAATACAGTAAACTATGAAAAGGTAAAAATTAAAGATGGCCTTCGAAATAAAATAGCGGATATCTGGTGCAAATAAATAAATTGCGGATTAGTACCCTTCAGCCTCCACAACCAGTAAAATAAACTAACTGGTGTAGCTGCAAATTTTTTTGTGGGTGGCAAAAGCTTAAACATTTTTTTCTTGGTTTGTGGTATTGGCAAAGTCTTAAACATTCTCAAAAACAATTCTGGGGGCATTGCAGACCCCAGAATGGTCTAGTTACGCCTATGAATACAATAAACTATAACAAAGTGTAAGATCAAAGATGGCATGCACAACAAAATGGCGGATAATTTTTTTAATCCCATTGAAATAGGTGTCAAATGAAAGGGCTTGACAAATGGGATATAATTTATAATATTTGAAATAGAAATTAAAGATGGCGTCGTAAATAATAAAGAAAAATTGCGTATAACATTAAACCTGCAATCTATCCTACGCTAGAATTTTATATTATTTTATTATCCCCATGCAAATGATGGTGAAGGGTATTATGAAATTCAACACAACCATATTGTGTTTTACTAGTTAATTTTATTGTATACAGTAAGATTTAAACAAGTTTTCAACTCCAGATGGCGCCATAGTCAAACTAAAATCAATTCTATATTAGTACCATCGCTGCATTCTGAGTTCAGTGTAACTACAAAACCAAATAAACGAAACTAAAAATAAATATAAATAAATAAATAAAAATAACTAGACTAAAATTCCTTTTAAGCAGAAAGTTATTACAGAGAGAATAAAATTTTTCAACGCAACTGGAGAATTTTATAAAACAAAATCTGTAACTAAAAATTTTACTGCAAATTTTCTATAACAAGCAACGAAAAAAAGATAACGTTAAGACCCTAAATTTATTATCTAGTCAAACTATTTCCCTTTTTTTTATTCTATCAAAATTTATCAGTATTTTTCAATTCAACTGGACACAAGGATAATTATTTAATCAAATATTTACTTTTAACCCAAAAGCAAAACCCTTTCACTGCAATAGGTAAACAAATGAGTAAATATCTGTGTAACCTTTTCCCAAACTATTCTTTCAAAACAAATCAAGCAACTGAAACACCTGATCGTTAAAAAAAATATCGAATTTCTAAAACTGCTTTTCAAAAACACCCTCTTACTGTTAGATTGTTTTTTCCCTATTTTTTTTGGTTTTTTTTTCTTTTTGTAAAAGTAATAGGTAAACAAGTGTAGTAACTTATTCTGGCACATAAAATTAAAAAAAAAAATAATATATTTCTTATTCAAACAATGGTTTGACAAACAAGTGTGTAGTTTTTAATTTTTGTTTTCCTTTTACAATAAAGCATAAAGACTCTGCAATATTGAAAGAAAACTCTAATAGAGTATGACAGGTGTAACATGTCATTACATAGACCCTTATTTAGCAGATACTTACGCACTCTTACAACAACATTCTTATCGATCTATAGTCTACTAAATATCAACTACTCATGCATGTGTTAAATCTATAGAATCTGTTTTGTTCACGGAACCTTTTTCACAAAGCAAACTAACAAATACCAACAAAAGAAAGGATATTTCTGATGTTTTTATTACAAACTGAAAGATAAGAAAACGAGTATGTATGTACATATGTACGTACATATAGATTTAATGGCTTTGCATGTCTATTAAAATTGTTAAAATTACAACAAGCAAAAAAAGACAATTGAAACGAGACAAGAATAAAAATTAAAAGATCTTTTATATGCACTGAAGATTGATTTACCTTAATTTTTTTTTCTTCAGTTGGGTATGACAACGAAACACAAGGGTATGTTTGTCTGCTCTAGAAAATTATAACAATTGTTGTTGTAGATGATCAGCAAATCAACACTTGAGGGGCTTTCATTTTTGTTGTTGCTGCTGCTGATTCTCTTAAATTTGTATTAAGAAATAAGTATGAAAACCTTCCCCTAGACACACTTTAAGAGCACGCAAGGCACATGTAATTATGTTTTTAGATTGTGAACACCAAACAAGGGAACACTGTTTAAAGACCAATTGGAAGAAATGTTGTTTTATGTTTTTTTTTTTGTAGGATGACCCAAAATCTATGCAAGATTTATATATTAATATGGAAGAATTTTTTTAATTAAGAAGAGTATGATTATGGAGGAAATAGCCTTATGACTTTCAAAGCTTCATGAACAAAAACAAACTTTTTTTAAACTAAACATTTGCGACCATGTGGTTGCGGCTGTAAAAGTCCAATTTTAATATTTTGAAATTCAATTTTTACTAATTCACCACTAGCGTGCCTAGAGAGTAAAGAGAAGGGGACCCTGTTTGGAAAAAGTTACCAACTGCATATATGAAATGTGAAATCTTATGTCAAAAATAGAAATCAGATAGAAAGGATGTTTTCAAAATAAATCTATGAGGCTAAACTCTCCTCCGTCATACCAATCTATTATTTTATTAGCTTATCTTCTGGTACAACTTAAAATGATAGCAAAAAATAATGTGGTAATTTATCTCAAAAAAGGTTTTCAGAAGTCCTACGGTCTTCGTCTTAGCATAATTTTGCCGCTTCTCAAAAACCTCCTAGAATCACAACTACTTTTTCTTTTGTTTTCTTTTTATATTTAAAATTTTAATTTGATATATTTTTGTTTTGTTTGAAGAACTGGATATGACAGACTACCGATACAAATGAGAGATGACAACAATATTATTACGGGAGAATTTCCTTATTATAGATTTGGTTCGTAATCAAGCTTTAAATTACGAAAAAGGCATTAAAATACAAATTATGTTGCTATGAAAATTTGCAGAATAAGTCTATAGATGGCTTCAATCGGAAATTTATGGATAAATCATAACTTAAATTTTAGGCATTTAACGCGGAAAAGGAAATGTACAGACATTTGATTCCGATTGCTATTTTGAACCGATGGGTGGTAAAAAGTTTGCGGGGCTACTTGCACTTTCTGAAAATTTTCACACATATTGGACTCTCATGATTATACAATTTCGTGATTAGAAAAATGGGCAGTGCCACGCCCATAGAAAATAACTTATCATTTTTAGCTACTTCTACTGGATCGATTTCTCTGAAACTTTTCACACTTATTGAGCTGTTATGACTATATAATTCCGTGATTGAAAAAGTGGGCAGGGCCACGCCCATAAAAAAATAGTTGTGATTTCGAGGTACTTGCACTGGACCGATTTTTCTGAAACTTTGCACACATATTCAGCTGTCATAGCTACACAGTTTCGTGATTAGAAAAGTGGGCACTACCACGCCCACTAAAAAAAGTTATAATTTTTAGCTTCTTGCAATTGGTATTCAATTAAAATTCAGAATGCATTTTTTTTCATTAAGGGGCGTAGCAACGTGCGCCGGGCTTGGCTAGTATATATATGGAATCTCGTCTAAGGCAGCACACTGTATTTAACAGGTGATGGTAACACTGATGATCACTTACGCATCTGTTGTCTCGTAGCCAAATAGTCGAAAGTTGGAAGGAGCTTAGAGGATTGTTTGCATGGGTATCAAGCTAACGCAAACAATTAAAATGTAGGAATTCGGACGCCAAGTTGTGGCATATCTTTGAGTCGGATTTGTGACATAGCAAAATCCTTGACCCCGCGAATAAAGAGGTAAGGTAGACTCAGATGGAGTGCACAAGTTGAGTAAATGTGGTCGAAAGACTTCATCACATACCTATGGCGGATGGATGGACAATGAGTGCATGGATAATGATATCATCATCCTTACTGATGGGTCCTTTATCGGCGGGATGCTGGTGCAAACTCACTTGAGTGAAACCTATCCTGCACCTTGATTCCACGTGCCCTCTATCAGACAGAAATGCTTATTACACTGCAAGCGTTGGACTACATTTTAGATTTTAGTCAGTCGTATATAAAACGCGCTTAGCAGATGAATGTGAGCTCCTCTTTAGTGCTTGAGTAGCTCTAAAGCTCAATAAGTGTGCTTCTATAAATGAGGTGACGCTGATGTGTCATGAGGGAAACATGGGCATAGCTGGGAATGAAGCTGCTGAAAAACCTTCGAAGAGGGGATTACTTAGAAGCTACATTTTATAGATCAGAACAAAGAGTTGCTTATGCAGTATGTGAATATCCACACTCGCAAGAGGAAGATTGAGGATCGCAGGCAAACACAAATTAAGTGTAGATGCTATGGGCGACTTCAGTCTAAAGGATATGCTGCCAAATATAAAAGACTTTGCGATGAGGATAATCGAAAATCACCAGTCGGCAGTATAAAGTTGTTTTCTAGTCTAATCCACGAACGCACTGATGAGTGAAGCGGTTTAAAAAGGAAGCCGGGACAGTAGTGGTCCACTTTAATGTAGATATATATGTATATATAAGCAGAGATATAAAAGTTAAAAGTCTACGCCTGATAATCGTGGAACTATATTTATTGAAACACTTAATCGCAGATCTTTTGTACTTTTACTACTACGGTGTCCCTTTCTTCGCTCGGTTATCTAGTTAGTTTTCGAAATATATACTCGATTTATAATCACCTTCTAATACAATTTAAATTTAGAAATTCTTTGTGTCACTTATTATTAATCCCCCTGTTTCAATATTGATAAATTACTTACATTTTATTATATTTTAATCGCAACGCGCATGTGTTAAACAAATGTTTAACAGTCTTCAGGGTTCTTTAAGACCAATTGATTGATTTTGTTTGCAGAAGATTAGAAGGAACACGAAAAGATTTTGTTACAATTTGCTTAAAAAAATTTTAAATTATTTTTAAGGTATTTTAGATACTTATCGCTTTAACTGTCATGTATTTACAAAATATTTTAAAGACACATTAGAGCGGTCACTTTACTTTAATAATTTTTTTTTAACTAGTGAACGGTATATTTTGAAATTGTATGCTTTTCTCATATTAATTTAAAGGAAATTTTAAAAGTAGTAGTACTTTTTAAAGCCTAGAAAAATTAAGACTTTATGCAAATATGACACTAACGATGATTTGCTTGCTGGTATAAATTCTTTAAAAAATAAATTTAAAAAAAACTGAATATTTTGTAAAAAACTGGCTCAATATGCTGTGTGTGTCACATTTTCTTTGTCACACCGTAAAACGGTAAAATATTGATAAACTATTTTTTATGTATATTTTACTGGTAGTAGTAAGCATGTGTTAAACAAATGTTTAAAAGTGTGTTAGTTTGTTGTTTTTCACTAATCCATTAGACACTTAAGGGCGCCTGTTAAGTAGCACTAAAATTGACATTTTTTTTCTTCTTTTTATACCCGCCACCAAAAAAATGGTGGGGGTATATTCATTTTGTCATTCCGTTTGTAACACATCGAAATATCCATTTTAGACCCCATAAAGTATATATATTCTGAATCAGGGTTTGATTTGATGACGATCTAGCTATGTCCGTCCGTCTGTCCGTCTGTTGAAAGCACGATAGAGGTCGCACCGAAATAGCTAGGGGGCTCAAATTTTGCCAGAATCTTTCTTATAGACAAGGTTTGTTTGGTATTGAAAATGGGCTAAATCGGAATATTAGGAAGAGAGTTATAGCTCGAAAAGCAAGAGTAGGTCGAAAAAACCGTGTCCTACGAACATCGAATAAAATGGAATTGTGTCCAAACGGATTAACGTAGACTCATGAAACTTCGAATATATATTTCCTGAGTAAAAACAATATTATTCCCCGAAAATTATCTAAATCTATGCATTAGGAGAGGAGTTATCGATCAATATGTACGAAAATTTATACCGCACAGTGTATTTTTCGGTATATTTAAAAACAAAAACGCCATAAAAGCAACAAAATTGGATGTACGACTCTGAAATTTTGCACACTTTGCTTTTTGGTGAGGGGCTTTTTTGCAACGGAAAATCAATATGCCACGCCCACTTTTACGCCCACCTCCCATATAACGTTTTAGCTAAAATTCATATAATTTCGCTATTAATAAAGATTTTGGAATAATAATGGGCTATATTGAAACACCTAAGTTGTACTCATTCGGAAAAATAACTTTGACACGCCTACTATAACGCCCACTTTTCACGTTATCTACCGTTATTAAAATTTAAAAGCTCATAAAACCGCTAAAATTAGAGGTATGATGATAAAATTTGCTACGTATATCCCCCTAGGCAATCTCATTACTCTGCCAGAAAAATAAGGTGCCACGCCCACTTTTACGCCCACCTCCCATATAACGTTTTACCTAAAATTCATATAATTTCTCTATTAATAAAAATTTTTGAATAATAAAGGGGTATATTGAAACATCTAAGTTGTACTCATTCGCAAAAACAACTTGGCACGCCTACTATAACGCCCACTTTTCACGTTATCTACCGTTAATGAAATTTAAAAGCTCTTAAAAACGACAAAACTAGAGGTATGATGATGAAATTTGTTACATATATCCTTCTTATCAATGTATTTGTTGTGCCAAAAAGCTTGGGTGACACGCCCGCTTTAACGCCTACCTCCCATATAACGGTTTATCTAACATTCATCTAATTTCTCTATTGACAAAATTTTTGGGAAAATAAAGGACTATATTAAAATATCTAAGTGGTATTTATTAGCAGAATTTTTATTTACACGCCTACTTTAACGCCCACTTTCATTGAAAGACAACATTTACAAAAGCATTTTAGTAGCATATCGAAGTATCTGATGGTCCAAATTTTCAATGACAATGGTGATGCTCAATTGCTGGGCATGATGATGAGGCGATGTTGACTGCTCTTTTGCCACACTATCGCAAAAACCAGCAGTGGTTCCCATTCAACGAACTAAGAAGGCAGGATTATGTTGATCAAAAGAATTACGAAGTGCATAAAATGCATTTTGTTTTGAACGCCCATTTTCATAAAAAACCTGAATATTAAACCTGAAAATTAATTTACAAGTAATTAATTAATAATAATTAATTAATTAATTAATAATTAATAATAATGAATTTTCCTGAAGATGCTACACGAAGGAGTAGCGAAATATTGAGAATTTAAATACAAAAATTGGATATTTAAATATGAAAATTTAAAAAAAGAGATCAACTAAAATAAATAATTAAACCTGAATAACTTTAACGCGTTGCTCATTTAGGTATCTTTCCACTGTTCAAATTAAGTTAGTCTGAGATTGAGAAATGTCAAATGAAATGCAAAAAAAAAACTTGTTGCTTATGTGTGGTTCACCTTCAACAGGGGCCCCTAAAAATTAACTACCCTCTATAAAGAAAGTAATACATATTTTATTTTAAAAAGATTATTCCATAGTGATTAACAAAATAATAAATATTGGGCTTTAAATGTACACAAAATTGGTGGTGGGTATAAAAGATTCGGCACAGCCGAATATAGTGCTCTTACTTGTTTTTTTTTTTTTTTTTTTGTTAAACCACACGCACATTTTACACTTCTAATGGAAAAACTCAAGTGGTCTTAAAAGTGAACATTTATTTTAACACAAAAACTATATACAAATGTGTAACAGTAAAGATTTATTTAAAAAAACTAAACTGAAAATATTTCAAAAATCTCATAAATTTCGTCAAGGTTAAATATTGAACAATTTATGACAACAGAAGATAAGAAAACTTAAATATATTGAAACATAAAACACTAAAATCAGTTTAAATGACAAAAATGATAGAAACCAAACAAAGAAAATTATTTGAAAAAAAATTGAATAAAATTTTTTATTTCTATTTGTCTCGTCTTTTTATTCTGTTACATATAAAATATTCAAGTAAGTTCATTAGCAATTATCATGCAGTCATCAACAACGGGCCAGCAGTAAATCGATAAAAACTTTTTAGCACTTCAATGTCAATTTCTTGAGTAAATATACTAGCGTCATCGTCAGCAACATTATTATTCCTATGACTACGTTATAGACGACATTGTTGTGATAATGTTCACAGCTTATAACCATTTAATGTGTAGTGGTGTTCTATGCGTTTTTCTTTGCAAATGCAAAGATACATTTTAAAATAATTTTTTTAATTTTGAATAAAAAAAAATTTTAATATTTGAAATTATTACAACTTTAGCTATTCAATCACAGTATGGTTTCATATATGAATTAAACTAAGAAAATCAGTTTGGAGCTTTTTGAGTGTCCAAAAATCGTTTAATGGTCATAAGTTTATGTATTTCCGAGAAGTCATTTTTAAATTGAAAACAACTAAGAAAGCTACATACTATGTACAGTAGGCTAAGTTGAATCTCATATATAATTTACTGTGGATCAGGTGGATAGAAAAAATTATTGCTTAAATTTTCGCTTTGTGTTCCGTTTTGTCCAAGTTGTAGCAGTCACTTAGTAGAAGTTACCTGACATGTTTTCCTTATCTGTCCATATTTTCACAATGCGAGGTCGAACTTGGAGAGTATAATATGCCGAAGTTTGATTCTGGAGAATATAGTACCGATAACATGCTTGTAATAAACTTCTTAGGTTGCAAAAGCTTTAAAACAAAACCAATTTAGATTAGATAAGGTTATATGCCTGTCTCATCCTACGTCGAATTGATTTGCGGCAGTGCTATAAGGACTTATGTGATTGTCGGTCTTGGTGTTTTTACGTGGTTAGAGTCCTGCACACCTTCATTACACATATACTTATAAAGTCTTATCATCCTGAGAGACATAGGATAATTATACTTTATTATTTTGGAATTCTACATGAGTGTCAGCCAGAACTACAACTAAACCATCGAAAAAACCAGTTTATAACTAATTTGTACGCCACGAAAATGTGCATTGTATAAGTGTGGTATACATACCAACGAACAAACTATTTTATAGAGGATTTTTTTACAACGAACATGTAGGTACCATAACATAGTGTTGTATGAAAATCATACGTCTGTCCGAAACTACAAACGGAGTGACAAATTAAGATACTGTGAAGAGATTTCTTATATAGAACTACATCGATTACAATTATTTTTAAGGCACTTTTGCTGTGCACCTTTTTATTTATTTTTATTGTTTATTATAACAATTTGTTTTTATTTCGTCCTTTTTAAAAATGTAACAATACTGCAAGTGTAATTAAAACAAAAAAAAACAATCTATATATATAAAAAAAATGTTACAAGTGCGTTGTGACTTTATTACTCACGAACGGTCTAACCGAATTCGATGAAATTTTTAGGGTTTGTTCCTATAGACGTGTAGATGGTTTATGTTTGCACAAAATCCGTCGAGCGGTTTACGGGTAAAAAAGGGTAAAATCGGTAACACAGTATTTCTGGGCTTAAAAAAGATATCACAAAAATTCAGAAAGGATCAAAGAGCCTGTTTAAAATAATTGGATAGGTGTCTGGTAATTTTTTGGAAATTTTGAGTTTTAAGAGGATAAAACGGGTAAAAACTGAATTTTGGTACTTTTTTGAACAGCATTTATCCTTGAGAGGTATAGCAATAGGAAAAAAGTAAAAACGTAGTTTAACCCTCCTTAAAACTATCTATAATGAATTTTTGTACTTTTTCAAAATTTTGAAATTTAGAGGGAAAAGGGCTAAAAACGGATAAAATAGGTAATTTTGTATCATTGGACCTAAGGCATGTAGTTTTTTTTATACCCTTCACCTCTGGTGCACAAGGGTATATATAGCTTTGTCATTCCGTTTGTAATTTCTACAATTTTCATTTCCGACCCTATAAAGTATATATTTTCTGAAAGCTTATGAATAGAGGAGTCGATTAAGCCCTGACCGTCTGTCCGTCTGCCCATCTGTCCGTGTGTTGGTTGAAATCAACTTTTAGAAGCAACTATATGTTCCTTAGATCTGTATATGGTATCAATCTCTTGGAAATATCCAGGAATCAATCGCTATTGAAATTCAGCACAATCGCCCCATAACTTTCTGAGATATGAGCAAAAAACCACGACCACCTCGTTTTTTTTCACAATTACAACAACAACATACATACATACATGTAAAAAAGATACCAAACAAAAAAAATTACAAAAAAATATTAAAAATAAGAAAAAAATAATAAAAAAAAAACACAAAAAAAAATTTAAAAAAAATTTAAAAAAAAATTTAAAAAAATTTTTTAAAAATTTTTCTAAAAAAATTAAAAAAAAATAATAAAATATAAATAATATATTAAATAAAATAAAATAAAATTTTTTTGGCTCAGCTGGGATTCGATGCCACATTTATTCTAACGTGTACGTATGCACGTATTTTATATGGGATGAATGGTGATACAAACAATTGTTATTGCATGACTACACGTTGTGAAGGGTATATAAGATTCGGCACGGACGAATATAGCACTGTTACTTGTTTATTATTTTACTTGATACTTAGCGAAGCACGTACCGGGCGGCTAGTAATATAGTAATACTCTAAATACGTATTGCAAATGTGCAACAGTATAGCAGTTATAAATAATTTTTTATATTTTTTTGATAACGTGAAACAACATCTACAATATTATGTATTTACACTTTTGCATGATCATTTGCACCAAACACTGAATTCCTCTAATATCTTCTTTTGTAATTATTGCAATTGCATTTTATAGATACTAGTACTAATACACACACATAGCAAAACATATTAACAACAAATAAAAAAAACTTACTTGCTTGAAGAACATCTACATCTATTTACCTGCTTGTGTACTTACTTCTACTCTCTATATGCACCCGTATATGCATTTTATTGTGACTGACTTACTAACAGAGTGATCGACTGACTGATTAATTTTCCTTTATTATTAGACAAACAAAAAAATAATAATAAAATTGAAGAAAATACAGAAATAAAATCTATAGAAAAAAGCGCAATGAATAGAATAGTTAAAAGAAGTACACTTTTTGGTGGTAGTATTAGGCGTTCAATTTTAAGTACAGCTGGAAATGACACTGCACTACACTTACAACATACATTTTCCAAAAGGAGGCGCCTATAGGGTGCAATTAATTAAGGGAATAAAACATATAATTTTTATAAATTTTTACCAGGCCTGGCTAAAATATCAGCCGATTTTTTTATATAAAAAAATGTTGTTCTTATTGAAGATGAGATTTATGTCGGTCGGATAAAAATTTTCTGTTAAAAAATTTAACTGTGTTATTTCTTGCGATATAAATTTTTTTTTTATTCTAAATTATTTGTCAGTTCAGTAAGTTTTTTATATCGGCCTATCGGTCCGTTCAGCATTTGTCTAATTAGATTTAATTTTATATAAATCAAATTACTAAAAATCCTTTACGATTGAATGTAATTAATTTTTATTTAAATTTGTAAATATGTAAATATGATACCACAAATTTCCGTCTCTCTTTGTCTAGTCGGTTTGTCGGTTGGAAAAATATAAAATATGCCTTTGCTTACTATCAAATAAGACGTTAAACATATTATCAACTTAACAAAGTTTTTTTTTAATATTATTCTCGTTCCCTTTACTTTGTCTGTTTGTCGGTCAAATAAATTATGAAGCATTGATATATTTAGCAGTAAATGTGGGCGAATTTTCTGCAATGGTATTTAAATACTTTTTGTCTGTTAAAAATATATTGCCAAAGATTTTTTGTTTTCTATATTTTATTTGCAAATCAGACGAAAGTACTTAACATACACATTCAGTAGCAAGCGCAACTGTAGGGTTAACAATAACTCTGTATGATTGTTTTTAATACCTATTAACACTCCTTCAATACTTGATCTTTCAATATTTATAAAACAAATGTATGTATTATTATATACGAACAAAAAGTCAATTCATTTATATACATGTTCATTTAAGCCTGTACAGACAGACGTTAGATTTGAAAAACTACAACAATAGCAATAACAAATATAAAATGATAAATTCACTTTAAATCGCTGCACTGAGACAGTAAATGCAAGAATCATGTATGAATATTCACTATAAAAAAAAAATAAAATACGTACAAATAAGTGCAAATCTACAAAATATACGGCCATGCCGAATCTAATAATACCCTTTAACATCATGTACATAAGTTTCATATTTAATTTTATAAGCCATTTTATTCGTTGTTATGATCAATTTGTGCAAAAAATTTCAAGAATATCTCCAGAGGCATACCATATCTACAAATAGTCACAAGCGTGACTATAAATTAACCTTGGGTTGAAATATTTTAATTTTAATAACGGAAAAAACAGAGATAGTCGTGATTATTTGCCCATAAAATTATCAGGCGATTGTTTTGATTTTAAATACTAATCTGCTTCCAAATATTTAAGATATTTTGATAACACTCACGGCTTTTGGCAATGTCGGGGGGCTTCAAAACCCTGATTTCAACATACACACGGACAGAAGGACAATATCAATCGATTAACCTATTCAAAAGCTTTCGGTAAATATATACTTCTAGTGATCGAAAAATTAATATTTCGAAATTTCACACGGTATGACAAACCTATATATACCCGTATACTCTCAGTGAAGGGTGTATAAAAAAACTAGTTCCACTTGGCTGCTTCCAATTATAGATTCGGTAGTTTTTTTTTTTTTTTTTGTAAAACAGACATAAATTCAACGTCGTTTTTATAAGATTAACAGTTTCATTTGTTTAAATAATCATATGATTAGCTTAAGACAAACAATAAGTCTTGTAAAATCGCTTAGAAGAAACTCACTTACACACACACACACTCACACAAAATCCATTTAAATCTTTTTGTTTGTTAACCTAAAGCTTTTTTTACAACTGACAAATCGTTCTTGGCTATTTTTGTTGTTTTTTTTCCGCATTTGATTACTTGTTGGTAGGTTAGTGTTATAAATGTTATAGACAGACAACAATAAAACAAAAAAAAACAGAAATTTATTGTTGAATTAGTTTAAAAGCTTTAAGAGTTATAGTTTTTAAAAAATCGTTTGCTTAATATTTAATAACGGAGTTGAAGACATCAACTGCACTTACATTTCGTTGGAGTTTTAATGACAAGATTATAACAAATCTGTGGCAATAAGGAAAAATAGCTTATGTATAATTATGTCGTTATTTTTTAACAACAATTTTTAATTTTTTAAGTTTGTCTTATTAAATAGAAATGTTTTACTTGACTTTTAAAACCATTTTATATTTATATAATTTGTTTTCAAAATGCATCCTTTATATGCATTCGGTTCGGTGTCTGTTAAAGTACATGTTAGTCTTGGTAAGTTAAAGCAAATAAATAGTTTTTTGAAATGTTATTGTACTATCTCAAAAATATTCCAATATAGTTGAGAATTCACTTTAACATAGTTTTTAATATTGAAATTACAATAGTTTTTATTATTATCAAAACTAAGCTTTAGACGACTTAAGCTGTTATTATCTTTAGGCACAGAAATATTACTAAAGGGTCCGCCAAATAACTTCTTTTTATACCCGCCACCAAAAAAATGGTGGGGGTATATTCATTTTGTCATTCCGTTTGTAACACATCGAAAAATCCATTTTAGACCCCATAAAGTATATATATTCTGAATCAGGGTTTGATTTGATGACGATCAAGCTATGTCCGTCCGTCTGTCCGTCTGTTGAAAGCACGATAGAGGTCGCACCGAAAAAGCTAGGGGGCTCAAATTTTGCCAGAATCTTTCTTATAGACAAGGTTTGTTTGGTATTAAAAATGGGCTATATCGGAATATTAGGAAGAGAGTTATAGCTCGGAAAGCAAGAGTAGGTCGAAAAAACGGTGTCCTTCGCACATCGAATAAAATGGAATTGTGTCCAGACGCATTAACGTAGAGTCATGAAACTTCGAATATATATTTATCGAGTCAAAAGAATATTTTTCCCTGAAAATCGCTTAAATCTATGAATTAGGAAAAGAGTTATCGATCAAAATGTACGAAAATTTATACCGCACAGTGTATTTTTCGGTATATTTAAAAACAAAAACGTCATAAAAGCAACAAAATTGAATGTACGACTCTAAATTTTGCACACTTTGCTTTTTGGTGAGGCGCTTTTTTGTGACGGAAAATCAATGTGCCACGCCCACTTTTACGCCCAGCTCCCATATAACGTTTTACCTAAAATTCATATAATTTCTCTATAAATAAACATTTTGGAATAATAAAGGGCTATATTGAAACACCTAAGTTGTACTCATTCGTAAAAATAACTTTGACACGCCTACTATAACGCCCACTTTTCACGTTATCTACCGTTAATGAAATTTAAAAGCTCATAAAACCGCCAAAATTAGAGGTATAATGATCAAATTTGCTACGTATATCCTTCTAATCAATGTTATTGTTGTGCCAGAAAGTTTAGGTGACACGCTCACTTTAACGCCTACCTCCTATATAACGGTTTATTTTAAATCTATGTAATCTATTGACAAAGTTTTTGGGAAAATAAAGGACTATATTGAAATATCTAAGTTGTATTTATTAGCACAAACTTTATTGACACGCCTACTTTAACGCCCACTTTCATTGAAAGACTACATTTACAAAAGCATTTTAGTAGCATATCGAAGTTATAAAGGGTGGTTAAATTTTAAGGACCGATGTTGAATTTAAATAAAACACAAATTATTTAGGATATTATTATTACTTCTTTTTATAATGATAATATTTGCATGGTTCAATTATGTATTTAACAAAATATCAGCCAAATGGCCCCCCCATCCTTGGCGCCACTCCTCTATCTGATGGTCCAAATTTTCAATGACAATGTTGATGCTCAATTGTTGGGCATAATGATGAGTCGAGGTTGACTGCTCTTTTGCCACACTATCGCAAAAACCAGCAGTGGTTCCCATTCAACGAACTAAGAAATTTAAATATTTTTTACAATTCTTCCGATTGTGGATGAATTTGAATGATTATGTTGATCAAAAGAATTACGAAGTGCACAAAATGCATTTTGATTTGAACGCCCATTTTTATAAAAAACCTGAATAACTTTAAAGAGTTGCTCATTTGCGTATCTTTCAACGGATCAAATTGAGTAAGTTTGAGATTGAGAAAAGTCAAGTGAAATGCAGAAAACAAATCCAAAGACTAGGTGTAGTTCACCTTCAACATCGGCCCTTAAAATTTAACCACCCTCTACAAAGAAAGTGATACATATTTTATTATAAAGAGATTATTCCATAATGATTAACAAAATAATAAATATTGTGCTTTAAATGTACACAAAATTGGTGGTGGGTATAAAAGATTCGGCACAGCCGAATATAGTGCTCTTACTTGTTTTTAAATGCTATAAAAAAACTACTGAATATTTTCTCAAATTTCTATTTTTATTTGAAAGCACAATCCTTCCGGTTAATAATGGAAAATAATTTCATTCAAATGGCTGCCTCGGCTGGCCATGCAGTAGTAGCCTACACGATCGGTCCAATTTTTAAGCACATTATCGATTGTGTGCAGCTGTATCTTACCAATGGCTTCACAAATATTATCCTTTAAAGCGACAATTGTCTCTGGCTTGTTGGAGTAACACTTATCCCCACAAATAATAGTCCAACGGTGTCAAATCGCTGCTCCGAGGTGGCCAAGCGACATCAGCTCTGCGGCTGAATATGCGATCTTCAAAAACAGGGCGCAAAACATCGAGTTTAGCTTCGGCTGTGTGGCACATAACGCTGTCCTGCTGAAACCAAATGTTGCCAATATCCTCCTCTTCAATTTTTGTAAACAAAAATTCGTTCAACATGGCCCGATAACGATCGCCATTGACTGTAACGGCCACTCCTTGCTAATTTTAGAAGAAAAATGGCCCAATTATGGCTCTGGACCAAAATCCGTACCAAACAGTGACTCGTTTTGGGTGTATAGGCTTTTCAATGTATGCGTACGGGTTTTCTGTGCCCCAAATGCGACATTTTTGCTTGTTTACATACCCGCCAAGATCAAAATGAGCTTCATCTGAAAAGATGATTTTTTTGGCAAAATCTTCATCTTCTGTAAGTCAATCGCAGGCCCACTTAGCGAAGCGTATACACAACCATATTCGTTCAGCGGAAGGATAAAACTATCTGTCAAATCAGACATGAGCTAAATAAGTGTTACCATTCACGAAATAAGAACTAGTTGAAAAAAAAAAACGTTAGACGGCGGACCCTTTACTTTATTATATAAGATTGATTTTGATTAATTATAAAATTTGATAGACAATGTTACACTTTAGACAATAAAATTTATTTTACCATAATTTCTTTGTCAGTCAATTTAATTTTGAATATGCTTTAACCGTTAATTGGGTGTTCAGTTGATTTCTTCAGAAATTAATATTATATGAGAGTTCAGATAATTGCAGATCGATCATCGCAAATAGTACTAGAGAGATTTGTTTAAAAATTAAAATTTTCAGGGGAATTTTAAAAGTGAATCTTAAAAGGAAACTAATGCATTTTAATAAAACGCTTGTCATCACACAGGTTGTCTTAAAAATTATCTCCCGTTATTGTCTTACTGTATCCTTAGAACCAAACTAAATGACTTTTTTCGTTTGTAAAATATTATTCAATTTTTAGGAGTTTTTGGATTTGAACCAAGTGGACACCATTTTTGTTGATGACCATTTGGATGTTGTTAACAATGATTAAAAAAAGAAAAAAGAAGCATGTGCCTACAAGGTATTGTAGGACATATGCCCAAGGATCTAGTTCGTACATAATCCTATTATTTATTATATGTCAACAAAGGACAACTTAAAGCAAGTCAAACCAGTACTTTTTATTTAATAAGAATTTTAGTTTAATTAAGAAACAACTTTTAAGGTTGCATTTTTTATACAAAAAACATATAAAGACTTCTGCCCACGCCAACCCATCACCCAGAGCAGTTGTAGGCTCGGTCCACAGAATATTGCTGCAGACCTCCTATACGTAACCTCTACCATCACTTCATTCTCAGATATGACCACAGGTCACTTAACCCCTTAAATTTAAATAAATTTTTATTAATTAAAATGGTCTGCTTTTATACCTTCGAACTAACTTTAAATTCCAAAACGGATAATAAGACGTGATTTAAAATTATAAGATTGTTGCATATATAATTTGACATAAGATCACACATTTCATGTCGTTGTACAAAAGCTCAAACAAAATATGAAAAATTTTAAACACAAATTCTTAATTTAAATTCTACCCCAAAATGATTGACATAATTCCCACCACAAGTAAAAGCATCTTAAATTGTGCTTTGTATTAAGAAACAAATTAAGTCTTTCTTTCTTTAAGACCCAACTGAACCATTAAACAGGCAATAATGCTGCAAGTCACATTAAAATACAATAATAATAATAAAAAATCAGCAGACCTTAACCAAACAGAATATTACAACTCAATGAAGCGTTTAGAATCTTTATCAACAAAATTTTTGTTGGATTGTCTACCCGGCTGACTGACTAATGCGTCTGCCAGCCATCGACAAATTTTGCGTGAGAAATTAACAAAAAAAATAAATAAATGAACAAACTTATAAGATTTTTAACAAGTTTATTACTCATATAAAATAATTGTAAATTAAGTAAAACAAATTGAAAAGGAGTTTGTTTCCCCTCTCTCACACTGTGTGTCATGATCATGCCTGGCCAAGCATGTAAGTGCAAAAATTAAATTGTTTTAATTTGAAATTGATCATAATCAAATGTAATGGTTGCTCATCATCACTACAATTATTTTTAACGGCAGCTCAGTTGAGGTTTCTACAAACTAACGAAAAAGGTTCTCTTGCAACGTTTTCTTTTCAAGGGAGTAGATTTTCATGCTTGGTTGCAGAATCTTAAAGATATCGGTTGAGGTGAGGTGAGGTTTCATTAAGAAAATCTTAGTTAAAGGCACTCCTTAGGGAAAACTTAAGAAAACTTATATTTTTAATTTTTTTTTAGGGAGAGTGTGAGAATAACATTGTTGTACAAGTTGTTAACAGCGTTATTATGGTCATGTTAACATTTTATTTAAATAAGTTTTTGTGTCCCTAGTATACTCGGCGATAAGGGAATAATTTGTTTTTTAAAACAAATGAAGCAAATCATTTTGAAAATTTTAAAATTATTAAAAACTTTAATTATTTTATGTTCTCTGATTTGATAATTTAGCAATTTTGAAAAAATTCAGTTGTTTGTTATTTACGTACATACATACACATATAAGCGTATGTAATAATTTTTTTTATATAAACCCTTATAATAATTTTACAATTATTATATTCTCTTCTTATAATGATTGATTAAAACTGCTGTCTTTATTTTGAAATTGATACACTTTAATAAGGAGACAAAAAAATTGAATACATTTCGAAATCTCCATAACAATACGAAACCTTAGAATTAGCAATTGGGTTATTTTCTTATTGTAGTTGTTAATGTCTTTATGCATTTAAATATTAAATTTACTTCGAAAGTTCCCACGCATGCAAACACATATACATACTCGCACTTTCGAATAATAATCTGTTCTTTTGTTACCGATAAAATAGTACTCTTGATACGTTTAAACACTACTGCCAGACAACTAAAAAATAAAACTAACAATGACATATTGCTTATACGTGTAGTAGTAAAAATATGTCCTGCAGTTCTGGCAATTGTTCGTCGTATTGGAAACACTGCAATACAAATTACACTCTAGATTACCTAGTGACAGTAACATAATAGCAGATTCCTATTTGCTTTTAAAAGGTTGATCTTTATGTTTTGGACTCCATAAAGAACTCAACACATCGAACGGTTTTGTGCCAATATTTTTTCTTCGTTCCATTTTTTGATCAATTTTATGGCCATTTTTGAAAGTTGCCTTCAGCAAGTTGTTTTTGCGCTTTCTCGGCTATTGTTATCATGTGGGTTAGAGCTGGAAAATTTTTTATTAAAAATAGCTTAATCCCAGTTAGTTTAAATTACCGCAGATTATTGCGGAGTTGTGTCAAAGAGGTCTTGTTAAACTTCACAATAACTGCAGGGTTGCCTCAACACTACAATTGTTGCTGTAATTTAAACAAATATCAAATTAAAGAATATATGTTATAGAAAAGACATGAACAAGCCATATAAACCCTAAAAATTAAATCAAATTAGAAATACTCACGTATTTTGTAAGAAACCCCCTTCTTTCGTTCACTCAATCACTTTTCAACATTGATGACGGCCACAAGAACAGTGAACTACAATAACAGCAACAACAAATTCTGCAGAACAGCTGTCAAATGTTTTGATTCACACCAGTATGCTCGACTAGTAACCATTTTTGTTTCTTTTTCTATTTCTTTTTTTTTTTTTGTTTTTGCTTTCAAAACATGAAGGGGGGATAAAACTGCGTAAACGCATTTACATTTACAAGTCGTGCCTGGTTTAGAAATAGACAATAACAAATCGTTATAGATTTTTTTTTTTTATTAATACTTGTTTGTATGCAAGTGTTACAATAACCTGTAATTACGCGTTCACGATCGTTTAACGTAAAATTAACGTTTTACACACACTTAGAAACGAACACATGATGATACTTTTCGTTGCACGCCTGTGTAAATCATAATGGGGGAAGGATGTACAATTATGCATGGAAAACTACATGATTGATTCCCACGTTATAATTTTTACAAAAAAAAACTCTTTGTAACGCAATTTTTTTCGTTGTATTTTTGCTTTTGTTCTGCCGATTTTAAGCCGATTGTTTGTGTTCTACTCAAAGAGAAAAAGGTTAGAATTTTCACACGCCTTTTTTCTCTTTCAAACCTAATAATTTGATCAATATTATATTGCAATTAAATGAAGAGCATTTGCCTTGCATTCAATTTATAATTGTATTTAAGGCTTTAAATTAACCTTTTGTTAACGTAAGATGAACATTTTGCATAAGTGTTTTCAGGTGTTTATAGCTGGAACTAGTTCTTGAAAAGGTTTTTTCGTTATTTTAAATAGTGCAAATATATCGCACTTTATTCTCATTAAAATGAATATTATGGCCATATCTGCAAGTAGTGCAATAAGGCTCGATGCATCTGGATGTTGGGTATTAAGACCATATGATCATGTGGGAATTCTACCCACCATGCCATACCTCTTTAACCAACCTTCTAATAATGTCAGCCCTTATATGGACGTTTAAAATTCTGATTCCCTCATGGAGTTAGTGGAGTAGGGTTCCCTGCGCGTAGGGACCATAATAGAAGCGGGAGAGCATATGGACTAGTCAGGAGCGGGCCTGCTTTGGGTATCTTCAACGAAAATTTAGTCGCATTCCCCTTGGGCACTATCAAAAGCAAGATCTCAATAAGCTGTCTTGAAAAAATCGATAACAGGTGCCGTAGACTGAATACATGTAAAAAGCCCTAGCTTGCGTGGCCTCCTTTAGATATCAGGCGTACATCGCAACTTATGAGTCGAGGTTGAAGGGACATTTCGATTTTGCTGGCGGTAAAAATTTTAACGGTCGGATTTTAGGGAAACATGCAAGCCGACTTAGATATTTCTAAAACGACCATTGTCGCAGCTTTCGGGATTTGAAGAAGGAGGAATCGGTTTTCCACACTCTTTACGAATGTTCTGCCCTGGATCAAAAAACAAAAGACAGAATCCAAGGCAATCATATACTGTACAACCTCACTGAGATATCTAGGCTCCGACTGACCGACCTGTTGAGATATTGCACGACTACGGTACAGTTGAAATAACACCAGCAGAATTGTATGTATTTAGAAAGCCGTTTTTTATAAGATGGCATCGATACGGAGTAATTGCAGAAAAATTCTGGTTCTCAGAAAGGAAAATGAAAATTAAATAGTCGTAAATTTTTTTTCTTTTTGAACGGAAAAAAACATTTATGCTGCAGTTCAAGTTTGTAATATGCGCCTCTAAATAAAACTTTCATATGGTAAAGGGAATTTTCTGGAACTTTGGAGCAAATTAAGGAATTCAATGTTATAAAAATTGTATTCAAACGTGGGTAGGTTTTTGGCCTTTTTTTAAATATATAGACCCTAATCAAAATTCTCTAATTTTTTTGCGATATTAAATGTCGTTATTTACCCTCTGAAACTGAACTGTTCTTTACTATTATAGTCAAAATATTTTTTTTTTTAATTTTTGAGATTTTAAAATTTCCATAAATTTATTTTTTCTTCTTACAGCTTTAGTAACTTTATCAATCTTCTATTAAGCTTAACCTTAATTCAAAAATATACTCTTAAACTCACTTTAAGGGACAATAATTTATGCTTAATGTCAATTTTCGTTAACTTGCAAAATTCTTATCTTTATCTTAAAATGTTTTCAAAATTCAAAAAAAGATTAGCGAATTAAAAACCTTTTGATTAATTAAAAAAAAAACACAAGCCACAAAGAATCGACCTTTGTAATCACACCTGGTTTTTTTGAAACATTGTTAATTTTGTGAGTCTTTGTTTGGTTCAAATCAGCCAAAATCCAAAAAATAATATAATAAAAAATTTTTCACTCGCAAAAAAGTAACTGCCAGAAACATAAATTTTTAATTTAATATTTGAATATTTATATTATAGTTCATATCGTGCTTTAGCTGTGTTTATTGTCTTTTAAGCCAGGTCATTGCAGATACATAGTTTTGCTTTGTTTTGTTTTCATTTCGAACCCACCCATTTAACGCGCGCCATGACAACTTGAACAACATGTGGTCGGCCGTTGTGTTAAGGACTTCTTGTGTTCTGTGTTCTGGCAATTTTGGTTGGCTTTGTTTTTGGTTTTAATGTGCGGGTAATATGATCACTGGCAATTTCCGTTCTTGTTAAATATGTGTCAATATGACCCACATATTTTAAAGGATTATCACAGCAACTTCAGAGTGTCTTAGTTGTTTGTTTTTTTTTTTTTTTTTTTTTTTGAGACAGAAAGAGATAATTGATTTATGGCAGTTTTTGTTATTGAGGCTTAAAGCTTTGTTTTTTCATTTTAAAATTGTAGTTGTTGTAAACTTTAAACGCATAACAAATTAACAGCTAAATCGTGTAAGTGAGTGTTTTTTTTTTTTTTGTTTTTTTGCTTGTGCAAAAGTTCTGAGCGTAGAGAGGACTTTCGTTTTTATTGAGGTCACTTAGTTAATGTGGCTAATTAATCAAACATTTTGCTTTCACGACTCTTTTTAGCTCTGTCATCATTTTTGCTCGACAGCATTTGACAATGAAACTGAATTTATTACAAGTTTAATTGTTATTTGTCATACTGTTGTTTGCAAGGTCTAAGAAGAACAATAAACGCTTGCAAAGATATACTACAGATATAGGTCAGTTTTTATTTTTTATTATTTAACAAAAAGAACCTTGTTTGAGCCTAATTTAACTAAAATTTAATTCCATCACTTACTGTACACAACTACAACAAAGTAATGTTTGTTAAAAAATTAAAAAATAACAGAGAGAGAGATAAAAGGAAAATTGATAACCTGATGTTATCTGATACTTATCAACTTGTTGTTCATCATTTCGAATGCCAATTTAAAATGACACTTAAAATGTTGTTGTTAATGCAAAAAGGTTCGTTCTTTTTATTGATTGATGATTTGTATACCTGCTTATAATTATCGTCAGATTTTAATCCCTACTTGTATGTGTTTTTGTTTTTCCTTCAAATATAAACGTAAGATTTTGTTAAGACAATTGTTTGTTAATAACAATACATGATTTTTAAAGATTTAGATCTTGATTTTTCCTCTTTTTTTTTTGGTGAATGATAAAAGATTAATTTTGAACAAACAATTTCTTTAATACAACAACGACTTATTCAGGGGCTATTTTTTGCCTTAAAAAAATTTTCCGTTTAACAAAATTTTAAAAAACAAAAATTTCATTTGTAAACATTGTGTCTTAACAAAAAGAAAAAATTACAACATTATTTTAGAATTCAAATAAAAATAAGACAAAATATGCTAACAATCGCATAAAAAAACATACGACAATTATATCACAGTTAAACCAAAACTATGCTGAAGACGACACATTTTTGTAACACTATGAAAGGTTTGAAAATTACAATTGTCTTAAATGAAATATAACGAAACAAGAACAATTTCCATAGACTTTAACGTTCATTCAGGATTAAGCGATTGACGTGTTACCTGTTCAAATGACCCTTTACACGAGAGTGTAAAAGGGTATATATTAGTTTATCATTCCTCTGGCAATTTCTAAATCTTTGCAGATAGAGAAGTCGATTTAGTTATGTCCGCCTGTCCATCCGTGTGAGCGTTGAAATCAAAGTTTTAAAGCCCCCATATACCACATGGGCTCGAGTGTAATAACAATATATCAGAAAGGCTTTCGAAAATTTTGTTACTGAAAAGCAGCAATTTCAAATTATTACAAGAACGATTTTTTTTGACTTTAACCTACATTCAGGGTTAGGCGTCTAGTGTTACCTATTCAAATTACCATATTTCTGTTATACCCTTTACATGAGAGTGCAAAAGGGTATAAATAAGCTTATCATACCGCTTGTAATTTCCAAATCCTTTCAGATAGAAAAGTCGATTTAGTTATGTCTGCCTGTCCATCCGTTTGAGCGTTGAAATCAAATTTTTTGAAGCCCTCATATACCACATGGACTCGTCCATAGCAGCAATTTATCAGAAAGGCTTTCGAAAATTTTGATATTGAAAATCAGCCATTTCGATTCATTTGCGGCTGAGATATGAGCAAAAAACTACGTATGCCTCTATTTTTAAGTGAGATTACAACAAATAAATTGTATTAAAAAAATGTAGGGCCGGTCATCATGGATTTTTAATTGGTTTAGAGCGTGTTATATTTTGCTATTCAAGCCCTTTTCTTTGATACCCATATCGTTTCACTCTGAAGTGCAGAAGCTGCAAAAAAATTTTTTTTTTTAATTTATCGGAAAAACACGCAACCAGTTGTATTTTTGTGTCTTTATCTCAGTTTGTTTATAACCGACGTGTCAGATTTGCTCAACAAAGATTTGAGAGATTTTTAGTTTCAATAGCGTGTCCAAAAAATAATTTGGAGCTTTAGTATTTTGATATATTTTTCAAAATTATTTTTGCATTTAACTTTGCCGATTAATGACCGATTTGTCCAAATAGTAGCCAACTTGTATATAAGTTATTCTATGATTAAAAAATTTTGAGTTTTTGGGGAAAATATGCGAAAAAACAGAGGCAGTCCTGTTTATTTTCCCTTAACTTGAAAAATAACGGTGCGATTGTGCTGGATTTCTATAGCGATTTATTCACGGATATTTTCAAAAGTTTGGTACCACATTCAGAAAGTTGATTTCAACCAACACACGGACAGTCGCACATAGCTCAGTCGACTCCACCTTTCATAAGCTTTCATTAAATATATACTTTTTTAACATAACATATGTGCCCTTGGAACCACAGCTGAATGGTATAACAATATGGTCGTTTTAATTTAAAAAAACAAATTCTACGTTAATATACAATAAAAAAAATATAAATATTTACTTTACATTTTAAAATAATATTTTTAAACATCTTTGGCCTTACATTATCAGTGGCACCCCTTTCTCTTTCCAAAAACTATTGGCTAATTATTCCTTTATTAACAACCAACCTCGTTTTCCCCAAAAACATGTTTCATTTTTATTTCATAATCTTGAAGATACAAGATTAATAGTTACTTTGTGCAGTGTAACTGCCTATAATGTTTTGTCTCTGATTTGCATAGAAAGTAAAACGTGTTTCTTACAATTGAGAACAGCTTAACATTGCACCACCGTATTCACTCAAAACACAATCGTACAAACTACGCAATACAATTCGAGACACACACATACGTATACTTACTTAAGCATTGTAAACATAAAATTAATGGAAAGAAGACTAAAAACTACAATAAAAAGACTCTTGACAAACTTGACATAAAGATATTACGTAGCTGTAAACAATAGTACTCAGAAGTTACACAAAATTACTTATGAAATGCTACCACACATTGCACTGACACTGCACTGCCTCTATTTACTATTGGAGTCTATAAAAGAATATTTTTTTATATTTTAATTCTATTTTATTATTACATTTAGATAATGAACGACCTAAATTTTTTCTAAATACACAAAATCATAAAAATTAAATAATAAAACACAAATATGGAGAAGACAATTTTCAGGCCTACCCGTTCATTGTAAATGTGTCTTAAAAGTGTTATTGTCTGTCTGTAGCTGAGTGTGTTTCATATTTACTCGTACTTTAATAATAATAATAATAATGAATGTCATTAGAAACTTTTTTTCTTTCTTAAAAACAAAACTACAGATAAATTCATTCCAACAGTGCAGCTGTCAATCAAACTGCTGAAACAAAATAAACCTTAAAAAAATCATAAAAAAAAACTTACAAATATAATGTTTTAGACATTAAATGTTGCATATGAGTATTGCATGGGTGTGAGTGTTTGTGTGTATTTCAATGATCTACTACTTCTAAATTGTGTTAGAAGAAAACTTAAAATGTAGTTTGTTGCTGTAATTTAAAATGACCCCCAGCTTGGTTTGGCCCATATATTTTGTATTGTTGTTGTAGCGTACGTTTAGAATTGTTGTTTTTGTTTATTGTAATAAAATCCATATTAAAGAGTTAAAAGAACCTAAAACATAAAAATTGTCTTTAAAGACATTTAGCAAAATTTGATTAAAGGCTGTTATTTTTGTTATTATTTTCTTTTAAAGCATAAACCATTTCTAAATTAACTGTTATAAACTCTACCTACTTTTACAAAATGTCTTATTATTAATAGTTTTCCTAGACCAATAAAATTTCCTTTAGTTTCAAATTAAACTGCTTTACTCTGTTCATAATCTGTAGTGTTTAGAAAAAATAAATTAATATTTTTCGAATTCCTTAACCAAAAACTCTAATAAGTCGGTTAAAAAAAATATTTTCTTAAATTTTTTTCGTAATAAAAAAAAGCTTAATTTCTTTGGACTTATTAATTATAAACTACTAAAAACACAAATATTAAAAAGCAGAAAAAAATTATAATTTTTTAACACTTTTAATAAAAACTGTTATACTGTCACAATCATTTTTCGTTATAGGTTTTATAATAAATTGCAATTCAAGCAGTTCGAAAGTATACTATTATTACTGTTATATTGCTTCAAAGTGTTTCCAAAGAGTTAGATTAAATATCACAACTGCAACGCAGTTTCAAAATAAAATGTTGTAGATTTTAAATACTTTTATTATAAACAGTTATATTGATTTCTATATTTATATAAAACACAACTCCAGCATTTATTAACTTGAACATGGCTTAACCGCTTTCGCTGATACTTTTTCTGTTGTAATTGTAATTACCAAGACAAGGTTTGTGGGGGGAAACAAATGTTTGCATGACCGTATATCTATAACAAAAACCCCTTTAGAACAACTAAACGGATTTCACTGATTTTATTTACAAGGATATCGTTTATATAAAAATATTGTTTTTTTGAGACGTGGTATCTCTAATACAAAGAAAATTTGTTTAATTTATAATTTCCGCAAGTATGTAATAGCATAATTTGAGAATGTATTGTTGGAGATCGCTGATTCTTCTTTTTTGTAACCAAAATTACCCTGACATTATTTAAACTTATGAAAAAAATTTAATGAATCTGTTTATGGTTTCTTCCAATCAAAACAAAAAATGCATGTTCCTATATATATAAAATACTACTGCAGCATCTATACATGTAAGAGCATCACTTCAGAACGACTCGGCCTATTTTGCTAACATTTTTATAATTCGTTTTGTACAAACATTTATTTGAAATAAATTTTTTTTTTATATTTAATAGTTTATGTTCTTTATATATTATGAATTTAAATATTAACATTTAAATTAGATAACTGTAATAGCGTAAACATTGCCAACCTTTTCAAAGTACTTTTTATATACAATTGATGCATATATGTATGTACGACCGATTTTGTTAATTTGTATTTGTTGCATTTACAATTACTAGGACAAGATTTGATTAAAAAAAAAACTATAAGAAAATAGACCGTGGTAACACAAATTTAAAGCTGGTTAAAAATAGCACATATTTCATATAGATAATTTAAAAAATTACTGTTATAATTTGCCAACATTTTTTGATTAAATATGTTATATTATATTGGTGCTAATCCAAATAGTACTTCTTAGTAAAGTCAAAGGCAATTGTTTTCTATTTGTTTAAACTTTAAACAAATTGTTTAGATATAATAATAAAAATTATTAAAAACTGTTATACTGTTATACTGTTACAACAACAACAAAAAGACATGCAAAAGAAATAGTGAATGCATGAGTTCAACCAATGATGAAGTGGTCTAATTTAGGTGAAACATGCATGATTTTTACATTAATGTGTCATCGGAAAGCATGTGTTTATGCAGTGTAACCTCGCTTAATGCAACCAATAGAATGTCACAAATTTCTGTGCTTGTTTCTCGATTAAAAGGGTTATTTTTAAGGGTTAAATGTTTTATTGTTTTTGTATATTTGATTTTCTTCAAAATAAAATGATATATTTTTGTTAAAAATTTTTCCTCCATTTACTTTTAAAATGATTTATTTTCAAACAATAAATGCTTCAAACTAATATTGTCGTCTCACTGCCCGTATGCAAGTATCATGTAGTATAAGCACACCACACTTTATGAATTCTTTACAAATTTATGAAATATTATGCACTTAAGTATTTTCTGTTGTTTTCTTTTCCAAAAAAAAATCTTCTTCTCCAATATAAGAACTTTGATGATGTTGCTGTTTAACACAGTTGTTGTTGTTGTTGGTTGGTTTTCTGCTTTAAACTTGGTGTTGATTCCTATTGTTGGTTTTTCATGTTGTTGCTTTATAAACAAAGAACTTTACGAATGTGTATTTATTTGTTGGATTTTTCAATAGAACACGTCTCCTCACTGCCACAAAATCATAATCATTTAACAGACAACAAAACACATAAAACAACAACAAAAATATTTGTTTTAACATTAATTATTATTTTTTGTTGATGTTTTGTTTAAACAAATTTATTTAAAAGCTTAAGTAAAATATAAACATTTTTGGTAATTAGACGGTGACGGTGTTTGGTTATGGAGGTTATGGTTGATTAAGGAAAAATATATTTTTTTATAATAATTCTGTGCAATGACTTGCATTAAGGGTTAGGTGGTTAATGCATAATTGGTCTAAGTACCTTTATAAACTTCTTAGCACATGATGTTCGACTTAAGCTAATTATATTGGTTTGAAATTTGTAAATTAGCATAGCAAAATCTTTTAATGACTCATTACGTAATAGATAAGGTATCGAACTCCCATCTAAAATATTTCGTAGTAAATACCAAAGCAGTTCTAAAATATTTTCTATGATGAACTGTTTAAAAATTTATGATTCATATTAACAAGACATTGTAACCTAACTGAAACTATTTTATACTTTAATCGATGAATAAATATAGATATAAACAGGTCTAAAAACCACAAATACGAAACTGTTTCTTTTAGCATAAATACAAAAAAGGAGAACAAATAAAAAATAAAAATTTACAAACCTACTACCTACTTTTAAACATTCATTTAAAATGAGTCAGTTAAAGACAACAGCATACTGTTTGCCAAATTGAACATTATGCCAAAAAGAAAGAACGAAAACAACAAACATTTTATACAGATCATATGGGTACATAATTTCAGAAGGCTATTTAAACAAGTGCATTACTCACAAATAAAGAATTTTTACAATTCAAAACCAACTCGTAGATACAAAATCGTATTGTTTAAGGCAAGAGCAATTGAATGCAAAAAAAAAAAGGTCTCGCTTAGCTTATTGTGCCACATAATGTTTACGAGTATTTAAAATAAGTAAAGGTTACAACACTCCAACACACCAAATCAAATATGGCATAAAAACCGTAAAAGCAAAAAATCCTATGGTTGTTAAAATCGACCCTTAAAAGGCTACAAGTTTAAATGTGTGACTGCAGCAGCATCCAAGACCAAGTATTTTTGAAGCAAAAAAATTAAAACAACAATAACAATAAAATAAAAAGTGTATGTGTTATAAATGTGTCTTGCATGTTGCTGTCGTGTGTTGTGTACGCATGCGCAACATGCGCAGCATATGAGACCTTTCTTAAATGTTTCTTGTTTTTTTTTCATTTTTTTTTATCTGATATTTAATATTGAAAACAACCTTTTTGAAAATGTTTTCCTTTTTTTTTTTGCTGCTTTAATATTATTTTTTGGAAAAAAAAAAACATGTTCCTGCAAGAAAGATCCCATCGAGCTAACATACGCTTCAGTAACTCTTATTTTTTATGATCATCAAATTTTGTTCTTGCTTTATCGGGTTGAAAATACTCTACTTGAAAATAACACTTACAAAATTATTCTTATCACTTGTACTCATGGCGTAAAATAGTCTCAAAAGCAATTTAAATTTAAGAAGCCTTAATAATGAAATTTCTACCAACTTGGTGAATTTCAATTAAGCATTTCACATTACAAAGGTTCAGTTTTCATTACAATTTAGAACAATTGAAAGATAACATCTCTAGCTGTACTAAAAGTTCAAATCAAATTTATTGCCCCTTGCTTAGCTAGAACAACTAGAAATGTAAGTGATTAGTGTGACCAAATTTTCAACTTGAATTAATTTGTTGATAATGACTGATAATTTGTGGTTCACGTCAAGCATGCATTGATCCACTTAAGCGCCTTTTATGTAACGTCTATAGATTAAACATATTTAATAGCAGGATCTGTTGGTAAAGCAACTGGTTTTCAATAATGGTCTTCATAATGTCGTTTTCAAACCGGTACGGATGTAAAATGGCATCTTTATAAAATCCATTCCAAACTGAAAGTCGTCATTTCAAACCAATTTAGTTCAGACAAATGTACCTTAAAAATGTAAAAGGGTACCTTTTGTATCGCCCAATATATTTTCAATCTCAACTTTGGAGATTGCCGAAAATTTCAAGTATTAAGATTCATAAACGTAAAGAATACAAAAACGGACCATTAAATGAGAAAAAGTACCTTTTCGGTCGCTTAAAACATTTTGGTCTCACCTCAGCTCAATAGTCTCTAAATTAAGAATTCTAGCTTCTCAAACGTAGAGAGTACAAAAGTACCATAAAAATGCGAAAAAGTACCTTTTGTGTAGCCCAATATGTTTCAATCTCAACTTGGGTCATAGTCAATAATTTCAAAAATTTAGATTCATTTAAGAACAATATACAAAAAGTACCAAAGTTAGCTATTCAGCTAAAAATGCCAAAGATAAAGTTCCCCTCCAAACTAATTAACGGTTACTTTTTATGTCTGGACGAAAAATTCATCTAACTGAGGTCTGTAAAAATGAAACACGATGTCTTTCACTGCAAGACATCTATAGTGGGATATTTAATCTTGCAACTTAGCACTCATTAATAAAAAAAATAGGTTTGACACAGGCTAATTTTTCTTTAAATTTTTGATAAATTCTAAATCTTCAAACAGTTTCAAAACAATTAAAACCACTGCAAGTTCAAGTTTATCTAAACTAAACATTTATTTCATTTAAACTACGTCTTAGTTTTTAAAAGAATAAGTCGAAATCCATCTGCTAAGAGAATAACAAAACCAATAAATTAAATTGATAAAAGATTAATAAGTTTTAAATTAGTTGTGACAAAACAAATAACATAAAAATGAATTGTTAATTGATTGAAACAAACGTTACATTTTGTCATTGAATTTCCTCCCTTTTGTTGTTATTGTGTCTTCCGATGCATCATTCTGCCTATTGTTGTCACTATGCTTTTAAAAGACGTTTAAAACAACAAATAAAACACGACTTAATGCGTCAAAACATATATTAGCTAAAGATTGTTGTTTTAAAGTTTGCGTTAAAGGTCATGTCTTAACAAAACACGCATAAAAAGATTAACTTCTAGTTTTTTTATTTTTAGTTTCTGTTTGTTTATGTTTGGTGTTCTTTTAATTCTAAAGAAATATATAGGGTGTCCCATAATTTAACAGAGATACAATTACATTTTTAAAGAAACTTGATATGTATAACAATAATCTCAGAGACGCGTAAAGTTGTTTAATGACCAATAGGCTTAAATATAAACTTTGCTGAAGTATTTTAACTTTTGTTAGTTCTGAAACCAATTTTTTGCTTTCGTTTTTAAAGCATTGACTGAAGCTGTAAATAATATTTAATTGACTTCACTAAATGGCAGTAAATCTTAGTCTTGCCTAGGTTGGGGACACTCTTTATTTTTTATTTACATTTACATACATTTTTATTTGCATATTTAAATACATAATTATAACTTTAATTTATGTTTCTTTAATGTAAAATCGATATGTTAATATGTCATAAAAAAAAACGTTGTACCCTTTTTAAAGCACCTTGCGTGCCCGGAAGAGTGTGACATTTGGCATAGTTGATGTTTTGTTTTGAAAAAGAAGTACAACAAGAAATTTTTTTTTATATTCCATTAGCTATTCTGAAAGTTGTAAATGTTTAACACATCTTAATAGCAAAAAGGCCATTAGCAGCTGACGTAATAAATACAAAAAACTTATAGACGTTTGTAAAGAATAGACTCTTTGACAAAGGAACTTATATAATGTTTGGATCATAATGACGATCAATAGTAATAAATTTTGTTTTAAATTATCTTTAAGATAACAATATACGTATATGGTTTACAAATTACAAGAAGAGTAACATAAAAAGTATGTAGTTAAACATCCGTGGTAGCAAAATAGCCCAATATTGTCTAGTCCACCAGGGTTAAGACAATTGTGCATGTTTTGTATTCCGAGTAGAAATAAACAACAACAACAATGCAGTGCAAATTCTACACAATTTAATTTCATTTGGAATACAGCAGAATTTATTGCGCGTAAGGGTTTATTGTGATTTCGATGTTAGTCATAAGTCTGCAAGAGTTTAAATATAAAAGCAGTCTCAGTAACAATGCAGTTTTTAAATTTGGTGTCACTGTTGCAGTTGCAACTCAGAAAATTATCAACTGTCCAATAGGCTTATTCCATTTTTTTCAAATGAAGCGCTTTACAAAAGAATAATGCGAAATAATTGTGAAAACATATTTAAAAAAAATTTGGAAAGTTATGCTGAGATCAATCGAAAACTTTAAAGAATTTTTAGCCCAGAAAGTATGCCTAGTGTGTCAAATATTGGAAGAATGGTCAAAAAATTGTAAGGAACTGGTAACGACCTAGCTTCCAATTGACCACGCATCCCAGGTGTATGTAATCCCCCTTGGCTTAGGATAGATTTTATAACAGTCTTAAAATGAAATGTTGACGAGGTCATGAAAACCAGCCGTGGTCAATAAGATTAAAAACAGAACCACTAGCTGGTTTAATCTTGGGAGAATAAAACTAGCTTACAGATTGAGTACATCTGCCAACCTTTACACATAGGGGAAAAACAGACGCTGAAAGATAGGGAAAGGCAGTTTTATAATATGTTAGATTGCACATAAGGCTCTGACTAGCCTCTAGATGACTTATCCGCGCATGGAAAACTTTTGATACTGGTGTTTCTACAAAAAGGGATAAAAACAATTATTGATGAATTTAATTTTAAATTATCAAATACGAAAATATGAATTAGTTAGAATAAAAATTCAACAATTCAAGTTCCATTAGAATAGTGATGTTTAGCATGAGCAGTTCTAGTTTTGAAAAATACAGTTGTGTTTATCCAGGCGTCAAAAAAATATGCATGACAAATTGTATTAAAATATATTAAAAATTTAGTCCTTTCAACCAACTGATAATGCTCATCATTTATTAGACTCAGGCCTATTAACATAATATTCAGTTAAATAAATTTAACGTTAAAGTCTACTAACTTTCAGTAAGCTTTAACTGAAGTTTTAAGTATTAATTAAAAATGTTTTGTTAACAATAGGCAGGAGTTAGTTAACAATTATTATGAATGAATTTCAAAAAGGAGAAGAAATGTATACATATATATAAATTCTTAATGTGCTAATAAATTTATTAAAAATTGAATGTATTTTGAAATAATTTTTGCTATAAATTTAACAATTCTTATATATCATGAAAAACTCTGCATCAGGAAAATTAAAATAATCCATTCGACTGTTATATTTTCTGTGGTTATATTTTCTTTTCATACCATAAGAAATATTTACTTTATATAAATTATACAAATGTGTAAATCTTTTTAATCGTAGAGGCATCATTCAATTGTTTTAAAATAGCAAAAATATAATATATTTATATTCAAACATCAAATATTTTGTCCCAAATAGTACTCGGTTTAATTTAACTGAAATTTGGCAAAATAATCCAAAAGTTATAAGATAACTGAACTTTGTGTTAATGGGTTTTGGCTATTCAAGGTTTAAATTTAAAGTTTAGTGTTAACTGTAGGTTAATTGTTTAATTGTTAACGGCCCTCAAAAAAAGATTATAAGCCCAGCGATATCCTTTAAGATGGATGTGGGGTACAAACATAAAATAAACTTTCCACTTTGGCGGTGTAGGGAGACTCAATAACTGTTCAATTAATTTCTAAATCAATATTTTTACGATTGAATGTTTGATTAAAATAATCGAAAAGATTGACAAATGCATAAGTTTTTTTAATTAGTACGACAAAGATCTTTTTATTATGTAATAATTTGTTTGTTTGCATCCAGTATTCAAATACGTATTTTATTTCTTTATGTGTATCCTAAAACTCTTATTTCTTAAAATTACTTTTCTTCGAAACCAATAAAAATGGTTTTTTTCAACATTTTTCTTCTGTATGCTGCTCTGCTGTTGATTTTTTTTTTTCTTTTTTCATAAACATAATAATGGAGGAGAACAACAGCAACAGAGTACGATGTCTGTATGTTTGTATACAGTATAAAATATATATAAAGTAACTCCACAACAACTTCAGTATACAGACTTTTTAATACAAAAACAAACTAACAATAACAAAAACGAAAAATTCACAGGCGTCGCCAGTTTGTCTGGCCATGATCGTGGCATAAAAGTATGAAAATGCATCTGTGAATAAGTTCAGATGTGAGTGTGCATGATGGTTTCTGTGTGTGTGTGCATATACATATGTTTATCTGTATGTATATATAATTTTGTTGTGCACTTTATGTAGGCAACACAAAACTCTAACAACAACAAAAATAACATTAATACATAAAAACAGCATCTTAACAATCTCTACTTTTCTCTCTTTTCTTTTTATTATTTTCTTTTTTTTTTTTTGTTTATTATGATTTTTGTTTGAGTTCGTTTTAGTTTTATTATTATTGAAGTTGTTCTTGTTGTAATTGTTGTTCAACACAAAAGATCAGTTCAGTTTTCAAGTCACTGTTGTTATCATTTTTCTTGTTGTTGCTGTATTTGTATGTTGATTTTTATTTTTTTGTTTTTTAATGGGAAAATCCGTCGTCTTTGGCTGCTTAAACCTTAAATAAGGTTTATCTGGCATTGTTGCTGTTCACTTCTGCAGTTTATGTTCCAACAATATTTTTTATGGTTGGATGTGTACATAAAGATCGTTGGATGCATAATAAATACGGACACTTTATCGATTTGTTAATTCTCTTTATGCACCCTTAAACATTAACAGTATTCGTCTACTTTTACAACAATTGAACTGTATTGAATTTGATCCTTATCAGAAGGTAGTGTTTTTTTATATTTTCTAAACTTCTTACTGCACTTGTATAAACTGAACACGATCATATTTCAATATGTGTCCCAAATTTTACGCAAGATTTGTATTAAATAGAAATTTCTTTTGTTTTTAAATGTAGTTTTGTTATTGAAACATGAAGTGTGTACGTAGTTCATAGGATAGGGTTATACATACATACATATTAGGATTAAAAATTACCTCCACTGCCTTGCTGGTATTTTGCATTAATGTGGCATATATTATTTATAAAATAGTTTTCATCTTTGGTATAGTTCTCCATTTTTAATTACCCTTATTTACAATTTTCTTTCACCGGTTCGGTTGTCAACACTTTAGGTTCGGTTAAGTTGAAAAGAGGGGCATTAAAAGCTCAAACCTATGACAGTTATACACGTATGCTTGAATTGGCATGTTGTGCACTCTAAGGGAATTGATTCCTAACTCATATAATGTTTTGACTAATCTAACAACCCAGCACCATCAGTGTATATCCTTAGGGACTTACAATTTGAATTTTTTAGATACACCACGTTAAAATTTTAATTTTAAATATTACCCAAATCCACGACATCGACAAATATAGAGTTTCAAAGCATCATAATGTTCTTAACATGCTCTACATGGCTTTACATTTTAGAGTCCCATGCCACACAGATGAGTTATCAACTCCGTCGGACCTATTAGTAACCAGTTAATCATCTCAGTGTTAACCTACTTTAATGTCTCAAGATTTGGGTCGCCCCATAGTATGTTCGTCCCCTTACTGACAACAGTATGTCGCCACTGACGTGATCTTCCATCGCCTAAACTTTAAGTTCCTCTTTGATCCTCTGAAAGGGATTTTCATTTTTTAAGCTGGTGGTATTTATCTTTATTTTGGATAATTGTCGGCTTCATCGTTTTCGGCTATGCCGTGATGACCTTATATTCAGATAACCTCTAGACGTTTACACTTTGCATTCGAATTTATCTCACTCTTGCGTTGAAGTTTTCCGAAATTCAACTTTTTTGTTCATTAGTGTCTTGATACGGATAGGAGCTTTGTATGCCCTTTCTTCATTCGTACCATAATAGGCATAGTCTCGCCTGTAAAACAGTATTGGCAACTGATAGACGGAAGTATTTACTACTGTTTCGGTGTATGTCATATGAACCATTTCTAGTTCGACTCTTTTTAAAGATCCGTCTTTAAAAAGAGCGAAGCTTTCAATATATTTTATCTCATTCCTTTGGTTTGACGAGAATCCAGTTTACGCCTACATATTTTGTTGGGATTTTGTCATATATTACATCTGTGATACTTCCCAACGGTACAATATCAATTATTCTTTGGTATCTGGCTTTATAATCCCTCACCAGCCATTCACCCATTGAAAACAATCTAGTAGCGGCCGAGGCTGCTTTCACCACCAACGAAACTGTCTGTCCTTTTTATAACCACAATTAAGATAAAAATGTTCTTGTTATTTGTTAAATTTGATTTAACAGGGTTAAATGCATTGACCTGAGACTTCCTGATTATTAAAATTTTTATATTCAGAGAAGATGCGAACACGATCATATTCGTAAAATGACTGTATTTTTGCTTATTAAAGACACACTTCAACTAACAAGCACAAGAACCCAGAGAACAGAATTGAAAATTAAAAAAAAATCGTACTAACTCAAAATTATTACTGTTAGTGCTTCAGAATATTTTGGTTAAAAAAATTTAATTGAACACTTAAAGTGATTTTTCCCAAAATTGCAAAACTTTTAATTCCCTAAGATAAAGTCAATGTTTATTTGCCATTAAATTAAATTTAAAAAAACAATCTTCAACGCACCCTAAAAAACCAAGACTAGGTTTGTAGCTAAAAAACCAAACTTAAGATCCATAAAAACATGACTACCAAAACCATATTTGGGCGGCCTTTAAAACAAGCAACAAAAAATATTGTTTAATCAAATTTCAAACGATCATAAACGAGCATAAAGTATTCATTATTTTAGTATTAATATTCTGTATTTCATTTACTAATGCTTATTTATCTTCAATTTTGTTTATAAATGTCATTTAATATGCTTAAAATGTCATGGCGTTGGATCGATGGGAATAGTAGAATGAGAAACAACAACAACGTGTTATAACAGTAAATATTGTAGTCACATGCACTTGTAGGTTGTACTAGCAAAGACGAGTGAGTACATAGTGGTAGCACAGGCAGATAATATTTATGCGATACCGATAGCAAGTTTCCACAAATCAATCTAAATCCACACTATAACTGATGTTATTGAAACATTTGCGTATTCAACTTTGACTGCAGTCACAACGATTGACGTTTTTGTTGTTGTCTTTATAAGTAGATATAATAACGATGTACATGTGTATGTTTATATATCGATTACACTTGCTGGCAAGCACACTTTCCCCATGGTCCGTCATATTGAATTATCTGTATTAAGTATTATTGTATTGAAATTGAATATTTAAAATTTGAGGCCTGGCTTGTGGGACACATAAAGAACATTTTCAACAACATGAGTTGTTTTGTAAGTAAGTACTTGTATTTATTTGTTTTTTTTTTTTTTTTTTATTTATTTAAAAATAAGTAAAGCCGTATTATTGTTATTGTTTTGCCTTAATTATTATTCACAACAACACTTAAGAATAAAAATTAATTGTATGTGTGTACAGGGAATCAAGAAACAAAGTTTTATACATTGAGTCCTTGACCAACGCCATACATATACATTTATTATATAAAACGTTTCTTTAAGCCAAAGCATTCGTATATCAAAATTTCCAAAAATTAAAAAAAAAATCTCACAACTTTCTATTCAACAAAGCTGGTGATCTTTAAATATTTTTCTTTTTAATTTAATGGTGAAAATAATTAATTCATTTAATTTATTTTTTTATATCATCAAAGTAAATTTACATAATCAAGGGCACTTCTCTAAAGCATTTATTGGCATCAACACTAAGCGCTACTGCTCTAAAATTGTTTAAACTCGCCTTTCTAGTGTGAGGTGTAACTTGAGTTTCTTTTTTAAAAGCAAATATATTACATTTTTTTTTCAGTCTAACTATCCATTTTGTTTTATCTTTATTTTTTCTTTTCATTTTCATGTTCTCAACATTATCTTTTCGAAAACTTCAAGATCGATTGACAACTATAAGAGGTAATTTAAATTATATTGTTGGGAATTGTAAATAAAACATTATGGAAATGTTGTTCTTTAATCAAACAGTGTTCTTATCTTTAAAGAGAGAAAAAAAATAAGTAAAAAAAAATTAAATAAAATCAATTGTTCACTAAATGTACATACATAAAGATATGTAGAATTTGAAATAGTCATAATAAAACGATGATCAATAAATACTTGGAAAAATTGAAGAGGGGAGGTGTTAACAGTGAAGTTTAAAACAGAAGTGAAAGTTGATAATTTTGAACACTGTAATAAATATTAAAATGTGAACATTTTAGGGGCATTGCAGTTCATATGTACTTGTTGCACACTTGGTCTTGGTGGGTCAACTTTTATTTCAGTGACATGAATTTTTGTTTTTATTCAAATTTTCAAAAGTTGAGAATTTCTTTACGTACTTTGAGCAATTTAATTTGAACTAAAAAGTATTCACTGTGTCAATATCCTCAGTCTTCATCTTAAAACCAGTTGAAAAAAGCAATAATTAAAGTACGATGGCCTCTATGTGACCAATCGCAACTCCTACCAATCGCAACTCCACTTTTGTGCAAGTAAATCGATAGCCGCTGAAGTCGTAATGTTAATAATTCTAAAGGGTCCGCCATCTAACGTTTTATTTTCAACTAGTGCTTATTTCGTGAAAAGTAGCACTTAGCTCATGTCTGGTTTGACAGATAATTAGTTTTATCCTTCCGCTGAACGAATATGGTTGTGTGTACGCTTTAACAACGCTGAGAAATATTGCGACATTACTTTGGCCGATTTTGCCAAAAAAAAATATCTTTTCAGATGAAGCTCATTTTGATCTTGGTGGGTATGTAAACAAGCAAAATTGTCGCATTTGGGGCACAGAAAACCCGCATGCATACATTGAAAAGCCGATACACCCAAAACGAGTCACTGTTTGGTGTGGATTTTGGCCCAGAGGCATAATTTGGCCACTTTTCTTCGAAAATGAGCAAGGAGTGGCCGTTACAGTCAATGGCGATCGTTATCGGGCCATGTTGAACGAATTTTTGTTCACAAAAATTGAAGAGGAAGATATTGGAAACATTTGGTTTCAACAGGACGGCGTTACGTGCCACACAGCCGAAGCTACACTTTTTTTATAGCATTTGTAAATAAAAAAGTTATTTGGACCCTTTATATCAAATACAATGACAAACTTGATATAACTTCCATAAATACATTTTTCCCCAGTTTTATTTCTCACTGTATGTTTTTTTTCTCAGTTTTCCTTCAAAACTCAAAATTTTTATTAAAGTGGGCGATTAAAATTCATTTGTATTCAAATTAAATTTATTTAATTTCCATCACTAAATACTAATTTATTTCTAATCTATGTTAATGAGCGTTTTATAAAACACTTCGACACTCACATTAGTTGGCTGTCGAAATTTAAATTTTTGTTGATTTACAGCACAACAACATTAAAAAAAATGAACACAGATTGTTGTTTATCTAAAATCATAGTACAGTTGCATAGAATCATATCAAATATGTTTGATTGTTTTATATTCGTTTTTTTATATATATTTTTTTCATTCTATACCAGATTTATTTAAAAAAAACGTAGTTACGAGAGTATTTATATATTTATTATCATTGATATTAACAAGTAGCTTAATAGTTTTTGTTTTTGCTGTGTCAGCATTTTGCATAAATTACTTGACAAATCAACAATTTACAACTTTTATATTTTTCATTTATATTTCTTCTTAGTTTGTTTCAAAGATGTTAAAAGATACAACTAGAGATTATTTAACTAGTCTTTGCATTTATATTGTTTGTTTGCCTCTAGTTTGTTTAGTTAACAAAAATCAGCAGGTAGCATTAGATGAATTATGCAATTTGTCACACATAGAGAAAAAAATATCAAATTTTCGTTTCAGAAATTTGTAGTTGTAAATGTTTCAAATATTTGATACTTAAAGAAAATTTGTGTTTATAATATGAGAACTTATTTAATCATGACCAGCCTTGTATAGAAAACTGTATTACTGTTGGTGTTACTTTCTTCTATAAACACTAGCTAAGCAGGTGGCCTATCATCGTTCTAAAAGCATCATTGCAGTAATCGAGAAAGACTCCTTGTTCCAATTGTAGGACTTTGTGAGCAAGGTAAAACCTATAAATTTATTGCAAAATCTTTAAATCGCTCTGAGAATTTTTTTGAAATTTTAAACGCGAGCTAGACATAAAAGGACTTCACTGACTGCAGACAAAACCCATTGTTACTGTAGATAAGCGGGAACCCTTTAAGTCATCTAAAGCGATTGCTATAAAAATTGTAGATTTAGTATCCTCACGAATAGTGCGCAGAAAATTGAAAAATGATAGCCTACTAGGTACGATAGCTTGCAAGGTCCCTCTGCTTAGAATAAATAATTAAGAGAAAGGAAAACAATTATGCCTTTGCTTATTAGTATCGATCAGAGGAAGAACTACGCAGTAAGGAATACTCGTCAGCCAAAAGGTAAAGAATTTGATAATAGATACACAAAAAACTATCAAGCATCAATTATCAATGTAGGCAATGCCAGTAAGAAATAAATAATTTTTCTTTCTTACCCTGTTTTATGCTATAGCGTCTAAAAGATTCGTTTTACTCCTTAAAGTTTTTACCGCAGTCTTATTATTATTTTTTTTTTTTAAGCAACAGAAAAATTGCATTTTAATTTTTTCTAGATTCTAGATATGCATAACGAGATAATAATAAAACAACAACATTAGTTGTTGTTCTAGCAGCTATAAATTGTAAAATTGTCAATGTCTGTATAAATAAACACTCGACGTGTTTCACCAGCTCATACGAACTTAAACTTCTACTTTTCTGACTATTAGTGTGCGGATTTGGTTGAGTGGCAGATACGAATTCATACTTAATGTACAACAAAGATTTTCATTGCAAAAACAAAATCTGTATTTATTTATAAATCTTTAAGATAGACAATAATTTACACTATTTTCCCCCTCACATTTATCGTATTCTAGTCTATTTTTATTAATGACTAAAAATATTCTTCATCATCATAATTTTTCTGCTGAAAGACAGAAATAACAATGAAAAAAAAACACTTAAACACAACTTTAACGAAAAACATTTGTAAAAAATGATCATTTTTGCACAGTCGTTTTTGTTTTAGAAAAATGTGATATTTTTTTTGTTAAGACCTATGAAAAGCAAAAAAAAAAAATAAATACAAAAACAAAATTTTTGCAACAGACTGTTGGGCGTCTTGGCACAACTACTTATTTGAAGTTAAGGGAACTACAATGAATGCTTAAATTTATTTATATGTAAGTCATAAAAATAATAAAAAGCAAAAAGCGAAAAGTCATTGTGGTAAATTTACAACAGAGAGATAAAGAAATAAGATCTTTTTTTTTTGTAAACCTCCATACGCACGTTTAGCTAATTGTAACAAAGTTAAGTTTAAATTGAGTACAGGAATTTTCAGTTACTATTTGTCGCCCTAAAATTTAAGGCAGCAATTTCCAGCGCCAAATTTTATTATAAAAACCTTTAGTATGAAAATTTTTGTTCTTAAAATTAGTACAAACATTTAATTGCTTAAAAGTTAATACACAAATGTTAGTAAATACTAAAATTTGTCTCCTTAGGCAAGGCCAATTCAATAAGGTGAACTCGTCGCTAAAACAACTACAAAGTTAAAATATACAAACGTGTATTTTGTTAGTGTAATACAAAACGATATGTCAAAAATACACAAAAATTTGACAAGTGGTCCCTAGAAGTAGTCAACAGCTGATGATCAGCTGACCTTATTGAATTCGCCTTGTCCTTAGGTATGTAGAAAATATTTGTACTAAAAATTTAGAAGTTCTAAATATATGAAGAATTGTAGTTCCTTAATTTAGTCCATGAATTTGGGTACAAAAAGTTAGCACTCAAAACGAGTTTAAACATCTGTAATATTTTTTAAACTTTTTATACATTTTTAAGTACTTAAAAACGAGTACGAAAATTTAAAATAAAACAATGCTTTAAAATACAACAATTTAAACGAAATTTTTATATCCTTAAGTGTTCATAAAAAATATTTCAATACTAAAATAATAATAAAAAAAAATTTGTATTAAAATTTTATTTTGTAAACCTTTAATACATTTTAGATTATTTCTTTAAAAAATCCGATAGTGTAACAGGCGTGCAAATAGTTCACGCATTTAAGGAGTGAAGTTTTTATTTAAACTGTATTCATTAGGAGATAGATTTTAATATTATCTGGTACTATTTTAAAGGTTTGTCGTAATTGTCATTATTAGTATTTTATTTCTATGAGGGTATCACATCCCTTTCTCCGATTACACTGCTCTGCAAAAAATAACTTTTCGTCTTCCCATTTAATTAAACTATGTGAGCTATATGGATTTTGACGCGCTGAACTCAAAGCCGGTTTTTTTCCATCAGATCGGGATTTTTTTATGGGCGTGGCAAATTTTTCCCCCTAAATTAGTCAGGTACGGAGACTTATTTCCTCCTAACTCGAGAACCAGTCATCCGATTTTCAAAATAAAAACACCAAAAAATGTGTGAAATATTTAGTATTGCAAACTTTTTGCAAATTGATCACAGAAATTTCATTGTCAAATTTTAACTATAATAAACGTAATTTAATAGCTCAGAAAATATTATTGTTTAAAATTGAATTAACCTAGTCGATTTATTTTCAATTTTTAATTATATTTTTTAGTAATGAAACAATTTTTTTTAATTGATATTACATTTTTTGAAAAAATTTTTATTGAAAAATAAAACTGAAAAAATATTTTTTTTGTCAAGATTTGATTTTGTCGGACAAGTTTAATAAAACTTTGATTAATAATGTAAAATATGGAGGTTAATATTAAAAAAAAAATAGTCACCAGTCAGCTAGAAAACAGATTTTTTTCTTTTTCTAATAAAAAGCCTGAGTTTTATTGCAGATGAGACTAAAAATAAGACGTTTAGTTATGTAGTCAGTTCATCGATGTGCATAATGTATTTAAGGAATTATGTATTTATTTAAATACATATGTATGTACGTTTAAAATAAATATTTAATAAATATGTCTTTTTTTATTTTTATTTTTAAAAGTTTTAATAATTCGAATAACTGATACCGTAAATACTTTATATAAATTAACCCACTAATTTCAATTAAAGGCGTCATTGAATTAATTAAAACCTTTATTAAAAATTAGCTTGTGCCCTCGACTTCCTCTGCGTAGTTATCGGGACACAAGGTAGACTTAGTATTAACCTAGGTTGTTATTTCTATGTGTCTTAAATTTAACTTATTCCACTCAGCCATTTTTGCATGATTGAGTTCTAGATTCGCTTGAAAAATATAAATAATGCCACATTCATTTAGTTCCGTTGAGCCGTTTTTGCGTGATTGAGTAACAAATATCCAAACATGCAAACATTTACATTTTTTATATCTTTAGGATTAGTAGGATTATAGAAATTTTAATTTAAGGTTTTCACACTGTTTAAGTAACATTTTTCATTATAATATTTTAATTAAATGTATTAAATTTCATTTAATTAATAGTATTAATTTTGTAATTAAAATTCATATTTATTTCTTTCTGTGAGTGATTGCCAATTGCTAGTGATTTGTTTTATTAAAAAAAATTTTTTTTTCTTAAATTCACAAAATTTTTCCAGACATTCTCGATATATATTCAATTTCCAAAAAAAAATCTTAATGTATTTTTTAAAATTTGTTAAATAGTTTTCCTTTAAAAGATTTTTTATAAATTTTTGAGTCAATTAATTTCTTGTTCAAACTAATTGTGCATAAATTTTTTATCTATTGAATGTTCTCATTTCATTCTGTCGACTTGACTGCAAACAATTTGCTTTAAAAATAAATTATTTCAATAATGCATATTTTTTTTATACGAAAAAATTTCACCTTGTTATTGTTGCTAAATAATGATCGTTATCATTGTAATTTTCACTAATGATCACAACGGTGAACTGTTGTTTGATTGTTATAAAATGATGAAATTAAAAGAAACAAATTAAAAAAGTAACAGGACCTCCCATTTGTTTAAAAAGTATTAACGTTTAATTAAATTGACATGTTGTCATGTGTAAAATACCGTTGCTCTGTTGTAGTTTGAATTATATTTTTGTATGAAAGTTCTTTGTTTCATAAATCGTTGAAACGTGTCAGTAACACATTTATCTTGTACGACCTAATTTTTGATGATTTTTTCTTTTTTTTTGGTAAAAGGAAACCAATTTTGAAATTTTTAATTCAAGTGAAATCATTGTCTTTTTTTATGGTTCCGTTTATAATTTCGTGAAATTTCTAAATTTTTAAAAATGATTCATTTGTGTAACGCAAGCATGTATAGCGATCGCAGTTAAGCAAATTGTTGATATTGTTAATGCACAAAAGTTGTACTTGTCTGGCCAATAATTGCAAATCTCTGCAAAAGGCTTATGCAGACAGATGTCAAGATGCGCGGGTGTAGGCAGGTCGCCAGTCATCAGTGCATAAATTCTTCATCAGCATGTTTGTCTGACTGACTGTTTGTAGTCTGAATGTGTGTGTGTGTAACTACTTTATACATATTTTTAAGGAAGGTGTCATATTTAAAACACTTAAAAAAGGCCGTTTTTGTAAATTATAATTTTAATGATTTTAATGGATTTTTAATGAACTTTTATGAACAATGAAGCACTACAGGCATGCATTATTGTAGTTGTAGTAATATTTTTGTTTGTTTGGGAATAACGAACAATAAACTGAACTACCAAATTTGGATAAATACATTTTAAAATAATTTTTAATGTACAAAACGACATACAGTTGCGTTTAAAATAATAGCAAGAACTTAGAAGTTTTAGCAAATCAATTTTCATCTTGACAAGTGTTGTTTTATTTCCATCCAGTAGTTTATTACAACAGCAAAACACATTTATTTATTTAAGAGCTTAATAACCTGTTAAAATAATAGCACTTGATCTAAGTTTTTTTGTTCTTAAAAAAATAATCAAAACTAAAACATATCACTTTTGTGTTTCCTAAAATTTTGAATACACTGTTGCAAGACCTTTACTTGCAATTGTGGCCAAACCAATTCCGTGTGAAATTTCTACAATTTTCATTTCCGACCCCATAAAGTATATATTTTCTGAAAGCTTATGAATAGGGGAGTCGATTAAGCTCTGTCAGTCTGTCCGTCTGACCGTCTGTCCGAGTGCATGTTGAAATCAACTTTTTGAAGCCCCCCGACATCGCTCGCACCCGGGTGAGGCATATAAATATCAGAAATATTCGGGAGTAGATCGGTATTGAAAATCAGAAACATCGGTACATAAACAACTGAGATATGAGCAAAAACCCACGACCACCTCGATTTTTTATTCACAAAAACAACATTACACCAACATACATACATACAAACGTGTATACTGGTTAGAGAAAACGTGGCATCGAATCCCAGCTGAGCCAAAAAAAAAATTTTTTTTATATTTTTTTTTTAAATTTTTTTTTTATTTTTTTATTTTTTATTTAATATATTATTTATATTTTTATTATTTTTTTTTTAATTTTTTTTTTATTTTTTTTGTTTTATATTTATTAAATATATTTTAATTATTTTTTTTAATTTTTTTTTTAATTTTTTTTTTTCAATTTTTTTTTAAATTTTTTTTTTATTTTTTTTTATATTTTTTTATTTTTTTTTAAACATACATACGTAAATTTATAATTTTACAATGAGATGTTTTATATATGTATGTTTTTTATATGTATGTACGTATTTCATATGGGGAATGGTGACACAAACTACTGTTATTGCATGACTACACGGTGTGAAGGGTATATAAGATTCGGCACGGCCGAATATAGCGCTCTTCAAAAAGTTGATTTCAACATACACACGGACAGACTGACAGAGCTTAATCGACTGCCCTATTCATAAGCTTTCAGAAAATATATACTTTATGGGGTCGGAAATGAAAATTGTAGAAATTTCACACGGAATGACAAACCTATATACATATACCCTTTTTCACTGTGTGAAGGGTATAAAAAGATAATGTTTGCATGTTTCAACTTAATGCTTTAACATTCGAAGTGACAATTCATTTTTAGTCACGTGATTCCACTCTAGTCTCATATCTCAAAGCAATATAATCATTTTATTGGAAAAGTCAAGTCATTTTCTTATACAGACTCGCCTAGAATTGTTATTTTATTTTTAATTAGGTCGTGTTTTTTACGGTGCAGTGTTTTTCGTATCCCATTGCCATTGGCGTAGCTACAATTTTTTTTCTGGTAGTGGCAAACTCTTAAACATTTTTTTCTGAGGAGGGCCAAAATCTTTAACTGACTTAATTTTATTTGTATATTAATAGTAAATGTTAGTTTTTTTTAAATTCAGGGGGTTGGGAGCTGTGCCTCCTAGAATGATCTAGTTACGTCAATGCCCAATGATATATTTTTTAACGTCAAGCTTTAATAATTATTCCTAAGGTAGATTGAAAACTTAATTCCATTCGTTCTTCATTTCTCTTTTTGCAAAATTTATAAATTAAGCGGCTAGTGCTGTGATATACACCGCACAAAATTAGATATTAGATATAGTTTACAAATAATCGATAATAACCAAAAAAACAGTTATAAAATTTGACTATGCTCTAAAGGAACAGAAAATATTTAATTGTTTTTCCCATTTAAAAAAAAACTTTCTTTTTTAATCTTAATTTGCTTTTATATAAAAATATTATATTAACTGGTGCTGATATTTAAACCGCCACTGTACACACATTTCCATGCATAAATAAAAACAAAAACGCTTCTAAAAAATAGTTTTCTTCGTGTAAACAGTAAAACAGTGATTTTTTTAACATGTTCGTTAAACATTATTCAAGGATTAATCTTTTTGATAACAGATTAATCAATAATATAAAATGAGTCATAAAAATGTTTTATTTTTTCCATTATAATCCGCCCGCCAATTTAGCACTAAATAATTTTGTTTCCAATTTCAATTAAATCATAAGAGACCAATTGAAAACATGTTACTTTGTACTATGCTTGGAAATCAATTTACAAAATTTACATAAATCTTGAAAATTCGATAAAATAGGAAACTGAAAACAACCTTTAGGCAAAAGTTTTTTATGAATAATTTTAATTTTGGGTGTGTTTTTTACAAAAAATCAATAAAGTTTGGTTTAGAGTTTTTAACAATTTAAGTGCTGGGCACAAACTTAATGTTTAATTGGGTTTATTTGTTATAGAAAATAATATGTTTATTATAAACCGATTTCAATTAAAAAAATATTAAAGATTTCTGATCTAAGATCTAATTTCATGTTTTTACAAGAGCTTGTGTTGTATTAATATTTAGTTTAAGTCCTAGTAATAATGCTTCTTGATAGCTTTTGTCCAACGTTCAATAGCTTTGCTGGGAAAGTCCTGTGATTGCCAGTAAAATTTTTTAACCCCTTTAATGTTTTTATTTTCAATCTGAACCTGGTTTTGCTGTTTCATAGTTCTACAAAATACCTACATATTTTATTTTCTTAACAATTCGTTTTAAATTTTAATATTTAACCCAAAAAAATGTTATTTGGAAACGGCAGTGCAGAGTTTACAAACGTAGTGACAAAATAACTGTGCCCTTAACTTACTTCGGTGGCAGGTATAAAAAACATTCGTTCTGCTTCATCTTCTTAAACTCGAAATTACTTGGGCTGTCTAGTTTTGAGGTTTCTTTGTAATTTTCGTTAAATTAGTTGTTGTTGGTTTGAATGCACAAGAGCTGTTATTTGAAAAAATAGATTAAAAAATTATCTTTTTGTATTATTTGTTTTAAGTTTTTTTGTTTAGCTACTGCTTTTACGTAAAAATTAACAGGTAAAAGTACTGCATTCGGCTTTGACGAATTTTTTGTACTCATCACCAATGAAGACATGTAAAGAAGGTGATTAACGTAAGCAGAGTAGACATACTCTGGTTATTTCCAATTTACAAAAGACGACACACTTAACTCCTACATTTATCTAAAATGTAGAGACATATTTATAAGCAATACATCTGTGGACTTTTGGCAAATATAAAAGTGCGGATAGAAGCGCTTTGAAGCTTCGAATTTTTTTCTAAACATCGTAGCATTAAATTCCTGCCAGTGCAATCGTACAAATTCTTTTCATGATCGAAAACAGAAATTTTGTCCCAAAAATGTGTTAAGCTTTTAGCATTCCACAGTCCGCGCATTAATGTGTGGTCAAACACTAAAATGTATATCAAACGGTTTTGCGTCACAAATTAATCGCATTGCTAATATTTAAAAACAAATACAGAAACTTTTATCATGTTTAAACCCTCGCAGAATTTTAATTTTTTACACAAGGTAATAATAATCATAATAATTAGGTCCAACAACCTATTGCTAAATCTAAAGCAAAATACATGTGATTCAAGGTTCATGTTGAATTGTTCCGTGCTGTACTTTCGAGCTGACCACTGATCCAACATAAACACTCTGTTGGATCCTACGGTAGAGAAATGTACGTATACGCGCATACAAATAAGAATAGAATCAAAAACAATGCCCCATGTCTAAATGGTGTAATGGGGGGAGGAACTAACTATCATAGTCCTACTGAAGATTTTTATTTAGTTTCTAACGCCCTTGGCCATCCAAGTATTTTAATGAAATGGGCGAGGATAAGCTTAAAAAAGCGGGCTGTTCTGTGTGTCAACGTCGGCCATGACAACACTAAAAAAACGATGAAAGCCTAGAAACAAACCTGACAAAACGACTGGCCATGTGGAAGAGGCTTTGGACACGTTGCACAGCGAAATTATGTATCAACAGGGGCTCGATTGGAAATGGTGCCAATATTCCTACTTTTTCATTGAAGTCAATAATTATCATTATGCTTAACATCAGGATGCCCCGGTGGACTAGTCAGTAGTGTGCTGGTCTGCTCGTTTGAGGGTAGCGGTTTCGATTCCCGCCAGATACTCTGGACTAGCCTGCTTCTCTTTCTCTCTTCTATTCTTTTTCTATTCTAACTATTCTGTTCATATGGAGCGTACAACATGCCAATTGAGCATAAGTGTATACCTGTCATGGGTTTGGGCTTTAAGTGCCCCTCCTTTTCAACCTATCCTAACCAAACAAACCTATCTGTGCAAAGAATTTCGCTCTGGGAATTAGAGTCGGGATAAATAAGGAATCAGAGAAATTTTTTAAGAGATTGTGAGGGAAGGATAAGGATGGGTTTTGTGAAATGTTTGCTTTTATCTTTCCAGGAGACCAAATCAAAGGACACCAAATAAAAATATATAAAACCTGGTGAATAATACGTTACAAAACAAAAAAAATAATTTTAGGATCTGACGCCAATGCTCACCACCCACAATGAGAAATTAATTAATTTAAAAGGAAAATCACAATGGACCTAGCAATAACTGAGTGGAGAAGCCAATAACTGAGGATTATCGATACTATTGGCTAAGCATGTATTAGCAACATTTTTCAAAGAGGACTTTAGACTTCTACCCCAAAAACAATGGTCTTGCTACATCAATGTATGCAAAATAGCTACGAGGACTTATAATTAAAAAATGGAACTGAACTGTTTAATTTAATTCCATCATAAATTTTAGGACATCCTGCGTAAATATATGCATAAAAAGGCTCTTAAGGAATTGCCATGATATGTGACAAACGAAATAACATACTTAATATACCACAAATTGTTAACTGTTGGACATAAAACATCTGAAACCTCATAAATGATTCGTTTGGTCGGACATAAAAAAAAAACATATTTTAATAATTTATTACTTAAGTGAGGCTTACAACAACATTAATAACAAACAAATAGTCATAAAAAAAATTAAATTCTATCTATCGATATGCTTCTTTGTCTGTATATGTCATGTTTTTAGAGTTTGTGATTTTTTTTTCCAGTTTCTGTTTTACTGATTTTAAGTGTCTTAAAAAAAGATATTTTTTTGTCTTTATGGACTGATTCTAAGAGTAAAATTAACAGATACAAAAACTAGGCTGGCTGGCTGACTATACAATTTGAAAATTTTAACAACAAAAACTACAACTATGTGTTTTACGTGTATGTAATTGTGTGTGTGTGTAGTTTAGAAGTAATAATTGCGTAAAGCAGGTGGCTGTTATGATGATTAGTTATAGCCTTTCAGCTATTTGGTGATTAGTTGTTAGTTTTTCTTTTTTTTTTTTTTCATTTTTTTTTTTGTGTTCTTGTATTTTTTTTTTTTTGTTGTTACTCTTGATTTTTAACTAGTTGTGTCTTTTTGTTGTTTCGTTGTTTTTTGTTTTACTGCGTTACATTTGTCAGTCTGTCATGTCAGCCAGCTCTATGGTGTTTTTTTTTGTGTTCCTGCTTCTATATCGTAGTAGATGTTGTTTTTACGATCAAGTGTCAAATTAAGTGTGCACATGATTAATTTTTATTATCGTCAGTCAGTCTATATTATTGGTTTCTGCAGTTGTAAAATTGTAATTTTTTCTAGTTGATTTTGTTGTTATTTTTTTTTTCCTCTCTTTTCATATTTCTGTTATACTGATGTTAGCAACTGATTAACCGTGACGTGAATTTTAAGTCAACTTTATAATAATAGAAGTTCGTGTGTACGTAACATTCATAAAAATTTAATTAATAATTGTACACGTTTATTTGTTTAGATTTGCTTTAATAATTAAGAAAAAAATCTAATTATTATTTAATTTTTGCTTTAGCATTCAGAGAAAAATAATAATAATATTCTAATCAATTATCAATTTTTAGAGAGAAAAAATTAACTTTTGAAATTCATATGAAATTCTTAATTGGTTTAAGAATTTTATAAAATATTGTTCCTTCAATTGTTTTGAATCGAATTTTTTTTAAACCTTTAACGAAATAGTCGTAACCACTAAAATGTATGTATCCCTACATTAAAACAAATTTCCATATCAATCCTGTTTATATGTTTGAAATATATTTGGTGCAAAAAAATATCACATCAACAAATGTAGAGACGCCTTGTTTTATGAAAAAAACTAGACTCAAAATTTGTTAAAAATTATTTTAGAATATTTAAGTCCTGTTGGTTGTAGAAAATTTGTTCTTAACATTTTAAAAAATAAAAATAAATAAAAATAAATAAATTAATAATTTTGTTTTTAATGTTAAGAACAATTGAAATGTAACTAACATCCAATACAAAAAGTGCTTAAAAAGCGCTAAATTGTATGAAAATAAATTATCGTTATTCATATATTTCTCAAGGAAAGTAACAAATTTTGGAACAATGAAATTTGTATTTCACTTCGTGCTTCATTCTTAGCATTTAATTTTATTTAAAATATTTCTGAGTAACTAAGTACAGGAACTGGAGAGGCATCAATCTCTTTAGCATGGAAAATAATATGATTGGGAATATACTAAACAAGTGACTGCCAGATGCTCTCACTAACGATATTCGCAACAAACAAGCTGGCTTTCGTCCTAACAAATCTGAAACTAACCACATCAATAGTCTACTTATAATCACAGCTCCCCATTAAATCTTATATTTGTCCCCAATATGCCTGATATTTTTTGACTTCTAGAAAGTTTTTGTCACCCTAAACAATTGGGCCATATGAAACTTACTTCATTGCAAAGGAATAACAAGGAACGCAACTTACCTTAGCGGTTCTATAAATGCTGAAGTTGGAGTTCGCCATGAATGTCCGCTATCGCCTTTAAATATTAATGTAGTCATTTATAACATTATGGCGAAAAAATATCAACGGAAAGAGGCATAATTTAGCGATTAAGCCATCGTCTCGAAGATCTGCTCTACATAGAAAGCATATGCTTAATGTCGATAACATGAAGTCACAGCTGATATAAACTGAATACCAAGCAAAACTTTACGGTCTCAAGACATACGAAAAAGAATCAACACGACAAATACAAATAACTTGTCACTATAACAACGGCGGATTGATAACGTTCAGTATTTTGCGACCTGTGCAACACAATAACAAGAAACAAAGGTTTAAAAAAAATCGGGAAAAAACCAAATTAGTCTATGACCAACAACACCCAGAATGCAAATTTCATGTTGCATCAAACTTAATATCTTTAGCAGCTGTATTAAACCAGTTGCCTTGTAAGAATGTGAATCATGAAATGCAGCTGGCTACGACAATGCAACCATTTAGCGGGCAAATTACCGCCGTCAAACGTGATCGAAATTTAAAAATTTTAATTTTGAAATAAGAATCTCTATACCTAAAGCACAGCGAACTCGATCGTTCGAGTAGGTTAGGTTAGGTTGAAAAGGAGGGGCACTAAAAGCCCAAACCCATGACAGGTATACACTTATGCCCAGTTGGCATGTTGTGCGCTCCATGTGGAAACCGGAATTCCCAATTGAAAACCATAATCATAATTTCCCATAAATAAATATCGGACTAGTTCAAGAACTCAGTCCCCTCAATGTAATTCCTCATGGATCTCCAGTTTGAGTTCCCCAGGTACTCCAAATTCGGCAGAGTATCCGCTGAAAAATTCTCGCGTCTAATATGCCCAAACGCAGGACAATGACAGAGATATTGTGTCAAAGTCTCATCCTCTTCCTCGCATGCTCTGCATGTTGTCTCTTCAGACAGTTTCATGCGAGCTAGATGAGTTCTCAACTCCGTATGACCTGTAATCACACTGGTTAGTCTCATAAGTGTTGGTCTATTCAGTCTCAGAATTTCCTTTGATTTATCAAGATTTGGGTCACCCCATAGTATTCTGGTCACCTTACCGACATCAGTGCTTTGCCATTTTCTGACATGTTCCTCCATCGCCCAACGTTTAAGTTCATCCTAAAATCGTTTAAGGGGTTTGGCGTTTTCCAAAGTTATAGTACTCAGAAGAGCTCCCATTTTGGATAATTTTTCGGCTTTCTCGTTTCCGATCAGCTCGTGATGGCTTGGTATCCATAGTATCTCCAGATGTTCACAATTTACATAAGAGTTTATCTCGCTCTTGCATTGCAAAACGTTCCGGGATTCAACTTTCTCCTTTCTCAATGTCTTAATCACTGATTGGCTATCCGTAAAGATACGAATCGGGGTTTCGCTATTTGTTTCCTTTATCCATTTAATTCCTTCCGTAGTCGTTCGAGTAAAATTGCGATCTTGATCGAATGCCGTGATGTGGCCCCAGGTTCTTATCAACCGATGACTTTAACGAATCTCAAAAATTTTTTCGCCAACTACTATAAGCCATCATACTTGAAGCCCAGAGATGGTTACAGTAAAATTAACAATAAATGAATCGTTTAACGAACAGAAGCCACTTGCACTAGACGAAAGAAATTAGAATACAATCATTGAGGTCTTAAGCTCCTTAAAGGAACAAAAGCAATTTACACATAAGTACATTCAAACATACACATATATGAAACATTACGAAATTTATAAAAAAAAATTTTTAATGAAAATTTACTCTACAAAAAATGTAATACATAAACACTTTCACTGCAACTTTTTACAAGATCGATTTATGACTTTTCCTCGAAACATAATTATAGTAACAAGTGTTTTATTCTTTGTTATAATTCCATTATTCATGTCACACCTCCCACAAAAAGACATTAAATTTTCCTAATTCCACTGTCACGTATATTTTCTTGTCTCCCTTCAGAGATCAATTAAAATCTTGCTCAGTTGAAATTAATTCTTGCATAAAGACAATAATAAACAACAATAAAGAAAACAATAATAATATTTTAGAGTTTTTCATTTTCATAAAATGCCATTAAAAAGTATTGTTTTCTTCTTTTTTGTTTCTTTTGTAAATTAATTTAAATCAAAGACAAGTGTCGAGCCACTCATAAAAAATGACACATTATTTATTTAAAAGAAATACGAAAAAAGATTAAAAAACAAAAATTAGGATGAAATTGATAAAGACAAAAGTACAAGCATTGTTGTCGCTCTTAATACACATATGACAACTCTTGAGAAATCAGGCAGGAACAGCAGTTTTTTCCAATTTTTTCTTATTTATTTTATTTAAATGTGCGTGTGTCTGTTTAGGGGAAAAAAATCAACAAGACCTAAACTAAATAAACACTATACTTATTTATAATAAATAAACATTTTGACACACATTTTAGCAGTTCTCATTATGGACACCAACAAGAAACCAAGAATCAGCAAAATATTAAAATAAAGACAAATATTATTTAAAAAATTTTTAAATTTACGCAATATTTATGCTTTATCGTTTAAAAAAACATACTTTATACATGTGTATAACTGAACGTAATGTAGTAAGTGATACCTAACTGTGTTGCATATTTAGCGATTATTAAGCTTTAATTTTATTAATGTTTTAAAAACAGGTTCACATACAATGCTAACACTCTGCAGTACTTTGTCGCTTTACAAACCACTTTTAACAATAACGTTTTATTTAGAGCTGTTTTAAAGGGACTATACACCATTAGTATACTTATCAAGCAATTAAATTCATAGTTTTTATTAAAATGTATTTTGTCTATGTTAAACCGAAAAATATAAACTTGTTAATCCATCAAACTTAGTCGGTGCAACACATACAAATATATTTAAACACTAAAACTACCACAATTCTCAATGACTATGCTTGATATGTCCCCTTCAAGGAAGCTCGACATGATCAAAATACCCGTCAAGCCTTTTGAGAGTATTTAAAAAAATGTGTTTGTGTGTGTTGCACCGAAAAATCAAAATTTTGTGGTTTTTCATTAAACATCGTCAGTGCAACATATACTAACATTTTCACAAAGCCTACTAAAATGCTTGCTGAGTATGCTTTATGTATGTCTAGTCCCTTTTAAAGCTGATAAATAATTGCCAATCACCACCCTAAGGTGTTAAATAATATTTTTTACCAAATACCTATTGAGGGGAAGAGATCCAAGTGCCTTTTATTTATAAAATTGAGTTTACATATGGAATTAGTAGGTGAAGTTCGGAGGTATTTCGAGCATAAGAAGTGTATGTGCCATTTTTATCCGGTAACGAGATAAGGGGGCCCCTTGAAGCACTAGTCATTAGAATCATTAGTCATGTTTCGCGGGTACATGTGTACTTAAGTTCCTTGTGCTGAAATTAATATTAGAATTATTTTTTAACATAGACTGACTAGGTGAAACTTTTAAAAGTTTGGTTATAGAACTTTTTGTGGAAGGAAATACCTCAGTGAACTTTGTGGTTCATTTGGTATGTTCGAGGAGTGTGTCCAAAATTTGAGAATTATAAAAATTATAAAAAATTCTGTCTAATTTATGTACCCGAATATTTAAAATAATTAAGTAAAAATCTTACTGTAACATCAATGCAAAATGAGGACTTTCTAGAACACATCAAAAGGTTTTTTTAGAAATATTTAGTATGCCATGCATCCGAAAAATTTAAATGAATGACATCTGAAATCAACTTTTGGAAGCAACTATATATTACACAGACCTCTATGTAGTATTAGTTTTTAGGAAATAATCGGGAATGAATCGTTATTGAAATCCAGTACAATCGCCCCATAATATTCTGAGATATGAGCAAAATAAACGACTGCCTTCTCTTTAAAATTTATAAAATTATAGATTTTATATACATAAAGAAATAATAGTGAAAATTTTTTGAAAAATCGATCGCTAATCGGTTATGTTATGGGCAAACATTTTTTGGAAAACAACGAAAATCAATTTTTTCACCTTCCGGATAATCGAGAGAGTCAATATAGGTAACAAATTAAAAGGATTGACTAGCGCAATATAATACTGTATAAAAAGTTTAAATCCATGATGGCCGAAACTAAAAAATGGTGGACAATGAATTTATGGGTCAAATCTATAATTTCAAAAAGTAACTCATTAAAGCCCCTCAAAATTAGTATCAAATGAAAGGGTTTGAGTGGTTGGACTTTAAAAAAGTAAAAATCCAGGGTGGCATCCTAAATAAAATGACGGATATATGAGTCAAATATAGTAATAAAGGATTTGTCCCCTTCCATAAAAATCTTGGTATTATGTGAAATTGGTTCAGCAGTAAAATACAGTAAATTATTAAAAAAGTGTAAAGTCGAAAATGGCGTCTAAAAGAAACGAACATTTTTTTTCTTAACTCTGTGACGGCACGGCCGATTAAGCACTCTTCTTTGTTTTTATTATATTTTTCTTAATAACGCTTTTTTCTGCCAGTTTGTAAACACTTAAATTTACAACAATTTAATAAATGTCGTGGACGTTATTTATTTAAATAAGAGAAAAAAAAGCAAACTGTTTGATTTGATAATTGTGTCACATTCTAAGAGGAGGTAAGATTTTTCGTAAAAACGTACGTATGCACATACAAACAGACATACATATTTACACGTGCATATATGTTTCCAGTATGTAAATATTTAAAATACACAATTTCTTTATCAAATATTTTTAAAATTATTTGTTTAAATTTTTAAGTATGGCTGGCAAATACCTCATTTGAATTTCAAAGCTGATGTAACATTCTGTTTTGGGACATTTCCATAATCTTTTAATATGTGGTCTGGTCTGTTGATCGTAAAATTCTGCTTTGACATTATTCTTACTTGCTATGTGGTCACAAGTATTATATTTTATATAAATATGTTTCTTGTTGTTGTTGTTGTTGTTTTTATTTAAATATCATGCATGCCTACCACAGAATTCAGTGTCTTAGGTTAAGGTATTAATGCATAAACTAGAGTTGTTGGGCGTATAAAGTGGATTATTAATATTTATCTTTTATTTCAGCAATTTTATAATATTTCAACGTTATTTTAATATTTATGAATTATTTCCATGTGTTGCACATGCATGAACGTCCATCAAATTTAAAGAATTTTATTTGATTACCAAATTGAATTCCATTTGTTCTGTCGTGTGTTGTTTAAACAATTTGTGTATCTAGTTAAATATTTAAGTTTATTTATTAGTCATCAGTTTAAAACTTTAGCAAAAAAAAAGAAACAGAAAAAAAGAAACATTGTGAAAACATTTATTTCTTTGTTGCACTGAAATTTAAGTGTGTTTTTTTATTTAAGTATGAAAACAGACTCTTAAAAGAGTTTAATGCGTTTTAGTTTAAAATAGTTGAGTTTTATCAGCAGGTGTTATTGCAAAAGTGTAAATGAAAGAACAACTATTTAAAAATATAGCCAAAGCAATCAATTTTGTCAACTCAGTAAAAGCCTTCACTGCACTGATTCACTGCTGACTTTGTCTTCAGCACTACTGCCTATTTATAACCCAAACAATTATCTGTGCCAAAAACACTTAACCTGTGCTTTTCATTGCTAATGCACTAGTGATCTTAAAGCTATTGGCCAGGTAGTCCTTATGGGACTTTAAAGTCACCAAAATAGTCGGCACACGTGTTAACTGTGAAACAATTAAACCCTGACCTTTTTCAGGAAGTTGCAGTTGCATTATTCTTTCTTTTTCATAGTAGTAAAATAAATGCAAATGTAAACAAGTAGCTCCGAGAAAACCCTAACTTTGGCCAATTTTTTTTTTCGTCTAAGACGGAATTTTTTTTTTTTAATTTTTGGTAACTAATATTGAATAGTTTTTAGAGCTGAGGAGAAACTAATGTAACGATCTCGTAATACTTTCTTCTGGGTAGAGAAATACAAAAAACCCCCTGTTGAAAAATAGTTTTTGAGACGGATTTACCCATTTGTTTTAAAAACAAATTTTGTGCAGATAAAAGAAGTTATTAAAATTGTCAGTTTGTAAAATATAAACGCCATATACACATACACTATCCGCCTGGTACGTGCTTCGCCACGTCTCAAGTGAAAAAATAAAAAAACTACATGCCTTAGGTCCAATGATACAAAATTACCGATTTTACCCGTTTTTAGCCCTTTTCCCCCTAAATTCTAAAATTTCGAAAAAGTACAAAAATTCATTATAGATTGTTTTCCTATTGCTATTCCTCTTAAAGATAAATGCTGTTCAAAAAAGTACCAAAATTCAGTTTTACCCGTTTTACCCCATAAAATTCAAAATTTTTAAAAAGTACCAGGCACTTATCCAATTATTTTAAACAGGCTCTTTGGTCCTTTCTAAATTTTCGTGAAATCTGTATTAAGCCCGGAGATACTGTGTTACCGATTTTACCCGTAAACCGCTCGACGGATTTTGTGCAAACTTCACATAAACCATCTACTAAATAGTTCGAACAAAGCCTAAACATTTGGTTTGTAAGTAAATCCGTTCTTGAGTTATAAAGTCACAACGCATTGGCAACAATTTTATATATATAAATATGTATATCATATGGTAGCTTTGATTTTTTGAATAATTTTTTAATAAATAAATGGTGCCGCAGAAAACCGTTAGTAAATAAAGTTCAATGAATTCACATTAGTAGTTAGCCAATCGAAAACTGAAGCATTTATCTCGTCCACCGAAATCGTCTACCCTACTAAAAGCTAAAGTAGTTACCTCGACGGATCGTATACCAATACCAAAACTAGTATTTATTTCAATATGTATGTGTGTGACAGAGAACTCGGGTAACTGGGAATTCATTTTAAAATCAAAGTTTTTTATAGAGGATAGGTGCCCGTTTTATCAAACAATTGTTTGAAAGCCCGAACTCTTTTATTTTTATGCTCTTAAATTTAGTCCTCAATGAGACAGCGACAACTGCACATGCATAACGACTGTGCGTATGAGAATTATGACGGAATTAGGAAAATATTTTTTTTTTTTTTTACTTAATTCAAGTTTTTAAATTCAAAATAGTAAAATGTATTTAATATTGTTCCATTTTACCAAGTAAAAAAAAAAATTATGTTTACTACATTATTCTTAATTTTTTACACCCAAAAGAATTTTTTGTATTTCGTCCAACTAAAAATATAGAAAATTCAGTGTGAACTGCAATATTATAAATTTTTTACAACCAAAAAAGCCATTTTTGACTAAATTTTAATAAAAATCTGTGGGCTTACTTTTTCGTGCCAGTGTAATTCTCTCCCTAAAACGGCTGCAAAACGTTTCTCGGCATCTACACTATATCAAACAATTGTCCGTAGTATTTAAGTTAAGTAAACATTTTTTAAAAGTCCGAAAGGTTCATTAAATAATTGCAAAAATTTTAACTGTAAATATGCCTTACTATTGCTACAAAAACAAAACAAACAAAAAACGTTCAAATGTTATAGAAGTTTGTTATATTTGGAATAAAGTGAATAAAGAGGGGGATTCTCAATTTTAAATGCACTTTTAATGCATTGTTTCATTAACAAAATTTATAAAAAAAAAAGAATTTTGTGCAAATATTTTTTTATGAGCACCACTGTCCCTCTGTTAAATGTGTTCTTTTTTTAGAATACCTTTATTAAGTCATTGTAATCATATCATAGCAATAAGACATCTGTTTGGGATTTACCTTCTAAATTGAAGTAGACCTTACAAGGTAACTGGATGGCATTGTCATACCTAGGTAGAGCATTGTTCGAAGTGCAGGGATGGTGTTGACTCGACTATCCTTTTAAAATCCTGTACTTTAAAATTTTTCAAAAATCTTGTGTTAAAATAAAATGAGAAACTTTGTGTCTACCTATGAAAAGAAGAACTGCAGCATTACTTTAGAAATATTGCTATAAAAATCTGAGTTGTGCCAAGACATTGCCATATATAACAGCCCTGGCTACTGGCCTATTCTGTAGCAAGTCGATGGCAATGAATCCTCCTGCTACTTGTGGTTTCAACTTACAAAACAGGCTTTAAATATTAAATAATTATTTAGCATACAAATAACAATTCCACAGAAGACGATACCAAGAACGTCACATTAACTAAAGTCAACACACAGATAAATACAAAAAAATATTATTCATTTTGAACATAATTTTCTTTTTTTTTTTCTTCTCTTTTTTTAAATAAATTTTTAACACTGTTTTAAATCTAAAAAGCATATTAATGTAAAATCATTTGAGGCGTAACGGATTATAATGTTGATTTTATTCGCAGCGCTATTGTTGTCTGTCGTTGGTTATTGCTATTCACATGATGGCAGTTAATTGCCATACTGCTACGGCTACTTACTACCTACAATGAAAAATAAACTGACATGATGATGACGATGATGACTTTTTATTAAAATGTGATATAGTTAATAATTTTAAAGAAAAAAAAAAAATTAATCCAACAAAAAATGATTTGCAATATTTGTGATAAACTCGAATTAAATGGAAATACTGCAGAACAACAACAACGAAAAATACAAAAAATTAATCATATTAAAATTAATGGTTTGGTTTGGGTTAAACTAAATATGCCCTGAAAAAGTGTTAAAATTATATGAGTTTTGAGTATGAGTTTTTAATAATGGTTAATTTAATTTCATGCAGTTGAACTGAACAGACACTATGCAGGCCGCCTGCCTGACATAAACTTAATGACTGGAAACCTGCAGGTATTAGTTAAAGCCAACTCATAAAACAAGAATTTTAAATTAATCACACAATTATAATATCAGTATGTATTTGTAATTACCGCTTTAATTTGTTGTTTATGTGTGTATGTATATACCATTCAATTAATTTTATTAATTCTCCTTAGAAATCCTTTGTGCCTCCCATATTTCTTTGTTATTAATACTGAACAGTTTTGTTTAATTTTGCTCTTTCTTATTTGCAATTCGTTAAAATACATTTAACCAGGAAATTGTTTATTAATACTTTTATGAAAACCACAACACACAACATCTGTGCACACGTATGTGGACATTGGTTTGCAGTGAATATAACGAATACTGGTTGTAAATAAGAAAATTGCCAAATTATAGGTTTCTATTGTAAAAGTATGGCCTACTGTTTCTATAACTGGCTGTTTTGTTTTTCTATTTTTCTTCTCTTTACGTCCAGTTGGTATTTAAGATGTATCATGTAAGATTAATGCTGATTTTATTATTTAACGGTAGCTACAGTATAATTTCAAATACGATCTTACTATGATATAAATAACAAATACAACAGGTTTGTTGTAAAATAGATGCAACTTAATATGTACACATGTACATATGTATGTATATAAGTATGTATTTATCTCTCATAAGTATGAGGAATGAGTTATACGATCCCTCTAAAACAAACTAATGTAACTCTAATCTAAACAAACTAAACAACAAATTTGGCTGAAATTTGTGAAAAAAGAAATTTTAACTAAAACCCAATAGGAGGGCTACATTCGGCCGTGCCGATTCTGATAATACCCTTTACCATCTTGTACATAGGTATAATGACCACATCGTAGCTTATCCTAGATTTGAGATTTCATGTTATACGCCATTTTCTCTGTGATTTTCAATGCCATCTTTGATTTTGAATTTTTACATAGTTAACTATATACTACTATTCAAGCGCTTTTATGTTTACCAATATTGATGAGGTTGAAAAAATTACGCCATTTTTGCTAAGACGCCATCTTGGGTCTTATACTTTTCTAATAGTTTACTGTGTTCTACTGGTCAACTTCTTTTATTTGATACCAATATCGTGGGGGTTAAAGGGGTCACAGACGTAACTACTATATATGACTCATATATCCGCCATTTAATTTAGGATGCCATCTTGGCTTTTTACTTTTTCATCGTTAACTATATTTTACTGGAGATAAATTTTGAAATACCAGATATGACTGATATATAAATTTATTGACCGCCATTTTGTAGTAGCGGCCATCATGGATTATGTTTGTTTTTTTTAATTATTTTATTTCGCTAGTCAAGTTTTGGAATTTAATATTCATATTGGCGCTCCCGGTCAATATTGATAGAATCAAAAAAATATTGATTTGTTGGTATAAATTTCAGGAAAAACACCGAAGCAGTTGTATTTTGGTGCTTATATCTCAGTTAGTTTGAAGTCGATTTATTTAATTTTTATACCCTTCACACAGTGAAAAAGGGTATATATATGTAGGTTTGTCATTCCGTGTGAAATTGCTACAATTTTCATTTCCGACCCGATAAAGTATATATTTTCTGAAAGCTTATGAATAGGGGAGTCGATTAAGCTCTGTCCGTCTGACCGTCTGCCCGTGTGTATGTTGAAATCAACTTTTTGAAGCCCCCCGACTTCCCTTGGAGCCGGGTGTGGTATTAAAATATCAGAAATATTCGGGAGTAGAACGGTATTGAAATTCAGAAACATCGGTTCATAAAGAACTGAGATATGAGCAAAAACCCACGACCACCTCGATTTTTTTTTCACAAAAACAACATTACAACAACAACATACATACATACAAACGTGTATACTGGTTAGAGAAAACGTGGCATAGAATCCCAGCTGAGCCAAAAAATTTTTTTTTTAATTTTTTTTTAATTTTTTTTTATTTTTTATTTAATATATTATTTATATTTTTATTATTATTTTTTTTATTTTTTTTTTTTTTAATTTTTTTTTTATTTTTTTTTTTGTTTTATATATATTATATATATAATAATTTTTTTTTTTAATTTTTTTTTTTTTTTAATTTTTTTTTTGTTTTTTTAACATACATACGTGAATTTATAATTTTGCAATGGGATGTTTTTATATATGTATGTACGTATTTCATATGGGATGAATGGTGACACAAATTACTGTTATTGCATGACTACACGTTGTGAAGGGTATATAAGATTCGGCTCGGCCGAATATAGCGCTCTTACTTGTTTTTTTTTTTTTTTTTTTTTTGTAAATAACCTCTGAGTAGTGGTTATAATTTATTGGATTCAACGGGTCCGCAAAATATTTAGGAACTCGAAAAATTGGATATATAAAAAATTATTTATTTTCCAAACAATTTTTGCCTATAACTTTGCAGGGAAGTGTCGGATTTGAACAAAATTTTTTACGAATTTCTCTAAAGGCATATTTCATAAGAAATGGTCATAAATATGTTTATAAATTATCCTAGGGCAAATGAAAAAATATAGATTTTGATAGTAAAAATATACGAAAAAAAAAGCAGTCGTGTTTATTTGCTCATATCTCAGAAACTTATGAGGCTCCCTAATATTTTCGACATTTTGATACTACATACGGGTAACAGAAGAACAGACAAACAATGCTCAATCGACTCCCCTATTCCCTTTTAGAAAATATTTATGCTTTATGGGGTCAGAAATGAATATTGTATAAATTTCGCAAGGAATGTCAAACTTATATCTGTGGCTTGGAGCTAAGAAGGCCAATGTCACTTTTTTGCTACTTTGAGTTAATTATTGCATTAGATTTGTTTTCTTGCTCTATTTCATTATGGTAAAACAGCTAAAGTCATACCACACCCACCCAAAACATCTTCATAAATAAAATGCTGGCCAATGTCACTATTAAAGCACCTATAAAAGTTAAACTTCAATTCCAATTTTTTCAAAAGTAAATATTTTGACATTGGCCCTTTTAGCTCCAAGCCACAGATATACATATACCCTAACACTCTTCGTGAAGGGTATAAATATGCTGCTCATTATTAGTAATAAATATTTGTATACAATAGATAAAAAGAAAATTCACTGTTAACAGAAAATTTTGCTTAATTTTACAATTAGTAGCAGCTCTTGGGAAAATTAATTTTTAACAGCAAATATTTTTAAATTTTTATAAAGGAGAGTTTTCTAAAATTTTACTAGAAATATCTCTTTTTTGGGAAATTTATTTTGAGCAGCAAATTTTGTTAAAGTTTACTATAAATAAAAAGTTTTGTAGAAATATTCACAACCAGTAGATAAATGTATTCCAAAAAAAATCTTCAACATATTTTGTAGGCCAGTGTTAAGTAATTTCCTTTAGCACCAAATCAGTTAATTTTGACCCAGTTTTTGTTAATTAATTACCTTTTTTTTTGCGCTTAAAAGTGATTGTTGAATTTGTTAAGCAGCTTTTGCAAATAGTATTGAACGAATTAAACAGCTCGTAACATAAAACAAGCAAATTTGCAACTACGTAATGAAAAGAGATAAAAACAACAGCAGGCTATTAAATCTTAGCTTCTTAAGTTTTTTTTTATTTTTTCTTTATTAAAAATTTTATTGTGTTCCATATACATACAATGCTTAGCCAGCTTAACAGGAGCAGACTATAAAGATATAGCGATGCAAAGTATGCATTAAAAAAAAGAACTTTTAGCAATTAAGCTGCAACAGTGACTGACAGCTACAGGGTTTGACTTACTAACGTAGTGACTGACCATCATTGGATTGTTTTAAACAAAATCTGCTCACATGCAAACTTACTATCTTACTTAAGTTTTTATATGAGTTTAATCACAATTATACAAGTATCTGTAGGCAACAGACACAGCCACAGTGGGACAAAATGCAAAGCCACAAATAATTAAAAAGAAAAAAAAAACCAGCTCAACTTGCATTATCGGCTTACAAGATCTTCATGTGTTGGTGGGATTATTGTAAGTTCATACCGATCTCATTGTGTTGCCACAATTTATTTTTCCACAAGAGACCTTCTGCATTGATATTTTTTTTTTTTTAAATACCGAATAGTGGATTTTTATTATTTTTTGCTTAAACGCTTTTAAATGTTTTAACAAATAATTTGATTTCTTTGTCTTATTGTTTTAAAGTTTTCTTATCATCATCTGTTTGACCGTCACTCCGTCACACTGCATTCATAAAAGGATAATTTTTTAATGGCAGATTTTTATCTACAATTTTCTTGTTGTTCTGTAAACATTTTCACAAAGTCCGACAATCATGCTTGCAGATAAGTTTTATTGCCTGTATTTATGTCTGTTTGAGGTTTTTGGCTTTTATTAAAAGTTTTATATTTTTTTGTAATTAATTATGCATAAATGGCAGGATTATTAAGCACAAAATTCTTAAGAAATTTAAAGGATTTTATTACAGCAAAAGGTGTTAAATTTACTTATTTAAGAAAGAAAAAAAAATAATAGTTTTTATTTATAACATGGCTTAAGCTCTATAGAAATAAAGCTATAAATGTATAACATTCATTATTTAATTGAAATTTATTTTATTTTTAATAATTAAAGGAAAAGAAAGACTAAAACCATCATCATAATTTTTCACAAACTATTATGGCCATATGTAATATGTAGTGTGTATACATGTGTGTTGCAACTCCTGCATAACAATATTTTATTAAACACTGACAATCAGCAATTACTTACTAGATTTTATACTTTACGAATACATAATACCCAGGGGGCCTATTGGCTCAGAGCCAACAGAAAAACCGCCTAAAATGCAAACACAAAACACTATTCACACTAATACAAACGTATCTATATGGCATGTATATGTGTGTGTATGTTGCATACAAAATTAAAAAGCCATATATGAAAATCCCTTAACATTTGTTTAACTATTAGGGCTTTAATTTACGGCAACAACAAATTGCAGTTAACAAAAACTCTCTATGTACCATAAATGGCATCAAAGTGCAACAAAAATGCTGTCAACACACATTCTATTTGCAAAAAAAAGGGGGGAGATTTTCTAATGCAAAAAAAAAATACACAATTTTTTAAATTCATTTCGCTTTTTTCCTCATTGAAACTAACAATTGCAATAACATGAAATAAACGAGTTGAAAAAAAATACCACAAAAAAAATTTGCATTTAAAAATTCTTTTTTAATTTTTTTGTGTCTTTTTTTAAATCCTTATGTGAATTACAAGAACAGTGCAACGAAACTGTAATAATTTTTTTTTTAATAATTGAACTCCAATGGTCTTTTGCAGAGAGATTAGGTGTTACAGCAGAAAGCCTGGGTAAACAAAATATTTCCCGTCGGGACACAATTGCTCATCGAAATTGCCAAATAAAATTCGAAATTATTTTTAATGGTGAATAATTTTTAATCTCAAATACTAAATATTGTTCTTGGATCAAATAAGACGAAAACTAAAATAGGTTAGAACGAATTTATTTTCCTTGTCAATGCAAAATCAAGTTTAAAAGGAAACCAAAAAGACTTGCCGAAGAAAAATTTCTATGTGTAAACCGGGGCTTAGTGATGAGTTCTTACATGTTTGTTGCAAGCTGTTATAACGTTACAATTCCTTGATGTTATTTTTCTTAATCGGTGGAATTTAAACGTTTAGCATTGTGGGGTTCTGAAAAAACTTCATATGTAGAAAAATCATTTTTTTCAGGACAGAAAAAACTCTTCACTAATTTTAGACCCTTTTCAAATTTTTTTTAACACTTAGGTAAAGTTTCATTAAAATTTTCAGACAAAAATCAATCAAGTGTAGAATGTATGACATCGTCGTTTAGTGACACTTAGAATCAGTCAATGAATGGGGGAGATCCACACTGTAGCCGTGGGGTACTTAGCAGATCGTTTAATCTAACCAAAGATATCTCAGAGAGGTGCCACTTGGCAGAACATCCACAGAGCAGGTAGACGAAGGATTACTCCTTCTACAAATTCAGATAGCTGCGACAGAGGATTTTTTCATATTTTTCCAGTCCCAGTAAAAAAAATTCTTCGGCTTTTTCTTGAAAGTGTCTGGAGATCATGCCTGTAATAGTTCCTAACGGAATTGTGACTGCAAGGGCTTTGTAGGAATCCAAGGTAGATCCATTACCGTCCAGCTCTTCCGCCCTCTTGTTAACATAATGGCCCTTATGCACAGAAATTCAAACTAGAGCAGCTAGATTCAGTTGATCAAGCCTTGACAATTCTTTACTGTATTGGGAGTAAATTTAGACGTGGTGATGTATGACCTGAGTATCAATAAAGCCGCCTGACTGTCGGCAAAAAACCCCACTTATCTCTTAGCTAGCAAATATTTCAGCCTAATCTACGCTACATTCATCCGGAAGGTAAAACAGAGCTCTAGTCCTAGTTCGCCAAAGACGACACCGAAAAGTTTCTTACAATGACTAAGTAAACACAGCTGTTCTATGTTTAACAAAAGTATTACTAACAAAAATATTACACACCAGCAGATTTTAGGCAATCAGCTGAAAGGTTATTAAAATGTACCCTTCAAACAAGCAAATATTTATCATCATATATACTTGGTTTATTTCATTTACAAAAATTTAAAACCCATGGAATAATCGCTCAAAAAAAAAAGTAAATCGATAAAAAAAATGGACATACGCGGTTATTGAATAAAACCAGAGAATTATGCCTCAAAAATTGTGTTCTGGACTAAAATTTATTGATGTTGTATTAACCAAATCAATTGTTTTTAAATCTTTTTCAGCCGTTAATTGCGGATACAACAAACTTACGCTCTAACCAAAACGTTACACTGTGTTTATTTATGCAGAAAAAGTGCATTTTGATATTTAGGGAAGTATTAATATTAAATATTTTTAAATGTGTGCTTGTGTATGCAATGCCTGTATAAGCATTTCAGCAGCTAAAAATTAATAACACTTAAGCACTTGCTGCTATTCGGAGGCATTAAAGCATTTATGATTTTAAATACGATGATGGATTTGTATACAATTTGCGCCAGCAAAAAATCAAGTGCAATTACATTTAGCAAAATTAAAAATATAAAACATTATAGCAACTATTTACAAAGTAAAATGTAATTGAAAATTTCATAAAAAAAAAATCTAAATAAAAATGCATTTTAAAACAAACAATTTTTTTAATAAAAAATACCTGCTGGGTGTAATTGCAAAAAAATAAAAAATGAAATAAAAATGAAATAAACTATTTATTTAAAAACCAAACAAAAATATTTGTTTCAATCACATACATATGTTTAATAATAATTTATTTAAGCTTTAAGTTATAGTATTAAACCTTAAACAGCTGCAAATATTATTTTTAAATGTGGCCGATAAATTTTAAAGTTATGTTGGTCTGTCTTTATTTGATAGACTTTACGTCAAGTCGGCTGGCAAGTGTTGACGTCTTTGAGTCTAATGAAAATGACACTTTTCAATACAATTCATAATGAAAACTAATAAAATGTTTTTTACTTCACATTTAGTTATTTATAACTAATTTTTTGCTTTTGAAATCGAATTTCAATTAAATCATGTCTGCATGTATGTTTGTGTTTTAAACGCAAAATATTTTTTAAATATTTTATTGGCGAAAAAAAATCCGGTCATTTGGATAAAAATTAACAGAAAAAAATTGTACATTAAACGTATTAATGAATTGTTAATTATTGATGCAAGCAACAGGCATGTTTATATTCACATATCGTTTTATACACTCAGAAGAAAATGTCTGTGAAAGACTGGATATAACTAACAAAGAAATTATTGAAAAACAAATTTTTTTTTTTTAAACACTTTAGATTTGTAAATTTAATGATTTTTAAATATTAATGGCCATATGCATAAAAACTTATAACAGGCTTATAAGTCGTTTTTAAGCAAAATTCACTATTGTTGCATTCATAAACCATTAATAGACTTATAAACCTTTCATAAACCATTTATAAAATCCAAAATTTTATTGTTGGATTTATCCTTCTTTAACCCAAAAATAAGGCGACATTTAATGCATAGTTTGCGTTAAAAAAAATTTTAAAGAAATTTTGTAAAAAAAAATGAATAAAAAGTAATTGAAATATTAAAATGGATGCGATTAACACAATTCGACGTAGAGTTTAGTGCAATTTATACAAAAGAAAATAATAAATTTAACATTAAAATAAATATTTTAAATTAAATAAAACTAAAAAAATTAAAATAGTGATGTAGGAAAAACGTAAACAAACTTGTAACCCGAATACTTTTCTTATCGTTATTAACAAAATAGGTTAATAATTAATGTTTAAATTATAATTTTTGCTCAAACCTTTTCATATACCAAAGTATATACTTTTTATTTTTTCGACGTTCCTTTTGTGCCTTAATTTAATAAAAAATTTTACATTTACTTAATAACCGGGTAAACCTTATAGTAGTTACGAGCACCACTGATAATAATATTACAACTAAATATTAAAAGAGTTGCCATACATAGCAATACAATCACTATAAACATTTAATAACTATAAAAGTATTATTGTACGTTTATAAATACAAATTCTTATTAGTGGTTTATAAAACAAAAAGCGTTTAATCACTATTGTACACTCTAACCATAAAATAACTATTTTTTATGCATATGGCCGTAAAAAAAATATATATTAACAATGGCACAGAAACTAAAAGTTTTTAAAAAATTTTCTCTTCTTTCAAACAAAAATTTCTGCTTTAATTTTTTTATAATTTTCTGAAAAATAATAAAAAAAAAATAGCTGCCAACAATTTTTTTCGAGTGTTGCGGCTTATTTTGACTACAAGCAGAAAAAAACTTGCACATGACTTAGTTGAGGTCATTAGCGTAGCAACAAATTTTTTTTCTGGGGGTAGCAAAAGCTTGAAGCATTTTATTTCCTGCTGAACAAAATCTTAAACTGAGTTAATTTAACATTTATATTAAATTTGAATAGTTATTTTTTTTTTAATTCTGGGGAGGGGCCCTTCACCAACCAGAATGCTCTAGTTACGCACATGGTTAAGGTTTCTTTTTTTAAAATCTCCAAACGTAGCGTATTTCTGAACGCTGGCGGTTATAACACTACCTATTCACATTGTACAACAACAAAAATTTTATTTTTAGTCAATTTTTTTTGGCGTTGCAGAGTTTGTTTGTCGTGCATATGTATGTATGTATTTTCAAACATTTAAATGCATGTTTACACCACATACGGAGCACAAGTACTGTGCAATATGAAATGAGTATTTATTAATTTATTAATTGGTATATCATGGGGGCTCGTTTATACGTTTCCTTTTTGCACTACAAATCCAGTAGATGTTGTTTTTGCATAATTGTCTTGTAAATATTGCACCATATAGCGCCATCTATATTTACAGCACACATACACTTACATATTGTGTGCAATTTATGTTTAATTGTTGGTCAGTCTGCCAGCCAAATCATGTTTTGTTGTCTTAGCATTTACCAGAAGTTGACAACCTTGGCATGTAGAGTTTTGTTTTTCGTTGCAAGAAAATTTGAATCTGTTGTTTTTGCAATAATATTTTTGTTCTTCTGTTTCTTTTATGTCTTTTATCAAATAAAAACAGCTTGATATCGTATAAATAAGTCAAATTTGCCATTTCATTAGGACTTTTTAAAGTAGTGAAATGTAGGTTAGACCAACAAACAACCGAAAGCAGTCAATGCTGGATAATGCAAATTTTCAATAACGACAGTAAGTAAGCTGGCTCTGTTAGGGAGTAGCGATATTAAGGCAAATTAAATTGAAAAAAATATCCAAAAACTATCAAAAAAAATTTATGGAAAAAGAAAAGTGTATTAAGTGCATGATATTTGGATATGAATATATATTCTATAGAATTTTTTCATAAGAGAAATCAATGTTGTTGAATTGTAATAAAAAAAATGGCTGTGCGCAAAATGCAAAAAAGTTTATCCTTTTTTAAAATTATTTAAATATTTGTTGCATTTTCTCACGAGTTCATGTGTCCTAGACGCTTACGGTGTTAATAACAAACTGTGTGCTAACTAACGAGCTGCTAACTTTTTTATGGGGACACTTCCATAAGGGAAAGATAGCAGCTCGCTAGTTAGCACACAGTTAATGATAATGATTTACCAAAGAATATTTTTAAGCAATAATGATTTTACGCGTTTACCTCATTTCGAACTTGGAAATGCTACAAATTCTTTTAAAATTTTTTAAATAATTTTTATTTAAGTTTAAAAAATTTTTCATATTGTTGTATTTAAATCTATATATATAAAAGAGTAACATGACTGACTGACTGACTGATTCATCATCGCATAGCCCAAACGCAAAGAGCTAGAGACATGATATTTGGACAATCGGTTCCTCTTTCGATGTATAGCTCCACTAAGAAGGGATTTTTGTAAATTCGTTCTTTAAGGGGGTAAAAGGGTAAAAACGGGTAAAATCGGTAATCTTATATCTGCTAAACTAAAAATGATACAAATTAAATTGAAAAAGTATTGCAATTTGCACAAAAAATAAGCTGACAGGTGTCTGGCCTTTTTTGGAATTTTCAACCCCTTAGGGGAAAAAACGGGTAAAACTGTAATTTGGTGCTTTTTTGGTACCCTATGTAACTTCCAAACGCACAAAGCTAGGAAAAAAATTTAAACTGTATTAAGTAATCCGCGAAAAAATATTAAGAGGAATTCGGCACTTTTTTCAAATTCATATGTATAAGGGGTAAAACTTGTCCCTTTTTTTGGTACTTTTTTTAAACATTAACCTTTTTTATATTATTCAATGGGACAAAATTTGACAATTCTTATTTCCTAATAGAATATGGACAACTATTTAGGTGAAATTTTTGAAATCTTTTTTGGGGACAAAAAAGGTACCAAAAAGGAAAAAATTCCGGAAAATGTATGTAATTCCTAAGAAGACGGCCAATTTTCACAAAATTTTTAATTAGGATTTCACTAGACATAAAAATTTATGTAATTTAGTAAAAATTGGAACACATTCATAATAGGGTAGAAAAGGGAAAAACCGGAAGAGTTTGGTACTTTTTAGAACATAATTACTTTTATGCAAAAAGGAGTAGATTTACTGACTTTAAATCATGTTTATCAAAATATTTTGTTACATAGATATTTTAAACTTGGAACTTGGACCAAAAATGTACTTTTTCGCTTTTCTATGGTACTTTTTTGTATTTCTACGTTTATAAAGGTAGAATTGTAAAATAAAGGTCTATTGGTTCCAGGTTAGACTAAAAATGTTATGCGTGACCAAAAAGGTACTTTTTTGAATTTTTATGGTACTTTTTGTATTTGCTACGTTTATGAAGGTAGGATTGTACAATCAAGGACTATTGATTCCAGGTGAGACGTTTTAGTGAATAAAAAAATGTTACTTTTATTATTGCTTGCTTTCAGGAAATGTATGCCCGATATATCCTTACTCTACTTTTTATTTTTCTAAGTAAATTGAATCAGAGATACAAATTTTCATAAATTGAACCAAAAATATTTATTAATTATAAATAGAACTTGAGTAATAAATAAATAGTAAGAACTGCGCTAACGAAATAGCGGGTTAAATGCTAGTTATTTATAAACTTCTAGGTGCGATACTGAAACATAAACCTTTTTCTTTGCAATCTCCTTTACTTCTCAGTTATTTTAAGGTTATCGAATTGACATTTCCTGCCTCATTGAGTCATGTGTCTTCACAAACGTTTGGTTTAGACTTCAGCCATTTTATACTGTCGACTGGTAGTTGTTTACAATCCTCAACACAGAGTCTAAGTAATCGCCAGCATCTGCCATAGACTGATGTTCCCCATAGCACTTGAAAAAATTGTTTGCCTAACTGTGATTCTAACCCAGCATAATTTTTTGTCAATTTCGTAAGCAGTGCAGACTTTTTTCGCTGACTATATTGCATATTCATATGGAAGCGCTCTAAAGTATTTATTTTTTTAACACTTGAAAAGGAGAAACATTCATTTTATTAGAAATTATTTTTTTATATTTTTCCCCTACCTGCTGCTAACTTCTTTTCAACAATACATAAGGGTGAGGCATGATAAAACAAAAATTTAAAAAATCAACAAATTGGGGCATTGCTTATAAATACAATAATGCCTTCCACAAGACCTCTTGGAAGCAGGTAAGCACTAAGTATGTGATTTAAAAAGCGCCTTTTCAGAATGAACCTTTTGTTGTCAGCCCTAGGCATTCTACATTCTGTACTATCTGGGGCTCCTGCAGGCACCTTATGCAAATATCATCCTCGTTTATTATCTCATTCAGTCGTTTTCTTAAGTTTCCCTGTCAAGTGACTAAAGGAGTTTTACTTCGCAGAGTCCTCAAATTATATCTGAGGACGTTAACTACAGTCCTGCCAAAGGTCTGTTGGATCACCATGTGAGCCAGTGTATATTGGGTTGACTCTACCTACGTTTTCAGACTCACTGAGTACACCCACTGAATGACTTTTGCCTGAAACATCCCATCCCCTAGATAAACTCTGTCTTCTTCACAAGTTTTTCTGTTGCCCTAGTCACAGCTATGCCCACATCAACGTTACCTCATTTAATGAGCTTCAGAACATATTCAAGCACTTATCCAGCGTACAGATCCGTCCACCTTGAGCGCTTAATAATCGACTGGTTACAACTAAGAGCTATAAGGATTTTATTTCCATTAACTCAACCTTTCAACTGGTAAGCCCATGGTGTAATTACATAAGGTGATAGCACGGAGAGAGTGTATTTTTTGTGTCTCTTTTTTTATATATGGAGTTTTAAAATTCTTGGGACTGAAGTCTCTTTTTTTTGTATAGAGTTTGACAAACATTGGGAGACAAAAAAGTGATCAGCTGGGCTCGCCCCGCTACCTATATTTGTGTACCCTGGGTAAGCCAGCACATCTAGCAATGGCAGCATCTCTGCCTCTCCCAGTTTTAAAAAAGCATCGTTTATACCAGCTCCTGCCACTTCATCTCTTATTTTATTTATACTATTATATGTATTTGTTAAGTTTACTCTTCTATTAGTTAAATATTTTACTTCTTTAAAATTGTTTTTAAGAAATCTTTATTAAAAATTGCACTTTTCTAAAGCCGTAATACAACAATAGTTAACCACAATTAATTGATATTAATATTGTTCAAACTAAAACACACTGTCTGACTTAAAAAAAAAAAATTAAAAATTGCGTTTCAGTTGCATATAAGGAAAATTTTTTTTATAATAAACAATTTCTTCTGTTCCATAATTAAAATTGAAAATAGACATTATGGCGTATTAAGAAATCATTTAACCAATTATAATATTAAATTGTGGTTTTTAAGAAAAATTCTATAAATTGAGACTTTAATAAAATTTATTTGTCATGGTAAATTTATATAATAAAATAGTTGAATAGATAAATTCTTTGAGAGTGAGTACCTTTAAAGTAATTTTATCGCGACCTTAGTGTTGCTTTTTATTTTTAAGTGACTAGAGAAGTGTGTATTTTAAACTAATTGTATGTCTGTCTGTCTGTTCATACATGTATTTAACTTAAAACAACCATAAATTACAAGACCACAACAAAATAATAATTGACTTGAAAACTAATTTATTTTTCATTTCATTTCGTTTTTTTTTTGTTGAATCCCTAAAATGAATTAAAATAAAAACAAAAACAAAAATAGAACATCAGTTATGATTTGATTTGAATTTGTGTTTGTTTTGTTTTAGAACCCAACCTTTTCGCACTAAAACTGATCAGTTGTATACCTGCCACTTGTTTTGGTTTTAGATTCTTTTGTCTAAATTCAATTTAAAAGGATGGTCAAATAATTTTCACAGCCGCCACCATCATCATCACCATCACCAACTTCATCGTCGTCGTCGTCAATAAGATTTATTATGGCAGCCATTTAAATGGTTTCTTTAGAGAAATTATATGGCAAAAGTTTTAAATTTCTAAGAAATTAAAGCCACAGATCCCAAAAATAACAACAACAAAAACTATATACCCAATTAAACAAAATGACGTTTTAAAATTAAATGCATGTGTGTGTGTGTGTGTGCGTATAAAGTAAAAGATTTGTTGCTTCTTGATTATCTTAAGGGCTGTTTGAGTTCATTTTTTTTTTTTTTTTTGTAACCTAAAGGCAGGAAAAGGAAAAGTAAGACCTTCTGTTCAAAGTGCTGATGAAACATTTTATTTTTTACTTTTGTTTTTGATTTAAGGTTTTTTTATTTTTTATTATTTCAGTTTATGTACCCATATTATCAATCTTTTTTTTTTATTTATTTTTTTTTTTTAGATTTTCAGTTTTTGTTTTGGCTCCAATTTTTCTATACACTTGTCTGTCCGTCTGTCTGTCTTGTCAGTATTTTGGTTTATGTTTATTTATGTACAACTGTTGTTGTTGCTGCTACTTATGTTATTCTAGGGTTATCAATGTTTTTGGCTTTGAGGTTGTAGTGTTGGTTCATGTCTTACGTTTAGTATTTTGTTAGTGTCGTAGCTTCAACAACAAAAACAACAACATCAGTACTTAGAAATATACATACAATCGTACATACTTGTATTGTGATTTGATTTTAAAATCATGCAGGTGTTTATAATATTGTTTCCAATATTCATATAGACATTTATACTGCTTGCTGACACTGTATACAGCACACACTTAAGAACTCAATACACACATAAATTGTGTACGTCATTATAAATTAAACTCTACAAATCTTTAAATAAAAATAAAAAAATAACAAAAACTAGTTTCGTATTGTAAATTTAATTTAAACGTATTTTGAATTTGATTCCTACAAAATACACATGAAACATGGTTGATAAGTTCTTACACTGTACTTTATCGATATCTAGGTCATACGGTCAATAAAACTTTAAGGATTATTAACTGCGTTATTATCTATGTATTAAAAATAACTTATTTCATCTAAAATGCAAATTCTCATCATGAAAGATTTTGATTCGCTTAACCAATACATTATTCTGCATTAATATGTCCTCCGATATCTCACGATCAAATGGAAAGCCTGCAGGCATATTATCAAATGCCAATATGCCACTGGAAAAATCACAATCCAAATTAAAGCCCTTATGGAAGCGATAATTGTAGGTGGAGATTATGAAAACAAGTCTAACGGGTAGGCCTTCAGTTTCTAAGCCCTTGGGCAGTTTCAAATGATGTGGAAATCTACAATTGCCCAATTTAATATTTAAGGGAAATTGATACTGCTCATTGAAAGCCAAATCGGTAAAATGATATAACTCGGAATAGCTAAGGGAGTGCGGAATGAAGCCATAAAAGTCCTTAGACTCACGTTCTACAATATTGTAACCCACTGCTAAACTGCTAACGAAGGTGTCCAATTGAAAATATTCATTTGAGGACAGAGAGCACAGCTCATCTGTTACTGCTTGACAATCGCGCGCTAAAAATGTTCTCACTAAAATGGCCTGTTGCTTATCGGCTGTGACATTGAAAACAAATTTAAATGGCTGGTGTTGAAGATTTTGCTGTCTGGCCATTAAAGACTTAAACCACAAAAATTTTCCCTCAAAATAATTGTTGGATGGGCGCATTAAATTCGTTACGTCAGTGTCGATTATTTCAAAATAAGTTTTCAATTCTGCAATTTCAACGTCGTTCACAGTTACACTGCTACTTTGTAGATCTTGTGGTCTGTAAGGTTCAAAGTTTGTTTTTAAAGACCGATAAAGATTTACCAAGATTTCAGCATAAGTGTAAAATTCTTGGGATCTTAACATGGTTTCCAAATACTGCAACTCTGCAGATTCCTTTTGCTTACCGGGTAGTGACATTAGGGCCCACAAAACTTTGTCGACGGCAAAATTTTCATTTAGAAAATATTCCAAATGTTCAGGATTGTTCAGCTGTAGTCTGGTTTTATTTTTCAATTCATAAGTTTGTTCATATAAAGCCTTTTCGGTTTTGCTAAATAAATCGTTTATGAAATTCCACATATTGTGGGAATTTTTGTTTTCAGTTGTTTTATATTTTAATGATGGATTAATTTCTGAAAGAAATTGCTTAGATATATTTTCACTTAAAGTGGTCTCCATTTTATATTTAACCACAATTTGTTGCAGATTCCAAAACCACCAATCTCTCAAAGATTTGCTATACAAATCATTTTGACCACGTTCATTTAACCACAAGCCCATATTGATGTAATACCAGTAGGCATTCCATGACTTATCCTCTATCAAATATGCAACTGACTTGTCCGGTGTTTTATGAATTTTAGCCACTTCTGTGCTAAAATCTACTGGCAACCAATAAAAGGATACATCTTCTAAAGCCTGCAGCCATTTACTGGAGTTACGAAAATCTCCATAAATATTTTTTGGCAATATCATGTGCTCGCTTTCTTTATAAATTTTGAATTGCAAATGCTCTTTACACCACCACTGACCAGCAATTTTACACGGCTTGGTATTGGTGGTATTGAGGATTTCGTCCAATGTGTCTGCTTTGCTCCACTGTACATAATTGAAATGTTGTAATTGCCTTATATATTTATCGGCAAAGAAATGTTGTGGCCATATTTCATAAACTTTTGGCAAATTTAAATCCTTGAAATCCTCTCTCTTCATCAAAGTTTGTGTCAGGGCATATACAAACATTTGAGCCTGAACGTGAATACGAGCCCAGCATATATTCTGTCTTAAAGTCTCAAAATCTTGGGCATTATATAGAAAGTAATATAAACCTTTTAATTCCTCTAAATGGATTTTATCTTTTAAGTAGAAATTCTCACTCAAAGGCAGCAGATTACTGGCATTTGCTTTTAAGGCAAATTTCTTCATTAAATCATTGAAATCCTAAAATTATTAATGTTTTAAAAAAACTCACACTCACACACACTCACAAAAATATTAATTTCCAACCCAATTACCAGATATTTAGTTTGATCCATTATTAAAGTTCTTCCCATTTTGATCCAGTCCTCATTTTGCAAAGGCTCTTGCACATCATGCACAATTTCAAATAGGAATTTTTGTTTTTCCAAAAAATATTTATTGGCTAAACATAACCAAATAATTTATATTAAATAATGATTTAATTTAATAATTGTTTAAAACAATTAAATTAATTTTCTAAGTACTGACCTATATTACCATCTGGTAGATCACAAACAGCTGGTATTACGAATATTGTCACCAATATGAAGACATTTTTATAATTCTTTATATGGAGCATCTTATTTGTGAATCAGGTATTTGTTTAATACATTTGAAAATTAAACTAATTCTTTTAATTATAAATTGTGCCTGTAAGATGAAATTTTCATACACACTGGACTTATCTTTGAGTGATTTTAAAGTCTTGATCTTTAAAAAATTTCATTTAATGTTTATCAGCTAAACCTGAAGCCCAGTCAAAATCTTTTAACAGTATGTGCATTGAGAGATTGAAAGTTTAAAGGGTGTGCACAATTTTATTGATTTTATGATTATTAGATTTTTTTATTAAAATCCTCTTACAATGAAATTCGGTTGGAAGAAAATTTTTTTTCTTTTTCTGAAAATCTGTAAATCTCATAAAATTGTTCTTTTACAAAACAATTCCTTTTTTAACATGTTAAAAACTTTCTATGCAATTTTCGATAATAGATAGATCACTTCAATTTAAATAATTTATTTTTTTTTTATAATATTTTAAAATATAGTATTTTATTTTCATAAGTTTATCTTTCAGTTCACGATTTTCCAAAGGTTTTTATAAAAATATGTTAAAAACACTTTTCGCAACAATTTGTGTTTAATTTAAGGAAAAAAATTTTGTTTTTGAACAAACGTTTTAAGATTTTTTTTAATTTTATTGAAAACTACTAAGACCGCAATTTCGGAAATAATTATGTAAAAAAAATTTATTTAAAACTAACTGTAAACAAAAATAAATTAAATCAACTTAACGTTAAAGAAGATCATTCAAAATTTTAATTTCAGTTTGAACTTTTTTTTTAAATTTTTAAAAAATAGCTTGAGACAAAAATATTTTTAATTAAAAAAAATATAAAAAATTTTCAATAGTTTTCTCTTTTTAATACCGGAAAAATTAAAGATTCTGTTACAAAAAATAATTTGCTGAAAATATTAAAAATATCAAAAGTGGTTTTTTAATTTTTAAATTAATTTATTATGAATTTATTTAGAAAGTGAAATTGTGTAAATATTTTGTATACAATTTTTTTCTTTTTTTCATTACTTTACAATTTTATGAAAATATTATTTTAAAAATTTTGCGCTTTTTACCAAAAATTTTCGAGCAATTTTGCCAAAACATTTTAAGCAAGTTTTCTTTTAAATGTTAATAAATATAAACCTTATTTTACAAAATTTTGTAAAATTTTATTAGAAAATTTTATAACACATCTAAAATGTTTTATAAAAATTTAATCAAAGAAATCATTCAAAAAATATTCTGTGTGCTTTTGGTAATAACTTTTATAGGAAATTAAAAATAAAATTTTGACCTTTATTTAAGGTAAAAAAAATTTATATATATAAAAGTGAAACTCTGTCTGTGTGTGTGTGTGGGTGTGTGTGTGGGTGTGTGTGTGTGTTAGCTATAGACTCCGAAACTGTAAAACTGATCGGACTCAAACTTGGGCAAGTGTTTGTACACATTCCAGGGAGTGTTTATGGGTGGAAAAAAGTAGGCGGGGCCACGCCCATAAAACATTTGTTATCATTTTAAGCTACTTGCACTTGACCAATTTTTCTGAAACTCTGCACACATATTGAGCTGTCATGACTATACAGTTTCGTGATTATAAATGTGGGCGGGGCCACGCCCATAAAAAAGTTATAATTTTGAGGTACTTGCACTGGACCGATTTGTTTGAAACTTTTCACATATATTGAGCTGTCATGACTATACAGTTTCGTGATTAGAAAAGTGGGAAGTTCCACGCCCATTAAAAAAGTTATAAGTTTTAGCTTTTTGCTCTTGATATTTAATTAAAATTAAGAATGCATTTTTATTCATTAAGGGGCGTAGCAACGCGCGCCGGGCTTTTCTAGTAATAAAATATTTTCTAAAACTTACTGCAAGTCATTTTTATTTTGGCTCAAGTTCATTTATTCTATAATTTTTGGTTTCCTAAAACATTTTCTAAATTAAATTAAATTGTAATCGTTTATGAATTTTTAAAAACTATTTCGATATTAGCCGAGTGGAATACATTTTCGAAACCAGCTACAACTTCATCATCATCAGCACTCTTTATCGGTACACTCATATGAAATTCAAAATTGTATTTATCACGGCTTTCAGACTAGGCAAGTCACTTGCGCAAGTGACTTGCGCAAGTGTTGTGTTTATAGGCAAAAGGGGTAAGGTCGGGTTAAGAGGAAGAAACTTGCTCATTTTTGAGTACACACTTGCCTGTACTCGGCAAGTACGAGCAAGTTTTTGTTGAGAAACCAAAAACAAAAGAGTAATAAAAACAAACAAGAGTGATATATTCGGCCATGCCGAATCTTATATACCCTTCACAACGTGTTGTCATGCAACAACAATTGTTTATGTCACCATTTATCTCATATGAAATACGTACATACAAAACATACATATATAAAAACATCCCATTGTAATATTATACATTTAGTTTACTTATGTGCTTAAAAGAAAATAAATTAAAAGAAAAATTAAAAATAAAACAATAAAAATTTGAATAAAATATAAAATAAAAAAATTTTTTTGGCTCACTCTAACCAGTATACCACGTTTGTATGTATGTGTAGATAATTGATAATTGTAGAAATTTCAAACGGAATGACAAACCTATATATACCCTTTTTCACTGTGTGAAGAGTATAATAAGTAAAAGAGAACGAAACTTGGGCAAGTCAGTTGCTGAGTCTGAACATGAAAGCAAGTTCAAAGAAAAATAAAAGAAAATAAAAAACTAACTTGAGCAAGTGACTTGCCTAGTCAGAAAGGGGTGTATGTTACAATTCAATGAAATTAGATTTAGGGAATCATAGCACTTTTTTTACAAATTTGTCTTTTTCCTTCTCTTATCAGATGAAATTTTTCTACATGGTCATATTCATTTATATTCGTAATACATTTTTGTTATGTTTCTAGGTGTCACCATCAGGTGATAGACACTGAACAATGAATTCTTTAATGTCATAAACACCATGTTATGTGTGTTATAATTATATATTATTATTTTATTCGAACTTTTTATATATTGAATTTACTGTTAGTCGTTTTTATTTTGGCTCAAGTTTCTGTACTTTAAATATAAGATTCCGTCTTGTACAGAAAATGCGAATAAAATAAAATAAAGTAAAATAAATAAAAAAAAAATTTCTCTTTATAAATTTATATGACAATATTTTTTTTAGACGCACTTTAGTCCAAAATGTTTATAGCAAAACTATTTTAGTTTTTTTTCATTACAAAAATTCGATAAATTTAAAACAATAAAAAAACGTGAAAATAAAAGCAATTAAAAAATTTAAATGAATTAAAAAAAAAAATTTGGGCTTATGCTAAAAACTTCACAACTTTATAAAATTTTATAAAAAATTTTTTATAAATTTCTTAAGTGAAATTTTGTTAGAATATTTTACATAAAATTAAGGTTAAAAAAATAATTAATTTCAAAATTGTGAATGAAATATTATAACAAAAAAATTTTTTTTTTTTTTAAATATTTAATATAAAATTTTGTTAGAAAGTTTTCATTCAAAAATGTGTTTTAAAAATATTTTGCTACAATTTATAGCAATAAATCATACAAAAAGTTTTATTAATAATATATTTTTTTTTTTTATTTAATAAATATATTTTTAAATTAATTCTAAAAATATTTATCTTTTAATTATTGATATAATATATATTTTAAAAAATAAATACAAACAAATTAAAAAAACAAATTTCATAAAAAAATTTGGCTCAAAATTACGTTAAATTTATAAATTTATAAAAGACCTTTTTTTAATTTTTCAATAACAACAAATTTCCTACTCTTTAGCAATTTGCAGTAAAAATTTTTTTTTTAACATTTATTAATAAAAAACTTATCTTTTGATTAAACTCTTTCAACTTGAATTAAAACTCGTATTTTTATTAATGAACCTCACAAAAATGAAAATCATTTCTTTAATATTTATTAAAAATTTTTTAAATATTGCTCTGTGTCCTCTGTTCAGTATTTAAATAACCCTATTTTATTAATCCTTTTAATTTACTTGTCTACGTTGTTCGGCAATTCAATCAATATCTGTATTACCATTTTCTGATAATTTGTTTGTTTCTTCTTTTTTTTTATTTAAACAAGCCAGTAAATATTAATTTCGTTCTCAAGTATTTAATATTCAGCTCAGGTTCCATGCAAAAGATCTTCTTTGCTTTTAACATTTTTCAAAACTACACACTTTTCTATAAAAAACAAGTAAGAGTGCTATATTCGGCCATGCCGAATCTTATATACCCTTCACAACGTGTAGCCATGCAATAACAGTTGCTTGTATCACCATTCATCCCATATGAAATACGTACACACATGTATGTTAAAAAAACAAAAAAAAAAAAAAAATTAAAAAAAAAATTTTAAAAAAAAATTTAAAAAAAAATTTAAAAAAAACAAGTAAAAGCGCTATATTCGGCCGTGCCGAATCTTATATACCCTTCACAACGTGTAGTCATGCAATAACAGTAAATTCACGTATGTATGTTAAAAAAACAAAAAAAAAAATAAAAAATAAAAAAAAAATTTAAAAAAAAAAAATTTAAAAAAAAAATTAAAAAAAAAAATTATTATATACATATATAATATATATAAAACAAAAAAAAATAAAAAAAAAATTAAAAAAAAAAAATAAAAAAAAATAATAATAAAAATATATATAATATATTAAATAAAAAATAAAAAAAAAAATAAAAAAAAAATTAAAAAAAAAAATTTTTTTGCCTCAGCTGGGATTCGATGCCACGTTTTCTCTAACCAGTATACACGTTTGTATGTATGTATGTTGTTGTTGTAATGTTGTTTTTATGAAAAGAAAATCGAGGTGGTCGTGGGTTTTTGCTCATATCTCAGTTGTTTATGTACCGATGTTTCTGATTTTCAATACCGATCTACTCCCGAATATTTCTGATATTTTAATACCTTACCCGGGTCCAACCTATGTCGGGGGGCTTCAAAAAGTTGATTTCAACATACACACGGACAGACGGTCAGACGGACAGACGGACAGACGGACAGACGGACAGACGGTCAGGGCTTAATCGACTCCTCTATTCATAAGCTTTCAGAAAATATATACTTTATGGGGTCGGAAATGAAAACTGTAGAAATTTCACACGGAATGACAAACCTATATATACCCTTTTTCACTGTGTGAAGGGTATAAAAATATTATATATATAATACACATATATAAAACAAAAAAAAATTAAAAAAATAAATAAAAAAAAATTGAAAAAAAAATAATAAAAATATAAATAATGTATTAAATAAAAAATAAAAAAAAAATAAAAAAAAAAATTTTAAAAAAATTTTTATAAAATTAAAAAAAAAATTTTTTTTGGCTCAGTTGAGATTCGATGCCACGTTTTCTCTAACCAGTATACACGTTTGTATGTATGTATGTTGTTGTTGTAATGTTGTTTTTGTGGAAAAAAAATCGAGGTGGTCGTGGGTTTTTGCTCATATCTCAGTTGTTTATGTACCGATGTTTCTGATTTTCAATACCGATCTACTCCCAAATATTTCTGATATTTTAATACCTCACCCGGGTCCAACCTATGTCGGGGGGCTTCAAAAAGTTGATTTCAACATACACACGGACAGACGGTCAGACGGACAGACTGACAGGGCTTCATCGACTCATAAGCTTTCAGAAAATATATACTTTATGGGGTCGGAAATGAAAATTGTAGAAATTTCACACGGAATGACAAACCTATATATACCCTTTTTCACTGTGTGAAGGGTATAAAAACATAAACTTGCAAAACAATGACTCATCTTTGAAATTAAAGGAGAAGGAAAAAAAGTAACACAACGAAGCGAACTTTAGCAACAACTTTACAGACCTACAAATCAGTCCAAGAGCAACAACAATAAAAATAATAGCAACAAGTCAATATCACACATTAAAGATAAATGTTTGTTGCTATTGTTTGTGTTGATTTTATTTAAAAAGATCACAGTGATCAGTGATCAGTTTTTGCCATTAAAATGTTTTAAAAGATTTTTTTCCAGGGTCTGTCTGTATGTCTTTCAAGAAACGATTTTGTCGAAGAAAAAGCAGAAAGAACGCGAAAAAAGGCCAATATTGCTTTTTTTCATTTATCTACCATGTTTGCATTTTTAAGACTACCTGTTGTTATTTTCAGTTTTCTTTAGCTAAAACTAAGACAACTTACTAGGTTAGTTGAAATTTATACACCGAGAGAAAAAAATGTTTAAAATAAACTTTACGCGGGGTAAACATTTTTATAAAAAAAATATTTCGTAAAATAATTATTTCATTTCATGTAAATATAAATACTTAACTTAGGACAGAATTTTTTTATTTTTATTTTTAAATGTTTAATTTTTTTTATTTTTACTGCAAATTTCTCCAAGTACATGAGAAGCTGCATATTAAAAATCAGTTTTGATTCCCAACATACATGCTCGTACTGTAAAGGTTTTCTTGAAGATGACTCATACTTTGCCTGTGACTTTTTTCTTATATTTTGGGTCTTTGGGTTGTATTGAATGTGGAGCCAGTTAGAAAATACAGCAAAAACAATTAAATGTGGACAGAAAAGAAGTGTGAAGCAGGTACAAATTACGACTGCGACAAGTTAATTTTATAAAATTGAAGCTGATACAAATAAAACTATTTGACAAGTTAATGCTAATAATGTTATTATTTTTTATAGTTGAATATTTATTGTATTCACAAGGTGTCCTAAATTCAATTGTTCTAAAATAACAACATAAAAATATATGACTGTTGTGAACGATTCTTCGTAACTAAGTGGGATCAAATCAAATTTGTATCAAAGATTTTGCAAAATTTTTGATGACTTATTTTTTAACGGATTTCAAAGTGGCGGCTTACATATATTATAGGCGGCTCGTCTTATCAAATTCTTAGCCTAACGCCGCAGGTATCCGAATAGTTATGACAGCACAAAAACACATTATACAGCAGTAGTATTAATTTAAGGCGGTTTTTACTTGAAAAGCAACAACAATTTTTTTAAACTATTGTGAAATCCTGGAACATTATGAAAATATGACATGTTAGGACACATTGTGAATACACTAATTATGTTCAAAACGATTTCATAAACGTATTAATTGGTTTAATATTTTTTTTTTTTTTTTTTTATTTTTCCTTATGCCCTGCATACGACTTCTTAAAGTGCCTTTGTTTGTGACGTTTTTTTTTCTTATTTCCTTTTTCTAAAAATAACTCGGCACAGTCCTTAGTAGCTTTTCAAGATCATGAAAAAAAACAGCAACAAAACCTAGGCATTTTGGTTAATCAAATAGTGGTATTATAAAGAGGGTCAGTCAATTTAGTCGCCTATATGAGTCATAATTTTAACGATTTTTTTTTGTATTCGTTTCTTGTCTTATTTTCCTAAATCAGCAAATAAATATGTTTGTTAAACTTAAGAAAAAGAAAAAAATAATAATAAAATAAAAGTAGTTGTTAACAACTTGAAACTAATAAATGAATAATGATTAATTTGAGCGGCAGCAGCAACAACAACAAAAAATGGTGTTAAAATGGCGGGTCTGGCATGATTATGACAAGCAGCTAACAACGTTGTTGCAATATGATGACTAAGAGCATAAAATGCTTTTAAATAGGGTTTTAATAATTAGATTCATACGCCTCTATTTTAAATCCCCTAATTCAAGACAAAGTTAAATTGAATAAATTGTGATTTGCTACTTTTTCTTCTTCCGTTTTTTGTTTTAAGACAAAAACGTGACAAAGTGTTTTTTTGTTAAAAAGATCAACTGATTAGGAAAAAAAGCATCGTAGTGTTAAAAAATGGGTGCGTAATTTTTTTTTTATAATTTTTGTCTAATCATTGAAGCGTCATATGTTAAATGATCATTTACCTTATTTGTTTTTTAATTTTTTTTTTTTTACTTTTAGTTTTAAGTTTGTCTCCGTTGTAGTTCTTGCAATTCTACACATGCGCAGACAGTTAATGTGTTTTATGCAAACGAAGTGTCAACTTTTGAATACAAAATTCTTCATACTTTTAATGCGTTCTTTTTTCTTGCCACATACAGTGGTTCACCATGAAAATGATACAAAAAATTGTTTTGTTAACAATAAGTTTATGCCATCCTTAAAGTGATCCAAGACAAAACATATAAAAACTAAAACTAAACTCTAGGTGATGTTAAAATTGAGCATTCCTTAATTGGTCTATATTATGGTTACCAAATGTTTTGGCATCTTATAACAGGTTTGTTATATGCCACACTTCCATTAACTGTTCACATTAATTAAGCAACTTGTCTAAAGATTAATATGCCGAACTGTTCCAGTTTTGTTTTAATTTGAAATTTTCCATCTTGCTGCAATTTTATTATCAAATCTCAACTCCATAATCTCAACACTTGTTTGTCGGCCCATCTTAAAGTTATTGATGGGCCGTAAAGCATGACAAATTAATTTATTCCATAATTAACACTTTTTCAAACTATTAAAACTATAATTATAAAACAAAATTGGTGGCTCACTTTAAGTGTGCTGCTCATTTCTGTAGGATTTTTGTGGTGTGTCAGAACAATGACAAAATGCAATTTATGAACTTTCTAATATTCTTGCTTAACACAATAATGATTTAAGTAATTATAATTGAACATCAATGAAAATAATACTAGGTTACTAATACTAAGATTTTGATTACACTGTGCTACCAAAATTCACTTTTAATACTAGATCTCAAAAATCTTTCTCCGAAGACCCTATGTCCTTTTGTAGGACTTTAAATGTTTTCAAGAAAACAAAAAATAAAATATTTTTTTTTTCTATAATTACGTAATATTTTATATCAATGGGAATATCATATGTAATTTAAAAAAAATTTTTGTTTTGTTTTTACAATTAAAAAAATTCCTTTCAAAAATGTATCCTTTCAAATCTCTGAAACTTATAACTACCATGTTTCAAAAAACATTTATTATGTATTCTTATGTATATTTTAGTCCTTGGAAATTTTTCAAGGATATGAATATTTTTTCAAAGGACATTTTTTTTTTGTTCTGACAAACCAAATATTTTTTTTAATAAAATATATTACGTGTTAATTTTTTTTATATCCTAAAAAAATTTAAAAAAACATACATAAGATCAGAAAATGAAAAACCAGGTCCTATATTTTATTAAATTTAGTCTATAGATTAATTGCCTTAGCAAATTTTTCATTACAAAAATACTGTTACACGTTGGTGTGCGGTGTCCATTGTGGATACACTTTCAACGTGGACCACTGTTTGTAGTCTTTATTTTATACTTTACAAAAACAGCAGGGACTTTAAGGCTAAAAAGGGAAAGTCATGACGAAGTTGCCAAAATACTACAACAACTGAACTCTTAATTTCTTGTCACTTCTAATCATACAGAATTTTCATAATATACTCGAAGCCAGTGTTTTCAAACACATTTGGAATGCTGCTAAAATTGAGTTGAGAAACATTAATATGTTACATATAAGGACCCCTTTCAATCAATTTTAAATTTTGTAAAACCCTTCATTTAAATGAAATAAATACAGTTCGACAAATACTTAAAAAAAAGAAACTACTAAGAGAGCTATGTTCATCACCATTTGCCATCATGTATACAGGAATACTTACTACATCGTAGCGTAGCCTAAATTTCAGACTTAATGTTTTACAAATATTATAAAAATTTAATTAATATTTATTTTTAATTTAACTTATAAAAAAATTCTCCCTGAGAAAAATACTCCACGTGGTAGTGAAATATTCAATTATATTAAAATATATATTTTTTTTTCAAACTGATCTCAAAGTTGTTTTAATGTTTTTAATTACTTTGGTCTTCTTTGATTTTAAATTTTTACATAACTTACTGTATTCTAGTAGTCAAGCTCTTTGTTCTGATACCCATATTGATGGTGTTAAGAAAAAAAATGTATCTGCCATTTGGTTTTGGTTACCATTTCGGGTTTCACCCTGTATTCCACTAGTCAAGCGCTCTTATTGAGAAGGTTCGGCAAGACAAATCCATAATTTCTATGTATGACTCATCTAGCCGCCATTTTAATTAACTTTTTATAGCTAACTATATAATTTTGCTAGTTCAGCCCTTTTTTTCGAGACCAATATAAAGGCGGTTGAAAGAGGTACATTTTTAAATACTAAATTTGTCCCATATATAAATTTATTGAACGCCATTTTGTAGCGTCAACCGTCAAGCATTTTACACTTTTTATATTTAGTTATATTTCACTAGTCAACTTATTTTATTTGATATTAATTACGACCACTCGGTTGCATGCAAGTTTTAGAACTCGAGAAAACACCAAAGCAACTGTTCTTTGGTGCTTATATCTCACTGAGTTTCGAACTGAACTACAAAGTTTTTCTCAGGAATAATTTGCGAAACCCCTGTTTGTAATCTAATATTCTAACTTGTAACTTGTTAGATGTAAATATATATATATATATGATTTTTCCAAATTTGTTTTGCCTATAACTTTGCCGATTACAAATCGGTTTATTTAAAAATATTTAAGTAATAACTTTAAAGTCATGCTTTTCTATAAATAGTAATAAACTTGTATGCTAGGACAAGCAATTTTTAATTTGTTTGCTAAAAATAAAAATAGAAAAATAGAAGCAGTGGTATTTAGTTATCAAGGGATGGTGCTGAATTTTAAAGTATTTAAATTAAATACCTAAATTGTCCTATATATAAATTTATTGAACGCCATTTTGTAGTGTCAACCATTAAGCATTTTACAATTTTTATATTTAGTTATATTTCACTAGTCAATTCATTTTATTTGATATCAATTATGACCACTTAGTTGTCTGGAAGTTTTTAAACTCGATTAATTTTGATATGGGGATAAACAGAGGCAGTTGTGTTTTGTTGCTTATATCTCAGAAAGTTATCAGGGAATGGTGCTGAATTTCAATAGCAAACTATTGCCTCACATGCCCATAAGGTTGACAACATGCACAGATTTTTGCAACATATAGAGGCTTCTTAAAGTTGATTTCAACAAACAAATGGACAGACGGACCTATTTGTAAGCTTCAGAAAATATACACGTTATGGAATGATAAGACTATATATACTCATAGTTTAATGGTACAATAAAAAAGTTACGTTGTATAAAAGTTTTTTTTCTATATATTTTTCAAAGCAAATATTTGATATAAATATTATTTATAGTTTCTTTCAAGACCTTTTACTAAAATCATGTCATAAACTTAACTTTAAGCTGTTAGTAAAGTATTTACCGAATCGCTAGCAAACAAAATAAACCACCATTATGGCAACATTTTCAAATAACACAAAAACCAGCAAATAGGATTTTGAAAAAAAAATCTACATAATCATGGCATCACGATCAATAATAACAATCAAAAACTATAACGACAAACTGCAGCGACAAAAAAAAAACTCACGTGCTTAATTTAATAGATCGCAAGAAAAAGACTTTATAACAATCGCATAGGAAAATATTGGAAAATATATTTTCTCTCTGACACTCGACAAGATTGTTGTGTAATACAAATACCCACAGGGGTTAGAATCCTTTTTATTTTCCTATTCCTTCGTCTCATTTAATGCCTGACACTTTCTAAAAAAAGTGCTGTTTTGTAGCGTATTCTTTTTTTTTATTTAAATCAACATTTGGATTATCATACAATTTGCAATCAAAAACTCATAAATCGTTTTCTTTTCCATATTCTCTGTGTGTTTGAGTGTCTATGTTGCTTGCATGCTTAGTGTCATACTATTGCAAACTATTTACTCTCTTGTAACATGCAGTAAAGTTTCGTTGCTATTTGCTGCCTTTAAGGGTTCTACTAGAGCGTATCTTCTTTTGCTTTAGCTTAAGTTTGTTTGTATGAAAAAAAAATGCAAATTACTTTTCAATACCTGATCTAAAGTATGACTGTTGCATTATGGCGTTAATTTTTATTTATTTATTTTTTTCCCCGATTTAGATCTTCAAGATCTTATTTTTTATGAATTATGAATTTATAAGCCTTTAAATGTTGTGAAGTTTGTTGTTCATTTTCTTTAAGCACAATTTATGACAAAAAGCTGACGACGATGCTCATTAACACTTAGGGTAGAACATCAATCATTACAATAGGATTACAATGAATACATTATCAGATTAACTTTAAGGTACGTCTTGACGTAAGAGATAAAAAGCAAAACAATTAAAGGTTTTCATTAAAAATTTTAGTTGAGTTTTTAAATAATGCAAAGTTATTAGCTAACAGTGTTATACGCGACTGTACCAAAATTTTGTTTTGCTATTAACAACAACAACAAAGCAAATCGTTTCCATAACAGGCAACAGCAATATATTTTTATTTATTTAAATATTTTTCTTATAGAAAAAAGGAATAAATTTTAATTTTTTAAAAGAGCTGAGGAAAAAAGTAGCCTGCAGAGGAATTAAAATTGTTTATGGAAATGTTTGTTTGGTTTAAAAACCAATTTAAGGGAAATTGAACTTTTTTGTCCAACCAAATTATAGTGCAGGCGCAATGTCAGTCGGTTTCATTTAGCCAATTCACCTCTTCTGTTCAAAATGGAAATCCAAAATTAAATAGAACCCTGGAATGGCAGCTCCTTTCACAAATTTGCAATTTCTAGTTTATGACTATTCTTGCTTCACTGTTTTTGTAAATGAACTAATTTTTTTTTAAACTAAGCCTTAGCATTCATTGTTTTGTTTTTTTTTATCATAAAATGAATAAATTTAAATTTAAAAAAAAAACATAAATTTTCTTGGGAGCCCCGGTGGACTAGTAAGTACTGTACTAGTCTGGCAGTCTGGGGGTTGTGGGTTCGATTCCCGCCAGAGACTCTGGTCTGTTTTCCTACAACGGGCAAATGGTTTTCGTTACTCAGCTCGGTTAGTCAAATTTTAATATAATTTGTAATTGTATTGTAATAAAAATAAAAAAAAAAATTAATATAGTTTCTTTTGATAAGTCATTTAACAAACAATTCATATATTTTAATAAAAACTTCCTCCCCCAAAACACGTAGGCTGCATCCGCGCCTGAACATAAGCATTCAAAATAAATATTCATCATGAGGTCCAAGTTAAGTACTACAACAAAATGCACACGAAATGGCAATGTTAGATATATTTCATACCCTTCACCTGTGGTTTCAAGGGAGTTATAGCTTTGTCTATCCATTTGTAATTTATTTCTGATCCCATAAACTATATATCTGTGGCTTGGAGCTAAAAGGGCCAATGTCAAAATATATACTTTTGAGAAAATTGGAATTATACTTTAACTTTTGTAGGTGCTTTCAAAGTGACATTGACCAGCACTTTATTTATGAAGCTGTTCTACGTTTAGTAGGAGTTTAGCTGTTTTACCAAAATGAAATAGAGCAAGAAAACAAATCTAAAATAATGATAAACTCAAAAGAGCAAGGAAGTGACATTGGCCCTTTTAGCTCCAAGCCACAGATATTTTCTTAGGTCTGCCTGTCCCTGTGCTGGTGAAATCAACTTTTAGAAGCCCCCACGTGTAGCACAGATCTCAAATGTACGGCAATAAATTGCTAAAGGATTCCATCACAATCGCTTCATAGCTTTCAGAGATATGAGCACATAAGCGCTACTAGCTCTGTTTTTTTCCTATATTTTTGCATTTGTCAGCACTAGGAAAATTTATAGACATGTTCGCTACTATTTGTAGATATCATATGTCACTATTGAATCGGTTTAAGTAAAGTTTTTGATTTCTTGTATACGAGGTCTGGGTTGGACACCTAATGAAAGACTCCGGGCTCTTATAAAATTTCCAACTCTTAAAAGCCGTAGACTAGTGTTAAATCCAACATTTATTTTAAAGTTATTAAATGGGAATATCACTTCAGAATTTCTTGTTGGTAGAATAAAAAGCAATATTCCTTTCCGTCCTTCTAGAAAATTTTTTTTTATATTTTAAATATTACACTACAAATTATAACAATTTTGATCTTTTACGTAAAATTTGTCAAAATTTAAAAAAAAATTAATTTTTACTTTTACCCTAATAAAAATCTAAATGAAGTTAAGAGAGATACTATTTTACATCTTAATATTGTGTCTTCATCATAAGATTGTATTTTCTTAAAAGCTTGAACTATTTTACACATTAAAAATTTTTGTTAAGATTTATTATTATTGTTGTACGTTTGTAAGAAATTTTTCGATAAACCTTAAAAAATAAATAAAAACCAAGTTACAGTGCTATATTCGGCCGTACCGAATCTTATATACCCTTCACAACGTGTAGTCATGCAATAACAATTGTTTGTATCACCATTCATCTCATATAAAATACGTGCATACATGTAAAAAACATACCAAAAAAAAATACAAAAAAAAAATATATAAAAAATAAAAAATAGTAATAAAAAAAATTACAAAAAAAAATTAAAAAAAATTTTTTAAAAATTTTAAAAAATTTTAAAAAAAAAATTATAAAAAAAAAATAATAAAATATAAATAATATATTAAATAAAATAATTTTTGTTTGGCTCAGCTGGAATCCGATGCCACGTTTACTTTAACCAATATGTATGTAGGTTGTTGTTGTAATTGTGAAAAAAAGCGGTGGTCGTGGTTTTTTGCTCATATCTCAGAAAGTTATGGGGCGATTGTGCTGAATTTCAATAGCGATTCATTCCTGGATATTTCCAAGAGATTGATACCATACACAGATCTGGGGAGCATATAGTTGCTTCTAAAAATTGATTTCAACCAACATACGGACAGACGGTCACGGCTTAATCGGCTCCTCTTTTCATAAGCTTTCAGAAAATATATACTTTATGGGGTCGAAAATGAAAATTGTAGAAATTACAAACGGAATGACAAAGCTATATATACCCTTGTACACCACAGGTGAAGGGTATAATAAAAGGACTTGACTAGTAGAATACCGCAAACTATGTAAAAATTCAAAATCAAAGAAGGCTTCGGAAATAATTAAGCAAATTGTTGTATAACTGCAAATCTTAAGTCTACGCTACACTATGTACATGATAGTGTATAACTCTTTGTTGTTCTTTTTTTTTTTTTAAATCCGTTATGTGATTAGGAAATTATATTGTAATTAATGAAAAATTTCTTATTAAATAATCGATTTTATACACCGCAAACCCCATTAAGAAATTTCATGCCCTATTTTAGAAACTTTTAGCGTTTTTTCTTTTTTTGTTGCCATTAATTCCAAATTAATTTCGAATTAAAACAAAATAATTTTCTTTTTCAAAATGTGCTTAATCATTACGAATTAAATGTAGGCTTGAAAGCCATCATAAACACCATTTAAACCCTCATATTTCATGGCATACTCCATGCTGCACCAATTTTCGAAAACGATTTAAAATTACAACCCACTGAGAGCTTTTGTTACAGAAAAACTACAAAAAAAAAAAACGTTTTGATCTTTTAAAAACACTATGATCTTGTTTAAAGAACTCAATTAAATTTATGTTTTTTTTTCTTCTTCTTATTTTCGTTAAGTGTTGAAAACAATTTTTCAATTATGGCTTCCATTGCGAACCAGTTTGAGTTTTCTTTTTGTTTTTCATTCTTTTGCTCCAAACAAAAAGCTAAATTGTGATTGGGGAAAAAACTACAGTTATGGCACGTGTCCATAGACATGGTTGTGGCTGAAATTGACCATATAAATTATGAAGAAAAAAACTTACAGCAAAACTTTAACAAAGGCAAGTAATTTTTCAATTAGTTAACGAAATTATTTAATAGACTGAAATAAAACATACTTTTTAAGGAATATTAAAAGTCTGTTATTAACACAGATTAAAATTTAAATAAAAAACAGGGGCCGAATTACGGCTTTCGAACGTGATCGAAATTTGAAAATTCTTATTAGAATCTCTATACCTAAAGCACAGCGAACTCGATCGTTCGAGTAAAATTTCGATCGATATCGAATGCCGTAATTCGCCTCCTGAGTTTTGCGGTCAGAGTTTCACTACCTAGACCGTATGAAATTGAAAAACACTCGTATTTTAAGCTCTGTCGAATAGAAAAGCCTACGATTTCGGGAGATAATTAGGTAAGGTTGGGGTAGATAAGGTAATTTACGTATGCAACTATGCAGGTTGTGGGCTCTAAAGAAATTAAGTACATTTGATAAATCTATAATTTCAATTTAGTCGATATTTCGACTAGATCAAGAATCCAGTTCTTTCAATACAAGTCCTTCGAGATTTCCAATTTAAATTCCTTAGCTATTTCAAATTCGGCACATTGGCGACGTTAATGTTCTCACCTCTAAAACGACCCCACAATACATTGACAAAGATAAATTTACAAAATCTCATCCTCTTCATGTCGTTTTATCAAAGAGTCCTTTGCTAGGAAGTTGAGTTCTCATTTGGGTCTACACTAATTTCCTTATTGTTGGCCTACTTTTGTTGTTTTTTTAAGACTAGGGTCAACCCATAGTATATTCGTCTTTTTATCGACGGCAGTACTTTGACACTTTCTGAAGTGTTTCTCCATCGCCCAAACCTTAAGTTCATTTTTGAACCTCTGAAAGGGTTAAGCTTTTTCCAAGTTTATGGTATTCGAAAATGATTCCATTTTTGATAATTTTTTATCATATTCGTTTACGGTTTTCCCGTAATGGCCTGGTATCCATTATATATCTGGACGTTCACAATTTGCATGTGAGCTTATCTCACTCTTGCATAGCAGAACGTGGCGAGATTGAACTTGTTCGTTCATTCGAATCTTTATAACTAAATCGCTATCGGTGAAGATACAAATCGGAGCTTAGTTATATTTGCCATAATCTCAGCCTGAAAACAATATTGTGATTTGGTAGTATTTACCTCTGTTTTATAACCCATTTCAGTACCTTCACCAATCTTTGATCCGTCTGCAGAAAGATATGTATATGATCGATTTTATCACATATTACCTCTGTGATGTTTCCCGTTGATAACAAATCGAATATTTCTTGGTTTTATGGTCTCTTTGGTTTGGTCTTAGGTTTTATGGTCTCTTATCAACCATTCACCAATTACAATTTTGATAAAGTTTTTAATCCCAGAGATAAGTAATGAAACCCAAACACAAATCTTCAAGTTTGCTAATTGACTTAGGATCATACTTTAAGTAAAAAAGCCAAGTCCATCTGTCTATCCATATGAGTGTAGCACAAGATAAACAGGTTTGCAATTTGAACATATTTCAGGTCAATTTAAACATAACTTTTCGAGACCGATAACTAACTGAAATGATTTTATTTATAATATTTTATTAAAAATCCTTTCAGAGTTGCCCTTTAACAAAATTCTTAATTTTCTAACAAATATTTTTATTTAAATAAAATTTAGTAGAAGCAGAGATTGACACAAATAGCCTCCAAGAAAAACTTCATAAAACTCTGTCAATATTGTGGTGCAATTTATAATCAAATCGGCGTGTAACGATTTAAATGTTCATACTTATTTAGTTTTGCTATTAATAACATTTCCTTATTAATTTTATTACATTTGTCAAAAGTTTTGCGAAAATAATCTCAGATTCCCAAAACTATTTTAAACATAAATTAACAATTTTAACGATTTTCAAATGTTTTTCGAACATTTATTGCAGTTGTATTTGAAAAGAAGTGGGGGCCCCCGGCTAACCGTTACATGTCATCAGATTATGTGAACAGTAAAAAGAGTATTTATTTACTCGCTGTCTCTACACTATCTGAACAATTCATTTCCACTTAATGTTTAGGCTTTTTTTAAAGAATCTTTATGAGTCGTAACAGTTTCTACGAACAACAAACTGCAATTTACTCTAAGCAACAACAAAAACTGCTGATGCAATACCAAAAAATTAAAAAAAAAAAGTTGCGTTCAAAAAAGATTTTCTTTACACACATAGAGACACACATAAATTAACATTTAACACACCAGAAACCTTAAGAAAATGTTTAAAGAAAATAAAAATCTACCATCATCATCAGCATCATGAAGATGCGTTAACACTAACGGTCAAAACTATAAAAATCAACAACAAAACAACAAGACATATACGAGATGATTGTAAAAAGATTGTGTTAGTGCAGTACAGTGCAGTGCTTTTAAATTACAACAAGAGTTTATTTCAAGTCACTTGCAAGTGGCTACCGTATTACTTTCTTCAGGACGGTTGGTTTAGGCAGACAGACAGACAGTTATACAGCAGGCAAGCGGCCAGCCAAACTGTTTTTTGGGTTCTAAAAGAATAATTATTGGAAAAAAAGAAAGTTCGTTAAGAATTTTATTTCTTTTAATTTAAAAAACCAACAACAATCAAATAGAGTACAAAAGTATGCCTTTAATGTTAAAACATTTTTAACGCCTTTTTTTTACAAAAAACAAAAAACAAAACATTTTTTAATAATCTTAAGTTGAGGAGCAAAACCAGCGTAATGATTTTTAACACTTCTTTTATATGCACTAAACTAATTAAATTTAACCGATTGCGTGTGAAAGAAGAAAAATTCGGGAAAATGAAGTCTTAAATTAATTTCATTTAAAGCACTAATTTCGTGAAGCTTGAAGACTATTATCTTGTTAGACTAGGGTTCTCAAGTTCAACTCCTAGTATTTATTATTAAATTTAAAAGATTTTTTTTTTTTGAAAAGATGTAACGATATTGAAAGAAATCGCTAGACTAGTCAATAGAGTGTCAGTTAAAAGCTTATGGGTTCGATTCGATCCCTTTAATATTTAGAAATATGAGTTAATAAATAAACAAAAATATTAATAAACTATTAAGATGGATTTTTTTCAATGATATTTAATGGGTTAATTCACATACACTATGATACGAGATTATGTAAGTGTGGCTAAGTAAAATGATTATTTCTACAAATTATTACATTTGTTTTCTTCATCTTTTTTTTTTAATATTAAATATTTTGATGTTCTTTTTTTGTTGTTGTTTCTTTGCTCTTGGAGATACACAGCAACAACAACAACAAAAGAAGTCATTCGGCTATTTACCTTATTTGACCGTGTTAAAACCTTCGATTGTAGGCTTTACTATACCAGCACGCGCCTGCTCAGTCATTTTCTTCAGCTGAAGCTTTATTTCATTTATAATTTAACTTAATCGTTTTAAACGCACATGAGCACATACACATACATACTTACATGTATATACCATAAACACTTCAACTTCAAAAACTTCTTCTGTTAAAAGTAGTCGTAAACAAGCATAAGCAAAAGTGTTTTGTCATTCTTTGGAGCAGGAATAAAAAGCTCAAGTGTTTTGTACGACTTCTGATTACTCGAGATAAAAAAAAAAATATTTATTTGTACCTCAGCTTAACCACGTGTCTTTTATGTTATATTTTTTTAATTTTAACTTCAGATACAGAGACGGCCTGATCTTGGCTCGTACTTCTTCACATAACTATTTAATCGTTTCGTAATGATTTCTTTAATCATTCTAATTTGAAGGAGTTTTCACTACAACTTCTTTCATCAACATCGCCATCATCACCAACATCATCATCGCTGTCGTTATATTCTTAATGCTTGGTTGCCATCTATTACACAGGTGTCTTTCCGCGGAACTTGTTGCAGTTGTTGGTTTAAGTTTAATAATAGAAGAGTTTCTTTTATAACTTAATATCTTGATGAAGTTATTTGTTTCTGCAGTAATTTAAACATTTTTACATTTTAAGTGGAAACATTTAAGTAAGTGGTTTAGAATTAAATAATTTTAAAACTTTTTTAATGATTAAATCACACTTAAGCACAGAAAATCTGTCTGTACAAATTAAATAAAAAAGATTAACAGAAATCAAATGTCTGTAAAACACATGCAGCCATTCAGGGTGCCGTTGAATTTCAGCTTCTGTAAAATAAATTATAATAATTTTGGAACTTAGGAAAGTTTTCGTGTTTTTTTTTAACTTCATGCCGACAAAACATATGTAAACGCTAACCACTGAACTTTGAAGAGTAAATTTCAGAGAAGTGTCTAACAAACCTTCCATTCCTATACAAAACTTACACTGTAATCATGTTTTATTAAATAAACACTCAAATGTTGTTTAGAAACTTCACAAAATTGCCGTGTTGTTGTACTTTTTTCTCCGCTCACAGTGATCATCTTGAGACGATGCGATGATGCACACAAATAACTAGCTTTTCCTATTTATTACGGTATGTGACTCTCCTATGACTAGGCAGTTTTCCCTCTAATGGAGATTGGACTACGTAGAGATGCCGTCATTGGTCCTATGACCTTGAAAATGTTTGGGTAGACTGTTATAAATTTAAATATACGAGACTACATGCACCAGGGATGCGCAGTAAAGAAGAATCTTGGTTGCTAGTATGTGGACCCTAAATACGTGATGGCATCCAGTTTCTTTGTGGACTTGCCAAAGCTCATCGTGGGCTCACATTCTTTCTCCAGTTCTGAATTGAATATTAAATGGATTTATATGGGAACAGGCATGACAATGACCAAGAAACTCAAAATTTTGCACGTTTATGTGATTTTCTTTTATTCAAGCATGTCTAACAAGCTGCACAGGTTGAACATAGACTTGCCACCGGAACCATAAAAATCAAGGCAACATCATGGACCTGTCTCGTCAGACCATCAATTTGATTACAAACGGACAGGCAGCATAGAATATGTATCCTGGTGTATTAAGGGTGTTAGAAGTATGCAGACGACGAATTTTTTCTCGCCGAATATTATGGTTCCCATCCTTTATATAAGGTGAAGAGTTGTGGTGGTATTTTGTAGTTTGAGAGGTATGCCACTCACACTGCACTGCAGATAAAGGACAGTGAGGATAATGACCAAATGGGACAATAGCTGTTGGAGTTTATAGAGTGTCGTGAGCTACTAGTTCTGAATAGAGGTGTCGAATCTACCTTCGTGGATACACGCTGCATACTGGTAAACCACATCATCTGAGAAAGGCGGACAGATTAACTGTATCGGATTGCAATAAATACGAAGAGTACCTTTCGAGATATCATTATGATTAAGAGAATAGTTCAGTGGATAAATTCTAGTGTTAAATTTGCTTTCAAGAATGCGTGTCTTTTTACCGTATTGGATGAGAAGCTCCTACATCATGGTGTAGTAGGAAACTGAAATACATCAAAAGGAGCACTAGAAGGTTCTTTAATCGTCCCATGATCGAGTGAGACTCAAGCTCTTTAGGTGATTACAAGAGGAAATGGAGTATGTGGAGCGAATTCCGATCAAGTGTAATTTATATATTTAAAGTGGGAAGTCTGCAAAAGATGATATCTAGGGATCTCTTCTCTAAAAAAAAGTCTTTTTACCAGAAGCTTATTATCATATGGCTCGTGAGTTCTCATTAACAGAGGAGATAGTGAGACAAAAAAGGAAAGGAATACTCAAGAGAAAATAACTCTTAATGTATTTAGAATTGAGATTCTGCCTTTTATAAAATTTATTTAATATTTACACATAGAGCAGATTGATTTAATATTTTTTAGAAAAAAAGAACAATAATATATTCATAGCTTGGATAATATTTTTAATACTCGACTTTCACATTAGGCAAATAATTGAGCAAACAGAAGTAACCACTAAAATGTGTACGTTCCTGCTCTAGTAAATAATTTAATTTATTTATTAAAAGTTGTCTTAATTTAAACAATTTTCTTTATATATCCAGCTATATTAGGTACAAGAAAAATCTAAAAACATTAAATAAGCATTTACCGAAAAAAGTGACAACGTTTATACATATGAGCAAATATTTACCAAATGTGTACGTATGCAGCTCACTTTAATTATATAAAAATGTTGTTTGTTAAACATTAAACATTATAACTTAATTGTTGTCAGTAGTTCTATTAAATACCCCTGTAATAAAATAATAATTCTTAATTTCATATTCCTTTTATCTCATTTTGCAATTTCTACCGTTAGAGGCGTATTTATTGTGTTTTATTAGAAAATTATTTTAAACACATGAAAAAGCGAAGATGTCTGTAAGTAGTTTAACTTAAATTAACCAACAGCCATAGCATTACCAACAACTGGAGTATGTAATCAACAACATTGTTATAAATCATATTGATACATTTGCTCTGGTAGTGGAGGAATCCAATACATTGCTGCCGCATACGGTAGAACTTGGCAGTAAATGTGTTTGCATGTTAGAGAACCAAGTTTTTGTTAAGTAAATGACTCAATGGCTAAAAACTGATATTTCAAATTACTACAGAGTTTTTGTTTTGTTTTCATAATTGACTTGAAGTGTGGCATAAGATTTCCTTTGAAAAAGACAACAACAAATTTTTAACTTAAAAAAACTGGTCCGATTTTGCTATTTCGTCGTTTCGTGCATTTGTTTAAAGAAGTAAATCATAATTTTGTTGTTTTTATGCTGTTTTGGCGCATGCTAGCTGTGTTACCGTTTGCAAGAGAATTTCTTTCGAAAAACCAACAGCAGCAATAATATTGGAAATAATACCTACTGGTAGCTTACATACACAATAGTGGCAGGCAGCAGCTTCTTCAATAGAATCAACAAATTTACTGCATCACAGAAATATAAAACGATCATACTTGGAAAATTAACAGTCATAAATAAAGTTATAGAATTTATAAAAAAAAAATAAAAAAAAAACCAGAGATGGTTGTAATATTACAATTTTTTAAGTTTTTTCGATAAATGAAATGTATAAAGCTGGAGTTACATACCATGCGTTCTATCCGTTGTTCCGTTTTATGATTCTGTCAAAAAGTAGAATCAGTGTAATTGTATGTGACAAGTTACACGGCAAAACGCAAAGAATTCATAAACGTATCAACGTAGCAAACTAGGTTTACTTTCTACTTTTGTATCCGTCACATAAAATGATGAATAAATGTCAGCTGTTGTTGATAGCCATGGATGACAAATAATAATTGTTTCTTAATATTATCGATAAATCTGTTTGTGTGGTGAATTAATTTTTTCTATTTTTTTGTGTTAAAGAATGTTTTTAATAAAAGAAAAAGTATTCGAAATAAAGTTTACAATTACTTTTAACAAAAAAATTACACAAAAAATAATTTTAAACACAATTTTTTCATTACCAAAATTTTTATTCTATTTATCGATAGCGGTTATGTGCAGAGTGTCATCTCTGTTTGTTTATTATTAAAAGAAAACAAGTGCAATGAAGGAGATGGTTATTAATGCTCGTGTTATTTTTAACACAAAATATCATGAACATAAACTCAATGAATTCCATAAATTCCCTTAAAATGTCAATTTCACTTTCCATTTTGGCAAAATTGTTTTTAGTTAATAAAAATATAAACACAACAGCTGAATAAAACAAAAAAGCAGATGCATAAAACGCATTGTGTGTAACTTGAATTTAGAAACGTATAAAATGGTGAAAAAGTATCAAACGCAACAACGCATGAACAGCTAACACTCCATAAATAAGAACTTTGTTGGCAAATTACTGTCTATCGCAAAGATTGTTTTAAACAAAGCCTTTTTTAAGAAATAACTGTTATAATTTTTTTTAAATGCTGTTGTATAAAATATATCTAATAGAGAATAGCTTTATGTAAAAATTTTCACAAAAAATTTTTATATACAAAATTATCTATAGAATTTACTGTTATACACAATACTCTACAATACACTGTTATACACAAAAGTTTTTTTGGAAATAATATTTCTTTAATAAAAACTCTACGTCTTATACTGTTTTAATAAAAATTTTCTCTGACAATATATATTATATATAATCTATATATAAAAAAATTAATGCCACTTTGCGTTGTAATTTTATAACTCAAGAACGGGCTCACCCATCCGAACCAAATGTTTAGGCTTTGTTCGGACTATCCGTCGAGCGGTTTACGGGTAAAAAGGGTAAAATTGGTAACTCAGTATCTCCGGGCTTAATAAAGATATCACAAAAATTCAGAAAGAACCAAAGAGCCTGTTAAAAATAAATGGATAGGTGACTGGCACTTTTTGGAAATTTTGAGTTTTAAGGGGATAAAACGAGTAAAAACTGAATTTTGGTACTTTTTTGAACAGCATTTATCTTTGAGAGGAATAGCAATAGAAAAAAAGTAAAATAGTAGTTTTAATCTTCTTAAAACAATCTACAATGAATTTTTGTACTTTTTTGGTAATTTTGGAATTTAGGGGGAAAAGAGCTAAAAACGGGTAATATTGTATTTTCGGACCTAATGCATGTAGCACAAAAATTCAAAAAGATACTACAAGGCTAATGGCTTTTTTTTGGAAATTTGATAATCCAAGGTGATAAAATGGGTAAAAAAAAAAAATTTAGGTACAATTAACTGATCTGTAAAAAGGATGAGCGAATCAAAAATATTGAAACGAACAAAAGATACTGAAAATAGCTAGCAATTAAAATTTTTTTTTTTTTAATAAATGAATTTCATGTTCCAATTATTTTTTTTTTATTATTTCACATTATACGTAGTATATAGAAAATACAGTTATGTAGGGTTCGAAGATACTATTATATTTAAAATATTATACTGCCTTTAATGGTATAAAAAACATTTTCGCTGATAAATATTGTTATATGTACAATATTTTTCAAAGGAATTACTGTTATAAACACAATTTTTTTATAAAAAACTGTTACTATTAAAGTTTTGCATAGAAAAAAAACTGTTATACTTAAAATTTTATTAAGGAAAAATTTTTATATTGAAAATACTATATGGGCTAATCCGAAAGTTTTTAAACCAGAAGCAAAATTTTAAAATTGTCCATATTCCAAATGTTTGTTAATGGAATAATAGGATACATATTCAAGCTTTAAAATATATAAGCAATAAGGTTTTACGGAGGTTTGTTTGTCCTTGGCAGAGGCTAACGTAAACGTACCTCTTGCTTTCATTTATTTTTGTAAAAAAGGGGTATTTTTAATGGTCAAAAAAGTGAGCAAAACAGTCGTTTCAGTATATAGCGTTTAGCAAAACTTTAATTTGCTTAATTTTCTTTTATTTGCGATACAAATCATATTTGTAAGTTATCTAAAATATATTAACAATTTGAACTAAAAATGGGTACACTGTGTGTAACGTCCGTAACGGAAAATAGGGTTTTTTAAGTTTAACAGAATGAATTTTAATAATTTTGTTTTCCAAACTAGCTTTATAAACAGAGTTTTTATGTACTTTAATCTGATGAAAAAAAAGAAATACCATGTAAATTTCTTCGATCTTTTTATATTAATATATTGTTCTTATTTATTCGAGCTTAAGATCACACTAACAATTGTTATAAATTGTATAAACTTTCCCTGAAGAAGCTACCCAATGTGGTAGCGAAATATCGGAATAAAAAAATAATTTTTATAAAAAAAGTGATCTTAAGCTCGAATAAATAAGAACAATATAAAAAGAAATACCTTTATTACACTTTTTTTTTAAATATAAATGACAAGGTGTGTAACGTACGTGTTAATATTATGAGGTGGAAGTAAGTGTATATAATAGGTTTTCACCTGCTGAATCTGAATCTGGGCTTTAAATTGCTCTAGGTTGCCGAGAACCCGAAAAACTTAACCTCAAAGTAACAAAAAGTGTTTTTAAATAACATGCGATCCCCCAATCTGCAACTTAAATTGAGATGAATTTCAAATTCTCCTGAAACCTAAAATAATTCTTAAAAATCAATAATTAGTAATTTGTAACCATGTTGTAAACCGCTACCCCGATGTCCTCCTTAAAATATTTGGCGGTACGCTCATGCATGCAATGTTTAAGTACTGGATTTTCCGTTAGAAATTAGGAATTTTTTTACTACTTCGCATGGAAAAGGAGCGGTGGACGGTGTTGGTGCTGTTGTTAAGCGAAAACTTTGGCAACTAGTAAAAGCCCTAAATCTCATTGCAAAAAACGCTCGACATTTTCACAAATTAGCAAAAAGAAATGTAAATGGCGTTTTCCTAATTTACGTTGGTAAAAATTACGTCAAAACTATATCTGACGAAATATCAAAAACATGGATAAATGTAAAAAATATCCAGCTCTTAAACCATATCGTTATTTTTCGGGCTTTTCCAATGACAATATATACTATAAAAGTAGCTCGAACAGCTGGGTCTATTAAGCATAAGATACAATGTTAAACATTTAAATAAACAAATAAATAAATGAATATAAGCTAATATAAGAGTAGTGAAATATTTTTTTGTAACTAATAAATTAATAATTACAAGGTTAAAAAGATTTTTAAATACATGAATGTTTTTTATATACACAATTTGGTTTAATGGAAAAAGTGTAACGTCCGTAACAGACAAAAATTAAGATTTTTGCTTAACGGAACTACTTAGACTTCTTTTCTAAGCAGGATTGATATCGTCATATATTCCAGTTAATTTTTTGTGTATGGAATTTTTTTTGTCTATTATGCAAAATTCGCTAAAAAAAATGTGTAAATGCACATAAGCCTCAAAATCGACTTCCATTTTTTGTAACGTCCGTAACGGAACTTTAAGCTAGCATAACTTTTTTTCAAGAACAGTTAACCTTTAAGTTTAAAACAAGTTTTGAAGAACTCCCAAAGAACTGCATTTTGCAAAAAATTTCATGAAAATATTCCAATGTGAACGCCAGCTGTGTCAATCTTAACAAGCAAATTTGCGTGCGAATGTAACGTCCGTAACGCAGGATTAGCCCATATAGCTTTTTTTCCTCATACAAAAACATAAATGAAAATACTGTAATATACGCAATAAATATATAAAATAAATATAATTTCCTCATACAAGTACTAGTATAATAAAATTTTGTAAATAAAATACTGTTATACACATAATTTTGTGTAGGAAAGTTGTATATATATAAAATATTCTGTACCTTATACCGGTATAAAGAACATTTTCTTTGATTAATATTGTTATAAAAAATTTTTTTTCTAAAAGTACTGTTATACATTAAATTTATTTAGGAAAAGCCTTTATTTTAAAAGTATTCTACAGCCTTATATTTTTATACATACAATTTTTAATGTAAAAGAACTGTTATACATGAAATTTTATTAAAGAAAAACTGTTATTAATTTTTAATTTAATTTAAATTAAATTATTTTTAAATAAATCATCTCACTTTTTCCAAAACAATATTAATATCGTTTTCCAGCCCTGCATTAAATTGTCTTTATCTTTTAAGTTGTATGTACAAAACATTAAAATGCCCCTTTTTGCAAATAATTTCAAATAATAATAACAACATCTATTTGCTACTCGTACAACAGAAATAAAAACTACAACAACAAATAAGCAGACATCGAGGAGCATATAAATATATTATTACTACCAACCAAACCAAACTGTATCTTACTTAGTCATTTTTTTAACACCTGCTTTGATATTTGATTTTTATGCTTTATTTTGTCGCTATTATTGCAACAAGAGTTCTATGGCAGATAGTAGAAAAATACTATATACTTTGTAGTAACTGCATAGTAAAGATGCTGATTTTGTTTTTTTTTTTGTTTTTTTTTTGTTTTACTGCAAATGCAACGATCATTTACAAGTTTAAGAATTTTTTTTACAAAGTGTGGCGTCGCACATGCGCCCGTAGATCCAATTTTGCACATTAAGTAAGTTGGAGAGCAAAAAATCAAGAACAACAAAAAAACAGACAAAAATAATAATAAAATAGCAAGTTTAACGTTACCAAAACAGGTTTGCCAAACTGGACATCTCATCTAAGCTATAGAACCCTTCTTCTTTCGTTGGCTGTTTAGACCATATATTTTTTGTGTGAGTTTTTTCATTTTTTGTTCATGTTGCAAACCGCTTCCTATTATACGAAAATGTCTTCTCCTTAACGTGATTTCCAGGTACGAGTGAATACTAACAACAAAAATTTAATATGCATCTGATGCATGTATAATATCTAAAGCAAAAAAATAAATAAAAAATAGTCAAAAACAAAAATATATCTAATTCGAAAAAGAACACAATTCAGCATCAAATGCACGTTCGTATAGATAACAAGATTAAAATCTTAAACAACTACATCAGTGTGGAATAAAAAAAATTTAAAAATACTAGAAGTAGAAAAAACAAGAGTATAATTGGTAATAGTTCTGAAGATTTAATGTTGAAACGGCTAGATGGCCAGTTGTTGTTGTTATTGGTTGTGTATAAAAAAGATTTGTTGCATCTTCGTTTTTATTTCCTTTTCCACACTTGACATGATCAAATTACATTTAGACGAAAAATCCTTTAGGTTGTCATTATATTTAATTTACAGTTACTTATACATCTTACCAACACTCGTACACTCTCTCTCTCTCTCTCTCTCTCTCTCTCTCTCCATGGAGACAGACATTCGTTAAGAAAATTATATGTTTATTAGACAAGATCACTGTTGCCAACTTTTTCCCAAAGAATATCGCTAAAATAAGTAGAAAAATAGCTAGAAAATAGCTAAAAATTAAAAATTATCAAAGTTTTAGCGATAAATCGCTAATTATTTATTTTTTTTTCAAATTCTACCATAAATTTAACAAAAAGTAGCCAAGTTTTCGTCCATTTTTTTTATTGCGCGGGAAATTTTGCGTTTTATTGCAAAGTTTTTCTTAAATAATGACAGAAGGAAAAAAATAAAAGTACAGTAATTTTTATTACGAAGGCAGCTTTTATTAATTACATTTTAATACATAATTCACATATGTATGAAGGTATGTAAAAAAATTCAAGAAATATATGTACGTACACATGTGTACGTTATATTAAAATTCAAAATAATAATGTTTATCAAGTATTACTAATTACTTTATATTTATAATATGCATACTAAAAACATTTTGGGATTTATTCACTAAAAGTCTATAGCCAATACTCTATATTCTCGCTTTTACATGTAAAATTGTAATCTAATTTCTTTAATGTTGATTTAAATACATATGTATATCGTAATTGAAGCTGTCGCATCGGCCACTTCAGCCAAGCTTAGAAATGTTAACACAATTTGTTGTATTTCGGTACTGAAAATAATTATTAAAATACCTATATCAAAAAGAATATTTATTTTAAATTTATGTACCACTTGATGACACCAACGTCTATTGATTTATTTCCTTATACACTATATCTAGAACCTGATACATCGTTTCTAACTTCCATTAACCCTCTCACCTATGCAGATGACTTGTGTTTGTACAATTTTGCAGACAGGGAGCACCTGCATCAATATCGTCTTTTTAATCTTGCATTACCCAGGACTTAAACTTTTAATGGCAAGTGTTTGATTTTATTAGTTTTTTTTTTTTTGCAATATTTATAATTTCTTCCAAGCAATTTTTAAATAGTTTTTCTTTTGTATAATTTACAAACTCAGAACTCAAATTATTCGAGCTATAAACTTTGCAAGATAAAATTTGTTTTTGAATTTGAATGTACGTGGTTTTTGAATTTCAGATGCCATAATCTGTATTAAAAAGTGTATTGAAAATAGCATTCGCCTTACAAATGAATTGGTAGCTACTCTTTAAGAATGTATACAACAAATGTATTTAAAACACGTTAAAAACTAACATCGCAAAAATCGCTAGATTTCCCGCTAATAGCTAAATCATATTTTTTCCCGCAAAAAATGTTTAAAAATCGCCAGATTTGATGAGAAAATGGCTGAAATGGCAACAGTGGACAAGATGTTATAAATTGTTGATTTGTCGCTTTTTCGAGTTATTTTTTATTTTTTTTTGTATTTGTAGATTACCATTAGTCAATGTTGTTTGTGGTGTTAATTGTAATTGGTTTGGGTTGTTTATTAAATTATGAAAGTTGCTCTTGTACTAGTGTAATGGATCATGTACCCTTTTTTTAATTTTTGGAAGACACTTCCTCAATTATACCCACCTTAAAGGAAAAGGAGAAACATGTAATGACATGAACTGCACTTTTTAAAACAATTCGAAATGAATTTGTACAACTTGAACTAAAAGTGAAACGAAAAAATTGCTGGCTGATAGAGGAAGTAAAGCTAAGAGAAATGAATCGAAGTTAAATAATAAAACTTGGATTTATGTTTTTATTTTAAAAAGAAATTTTTCGGAAGATATTAACTATAACATTTAAACAATTTCGAAAATTGTTAAACACAAAGTATTCGATAGAAAAAAAAAATACAAAAAAAAATCTCAAATAGAATATATTATTACAAAAAAATTACAAGAAGAATAAAAAAAAAATTTTTAAACAAATAAACTTGTATCTGGTGGTGTAAATAAAAGTGCCCTTTAAATCATATGCGATCTAGACACTGATAAATTGTTTCTATTCAAAATATTGACTTTCACTGCTCTGCTCAACCAAATGAGTCAGTCGTTTTACGCTTGAACAACGTTGGAAAATATTTAAAACTTATTTCCAAAGAGAGTGCCGTCTTGCCGAAACTGTGACTATAATAAAACGAATTATTGGCTTCTATGTGCAAAAATGTTATGAGAGTAACCTAATAGTGGACAACTGTCAACGTTTGATCCGTAACGACGAAAATTTGGCTTCCAATGCCAAAAGTGTGCAACTCGCCATCGGTGTTTCACGCACCAGAATAATAAGCATTTTACACAAAGATCCCGGATTATTTGAATCATGAATTGAAGGCAAATTATCAATTTTGTTACGATCTTGGAGACTTACAAAAGCTCCAATCGAACATTGAATATGGCCGAAAAATTATCGCTTCTGACTCATTCATATGGCGATTATGCCAATAAATAAAATTTCTGCATCTGAAGAAAATCTAGACGAAATTGTCGACTATTAAATGGATTTTGGAGTGGTCACAACATTGGCCCATATATTTGTTTTCTTTGAAAATACTACTGGAAACGAAATTTCAGTAATGGACGAGCGCTGTATTAAAATGATTACGGAAAATGTGCTGCAATATATAAACTTGGATTTATTTCAATCTTGTTCTTAAAGCAATCACAATGACATACAGCTAAGTAGACAATCGATAATTTCGCTACTAAGGAGTGAGTCAGAGAATATTTATTAGGGTGATCGATTATTCGACATTTTTAAGAAACCGGTTTTCAAATAGTTCGAAATTCAGAATTAAAGACAAAACCGGTTGCTTTTTTGAAAATTAAGAAAAAACCGGTCAACCGTCAAATACATTAAATGTAATTCTTTCTTATACCCATGACAGAGATACATACATATAGGTATAAACTAGTTTGTTCTATGGTTTAATTGCATTTTAAGTTGACACACATTCAATGGCGTTATTATAAAATGCCGTTATTTATAATAAAGATGTTAAAGGACAGACAGTTTTTACCTAAAAGTAAACGAAAAGTTAAGTTAATTCTTCAATTACGTTTAACTTTTAAGGTTAGATTTATAAATTTAAAAATGCCATTGTTTCTCTACATGAAACAAAATATGGCAACTAAATTGCGATTTATATTTTTTTTCTACTTCGACCTTTTTAGTATTTTTTTTAAGTTTTCATTTTCACTAATATAGTGACACAAAACAGTAAATAAATCATTAAAAATCTTATTTTGTTTTGTAACATTTTTAAAGAACTAAATTTGTTAAAAGTAATCGGTTTTTCTCTGGAATCCATGTTAAAAAATAAACTTTGTTACAAGAAGGTTGTAATAATGAAAAATATTAAAAAGTCACTTCACTGCTCACGGTAGTCAAAATTTTCCTTTTATTAACATAAACTTTATAGGCAAGTTGTAATAATGATCCTTTGTGTGCCAAACTATTTTAGTATACAAGTCATATGTTATCATAGATATTAGTTAAGCTATGGGTAGTCTTTAGTACAAGTCGCTAGATTTCATAGAAGCAAAATATTATGAAATTCGAAAATGAGATCAAAAAGTATTGCAAAGTACAATAAATTGGTCAAAAAACTTAACTGAACAGCTGATTATCACAACAAATTACAAGTGCCACAACGTATAAAATACCTGCTCTCCATTTATAACAAATAGTATTTAAGCCCAATTATTTTTCTTATTTAACATTTGTTTTTAAAACAACAAATAAATTTCTGACAATATTATGAAAGAGTATTCAATAAATGTTCTGATTGTTTGGAAATTTTTAGACTAATAAATATAGTATGGAACGTTTGGTTACAAATATAAATGAACATAAAACTAAAAATAAAAAAAACCGGTTTATGTGAGTAAAAAAATCGGTTTATTCGATATTCGAAAAACTAAAATTTAGAAATAAACCGCCAGCTGAAAGAGTAAAAAACCGGGTTTTCCACTGGCTGTAAAACCGAGTCGATCACCCTAATACTTATACACATTATATCGGCCAAAACTTATCCTTGATTCTTTTTTTATTGACGTTAACATTAATAAATATGTCAGAGATTATCTCTTCAAAATCATTAACTTCCATAGAACTGTACCAAAAATTTCTCTATGAACTTTTAGAAAAAAAGCTAAAGATCTGAAGGCTCATCGTTATACTGTTTCAAAAGTCATAAAACGGTATAAGAAGGACTTAAACATTAAAAGAAAACCTGGATCAGGAAGAAAAAAAGTCGTAACAGATATTGGTAAAGCATAAAGCAAAGTCTTTCGAAGAGAACCGAACTCTTTTATCCGAAAAGCAGTTTCTAATGTTGTATACTCTGATTCTTTATTGCGCAGTGCCAAATCTTAGAAGCGCAAATAATTTAGGTCAAATTTTATTTAAAAAAATATACCTGTTGTGTTATGAAAAAAGAATGAAGGCACTCTAGGTGCCTTTATATTTCTAGCCCGATTTGGTGTCACGCCTCTATGGAATAAACACCCTTGGTATTCAAACAATATTGTCAATTTTGCACTACGAGAGGCACAACTTCGGCCAGTGTAAATGTATTGGACTCTTGGGAAAAAAATTAAAAAACAAAAGAAAAGTAACCAAGGACATGTCCGATTTTAAGCATAAGTGGGCCGACCACCTCGTCCAACAAGGTAATGGAAGCAACTATAATGTCTTGAATGCAAGATACTCCAGAAAGAGTAGATCAATTTATAAATACCAAGTAATAGCCATTATTTTCATGTGTAATAAATTTGCACAATATTTGAATAAATTTACATGCTATGAGAATTTTCATTAACCGGTTTAAGTTGAATTTAACTTAATATGAGTAAAATTTGTTTATTGCCACACTCCTTAAGTTCAGTAATCATGTTAACAATCGTCCTGGCGTTCGTAAATTGCCCGCAGTGGAACTGGAATTTTACCAGTTGGTCTTAAGTGTAGTTTATTTTATTTTAGTAATAAAAAAATATAAAAAATTTATCCTTTAAAAATGCCTATTGTCCTAATTCTTAATTAATATTATGCAAAAATAAAAATAAACATTTTAAATGGCTATACTTCTCCTACACAGATTTTATATTCAAGTAATAAATTAGCTGTATTAAAACTTCTAACAAATTTATCAAATAATTGAATAAATAAAAAAATATTGTATATAAAGAACATTCGATAAAGGCATCTCGACAAACCATAATTGAAAGCAATTAACAAATTTCATGAAACCAACAGATAATTTTATTTCGATTATAAAAAAAAAAAAGAAAAAATAATAAACACCATCATAAAAAAAGGTGATCAAATTAAATAAAATAAATAAATAAATACTATAACATGCAACAAACTAATGAAAATGAAAAATATCAAACTTCAAACTCAAAAAAAAAATATATTCTAACGCTGTTCAATCTCAAAAGAACCAAAACCAAAATAAAACATAATTTTCAAAAAACTGTATAAGAAAAAAATTAACAAAACTAAAAACAGGTTTCCATTTTTATTTTCTTGATTTTTTTTTTATTATTCATTTAAGTGAAACACACAATTAAAAAAAAAACGTCAATTTATTACAACGCAGTTTATTTTGTAGATATTGGTTGGTTAGTAGTTTTAGTTGATGTTTTTGTTGTTGTCTTGGATGGATGGATGGTATACTTCATAGATAGCATGGGGATAAGATTTTTTTCAAACACACACATACACATGCACTCATGTATTCCCTCGTAAGAGCAAGAACAACAACAATGATAACGAATGAAAAAAAAAATATTACTCACGTTGGATGCACACCTGCATCTGCAGTTAAAAAAAAAACAAAAAAAAAGACAAAATCATACTGTTCTTTAGTATTAAAAGGCACCTTAAAAACTCAGAAAACCTATAAAACAAACATATTTACAAACACACATACATATGTATGTGTATGTAAGTACTTGTAGATACAGCCAGTCATGTGCAGCTCATACAAACAACTGAAGGTTTAATGAGAAGAGTTTGATAAAGACTTAAAGGTTGCACTACTCGTTCAAATAAGTATAGATAATTTTTTACACTAGAATGTGTTATACGGGAAACTTTTGAGAAACAGCTAAAATGTTTTATTTTTAAATTAATTTCTTATAGCAAAAATTCTGTTAACAACTAAATTTTCCATATTATTAAGTCGCTTGGTCCGTACGTAACCACTGCCAAAAAAATCACCGCACAACTTTAAGCAACAAAATGGTGGCAAATTAAAATCCGACGCTCTTGCTGGAACACCCAAAACAAGGAAGTAATGATTTATAGAAAATATAAAAAGTTCTTTGAATAGTAAATAGAAAATGAACAAAGTTCTTTAGAGAACAGTGTTCTACACACAGTTTTCTCTAGAAATTCGTGGTATATTTTTTCGTTAAAAACTAGAAATTTCTATAAAGCACAACAATTTTCTGTAAAGTGTTGCGGGTTGCATAAAATTTTATTTGGAAACTTTAGTTGTTAAACTCGTACTCAGAGCATATTTGTGTGTTTTTAGAAGCCATAACAGTAAAACGAGAGATAAACTAATCAGTAAATAATGTTAATATTTTTTAACCTGTATTACAGGAACTCTCATTTGAGAATTCTAAAACTTTGTTTGCGGTATTTGACACTAAATGTGCTTACTTAATACTGTAAAAGGATTTGACAGTGTCATAATAGTGGCAGAGGGAACAACTTTTTTCATTATTATTAAAAACTAATCAGTTTTCACATTATGCATGTAAAAATAAATAAAAAGTACTGAATTAACCAAAAAACTATTTTAATCTTATAGGATGTACAAGTTATAATTCAATATTGTTTTTACTCAAAACTAAAATAGACGGGATGACAATTTTTGCTTTATAAAAAAAAGTAATAGTGTTATATTCGGCTATGCCGAATCTGATAATACCCTTCACTATCATATACATAGGTGTAGCGACCACATTGTAGCTAAGCCTAGATTAAAGGTTTAATTTTATACGCCATTTAACTTTATTATTTTCGACACCAAATTTGATTTTTAATTTCTATATTGTAAGCTGTATTTTACTAGACAAGCCCCTTCAATTGATACTCTATTGATGAGGTTTATCAAAAGAATTATACGCCATGTTTATAAGTAGACATATTTTTTATAGTTAGTTTACATAACCTTAATCTGATCAAGCCTGGTGATACCAATATTAAAGGTTTAAAGAGGGCAAGGTCTTATATACTTTATTTGGCCCATATATATTACATTTTTTCGGACACCATCTTGGATTTTAAAATTTTTATGGTTTACATAACCTAAATCTGGTCAAGCCTGGTGATACCAATATTAAAGGTTTAAATAGGGCAAGGTCTTAAATACTGTATTTGGCCCATATTACTATGTTTGACCCATTTATGGAACTTTTTTTTTGTGGACACCATCTAGGATTTTAAGTTTTTAATAGTTTACTGTATTCTACTGGACATGCCTTTTAATCTGATACAAATATTAAGGAGACTGGAGTGGGTCCATTTTTAAATACTAGACTTGATCCATTTTAAAATTTATATGCCTTTTGTAGTGGCGGCCTTCACAGATTATAAATATTTTTTTAAATGCTTTATATTGTAAATACTAGTCAATTCCTTTGTTTTAATATCCGTCTCGCTCCTCTCTGTTGTCAGAGAGAAAAACACCCAAGCGATTGTACGTTTGTGTTTATATCTCAATTACTTTCCAATCGCTTTATCAGTTTTTCTCAACAACAATTTTCAAGACAAAGGCTTGTATTTTGGTGCCTCAAGCGTGTGCAAATTTTAATTAGGAGAGTTAGTAACTTGATGTATTTAAAAAAAATTTTATTTTTAAAAGTTAGTTGCGCCTATAACTTCGACGATTATTAAGTGATTTGTCTAAAATTTTTTAGGAAGAGCTCTAGGGGCATAAAATATTTACAAATCCCCAAGCGTATCTATAAATTATCCTAGGACAAAAGGCTTCTGCTTTTATGGTAAAAAATATGAAAAAAAGCAGAGGCAGTCGTATTAATTTGATCTTATATCAGAAAGCTTTTGTCAGTTGTGCTGGATTTTCATAGCGATTCATTTCCGAATATTTTCAAAAGAGTGATACCACTGGCAAATCTGTGTAACATGTAGGGGTTTCTAAAAGTTGGCCTAAAACAATACACAGACAAACGGACGATCGTTTGCTTAATCAACTTCTCTAGTCGTACGCTTGCAGAAAATAAATATTTTATGGGATCGGATATGAATATTGTAAAGATGTCAAAAGGAACGACCCTTGTCACCACAGGTTAAGGGTATACAAATATATTGTATCGTGGAACATAAGCATTGTATTAACTACACCGTAAAAACAAGAACTTTTACACACACTGCTTTGAGCTCGTATGTTTTTAATCATAGACTGGGGTGAAAATGCAATAATTCTTAGGAAGGAGTTAAAGATCCAACAGTAAAATATACCTTAAGGAATTTTGTATTAAAACAGAGGAGCAGCATACTAAATAAGATACTGCATAATATTGGAATCCTTACCAAATGTCAACTTACCATAAGGTGCTTTAAATCACACCTTATGTTTGAAATATGATCATTTTTATCTTCATATTACTCAGTCACACAACACAGTATCACAACGGGACCCTCGGAGGACCCAAGTGAGCTATGCCTTCGGGCGGCTGCCGGATCTACTCAGTCGATGGGGATTACATAGACGATGTGCTTCATTTCATTGTTTATACAGTAAATAATGGAGTCAGACTGTTTAAAGTAATGTTTAAGGTTGAAAAATTTGTAGATCATTTAACAAGACACCGTCAAATGTGTTAGTCTAAAAACAAATGCTCCCACAACCTGTCGTTGTTTGGTGTGGATTTTGGATTTATTATTTTTAAAATATTGTTCAATAATAAAAACATATTGTTCTATTGTCTAACGCTCTATTTTTACTGTAAGCTTTTGAATTCCTTTTTAGGGTTGCCAACACTTTACTGCACAAATGGCCACAGATTCAAAACTTGTGTCAGTTTTTGGACAACCTTTATTTTTATACGATGTAAAGGAGGTGTCTCTCTTTCCCTCTCTTTTGCTATTAAAATATTTTTCCTAATTGTTACTTTACAATATTCTTTTAAACTACATAGTTGCTTTCCATTTAGTATTTTTTTTTTGCAGGCAATACACAAGGGAGCCTGGAAAACACTGTTGGATCATTATTATATCTTCGGTAGCCTGATAACCTAAAAACAATTGAAGTCTTGAAATCTCTTGTGATTACCTACCAAAATATGAAAATGACAACAGAACAGGGATTAACTTCCCTACAAAAAATGTAATAGTAATGATAATGATAATGACAATAACAAATTTCGATGTTTTTCTGGAGAACTGCAACAAAGTCTTTTCACTCGATTGGCTAAGAAATTAAAATTTTAACTGCAAACATTACTACCCACTGTAGCTCTTCACATGTAGGAAAAGACATGGTTTATTTATATTGGTGTTAAAAAATTATAGGTTTACCAACAACCATTCAAACAACAACTGCAACAAAAATTACAAAAAATTACTTTGTATGTGACGGACTGTTATACACATTTATTTACGTCGAGATTGTAACATACATCTACAAAATAAAATAAAAAAAAAACAAACAAACAAAAAACGACACTGCAAACAACTACATTTATACCTAAATAATAAAATACGAATTACACAGATGCACAGAAAGAAACTCACACACACACACACGCACAAACTATACAACGCACTGGTTTCTTTTAATTCTTTTTTTTTAATTTTTATATTTTTGTGTAAGACAGTAGCACTTCCCTTTTTGCCACAAAACAAAAAAATACAACCAAAATACTAAATAAGAAAAAACGTACCAAATCCCAGGCTGTTGTAATTGTCTCTTTTTTTTCCTAAAAGCCACCAACAACAATAACAAATGGCCAAGAAACAAGTTCCTTTTGGTAGCATATAGCCTGTTGCATGTGCGTATGCGAGTTTGTAGCATATTGTTCCTAAATTATGAGATGGCGATAATGATCACGATGATAATTATCATAACGATAATGCTGATGATTTTGTTCATATAATCTTTTACTTGAATATGTTATTCTTTTTTTTTCTTCTTCATTTTTTTTTTTTGTTACACAGACTCTGGTCATATCATTAATTCTAGACAATGTTTAATACGTTCAAATCATGTTAAGTATATACCATTGTCCACTGTTTCATTTTTTTTTTTTCTTTTCAAGATCTTAAGATCGTCTACGTTCTTTCACATTTCACAAAGATTTTTATTTTTTCAGCAGATTAACATAAATATTGTTTTGACATGTTTAGAAGTGGGGATTTTATAACTAAATCAGATTATTAACTACTATAACGACTTCTCGGGGCGATTTTCTTAAGAGTTTAGGTGTGATTAGGAGAAATGCCACTAAAGAGATATTCTCAACTCATTAAGATATAAATTTTAGGGTTTTAAATAGTCGAACTTAGTTGATCTATAGGAAATCAATATTTTATTGTTTTAATTTAAATATTTTATTAGGGACCACTTTTATTAACTAGTATAATTCTTAGCAATACAAACACTTAAGTCTTTAATCTGAACGTATAACACATTTAAGCAATGTCAGAATTCATTTTAAAGTGTTCCTCTCATTAAATGACTAAATCTGAGTATTTGCTCATTTTCAAAAGGCAATATTGACTGTCTGTAATTTTAAATAAAATTAATATTTTAAATAAGTTTTATTGTTAGAGTTGCTATTTTCTAAACATCTTTTGTAAATTATTATTTTTTGCTATTATACCTTTAAATAAAACTGAACTCAAAATGCCCCATGCATATTAATAAATTTGCATGGCCAGTTAAATCAATAAGTGTAAAGCAACAAGTACAAGAAGTGCCAACAGAGTATACGTCTATAAGCACAAGCATTTACTGCCGTTTTGTGGCAGTCAGCAACAAGTTGATTATTAAATGAACCCTAAAAACGTTTATAGTGCCTTATGTGGTGCATGATTGAACATGTTTTTCAAGCCCACTTCCGGGCTAGAAATAACATAAACAAACGCACGTTAAGAAAGACAACAAATCAAAACTAACAAAAAAAGAAGTTAAGCTAAACATAAATTCTGAAGAAAAGCCCTTAATCAAAAGTTTACAAAATAAAACTGTTATACAAACATTTTTAGATATAAAAAAAGAGTTATTTTTTTCTAAAAAAAGTTCTCATAGCTATGATATTTCATTAAAGTAACTGTTGTGTAAAATTAATTTTATTGAAAAGCCATTTCCAGCATTTTTTATATAGTGGGTATAACACTTATTTTTGATAACAAAATTTGTTTTTAAAATAAAATGTAAAACAAAAAATTTTTATTTCAAACTCTTTTATTTACATTATTTCTACTAAAAAGAATATTTTTTAAAAATTTTCTTTGTAGAAAAATATTTTTTTTTTTTAGAAAATAACTGTTATACGTATGTTGGCATTAAAAAAAATTGTTTTACACAAACTTACCCGCACATAAAATTTTAACATAAAGCATTTTGCTAAAGAAAATACACTTTTTTATAAAGTTCCCCTAAGTGAAAACTGTTATATAAATTTTTTTCCTTAGAAAGTAAAACTGTTATACACAAATTGTGAATAAACAATTGGTTTGTACAATTCGTTCTATATACAGTATATATAGGTATATATAAAGAAAAAACGAATATTTTAAAACTTTTGTATACTGTTATACAGAAATTGGAAAAAGAAAAATAGCAGACAATTGATATAAAAAAATATCACAAATATTTCTTTAGTTAAACAGACATGCATAATAAATTTTTCTATATAGAAAAACATGTTTTAATAGAATATAAAAAGTTTTCTTTACACCTTGGAAATATAGAGACTTTTCTAAAGAAAAACTGTTATACAAAGTGTATTAATAATTATTTTGATTAACAAATTGCGCTCTAGGCAATACTATTGAAGTAATTTTTTTTCTTTACATTTATTATTTATTTTTCTTTAGAACTAAACTGTTATACAAAAAGTTTTTAACAAATTATGTGTTATATAGAAAGTTTTTATAAAAAGCATTACTAAACATAAATTTTGTATGTACTCACTCTCACTATAGGCAATTTTTTTTTAATATAAAAAACTGTTATACATTATTAAATTTATATAAAAACTGTTACTTCTTATTTTTTATAGACATTTCTTAAGTTAAGTTATTTTTAGACGTAAATTTTGCTTAAATATAAAAACAGTAAAAAAATAAAAATAAAAAAGAAGCTGTTATAAATACAAAAGCTTTTCGGTTTAAAATTATCCCCTCTTTTTCTGTATTATGGTATTTAATGTAAGAATATGTTTTCATACTTTTAATTTCATGATCCATTTCATGATTTTAACTCTGTGATTGCAGCATTTAAACTGCACTTGACTAATTATAAATCAACACAAAACATTTGTGTAAAAATGTTGTTATTTTTGCTGATCTTAAGGTTGCATTAATCTCTGCATATATTTGTATGTGCAATCTAAACTAAAATTTTAATCTAAGAAAATGTATTTTGCTAAAACATCGTCTAAATATTTATATGATTTTTTTATTCCTCTATCTTGCTGACTTTTCTTACGTAGCTGCTGCTGACGCTCTGCTTGTTGCTGCTATTCTAAACATACAATTTAAATCTAGATTTTAACAATTTGTGGCGCGTGTTGCATGCCACAACAAACACAAATGATAATTTTGTACGAAATAAAAATAATAATAATAAAAAAAGAACAGGGGTACAACAACAATAACAGAAACCATTTACAAGGAATACAAATGATATGTAAAGATTCCAACAGAAGATGCCTAGAAGAGCAGTAGTAGCAAACCCACACACTTTCCATTCCAGCAATATCTTTATGCTGCTGCTGTTGTTGCTAGCTTGCATGTATGCAATAATTTATTTGCAGTTTATATTATACTTAAATGGGGGGAAGTCTATATAACAACTAGTAAAAATAAAAATCTTAAATGAAAAACAGAAAAAAAACACATATTAAAGGCAAGAAAAGCAAAATAAGCCTGGGGTAGTTTGAAGTTCGAGTATTATTAGAATCTATAAATTTCTGTGCTTTATAAAAAAAAATAAGGGTTTAATTATTTTTTTTTATTATTTTATTTATGCAGTAGCATGAGAAAATAAAAATGCAAGATGAAGAAATGCATTTTTTATGTTTTCTTTTTTTTTAATTTTTATTTATAAAAGTGTATATGCATAATTAAAAATCTCCTCTTATTTATGCAGGATTAATTAATTGTTAGATTGAGTGGGTATTTTTTATTTTCTACTCATATACAATATACAATATGAAAACCTTTTTCATATATATTATTACAACCACTTGAATTTTATTGAAATTTTGTTGTTGTTGTTGTAACTATGGAATGTTTTGCTGTTTTGTAATTTAAAAAAAATTGACATGATAGTCATAATTACAAAATCCCTTAAATATAGGTATATGATTGTAATTGGTATGGCTTACCTGATAAGTTAATAATATATGTACTTATGTATATTTATTTAAAGGGCCTCGTTATAATATTTTCAGAAATTATCGGAATTACAAGAAAAGTTTTTTTATCTTAAAAAATTAATTAATTAAAAATATTTTCCACAAAAACACAATATAAAAATATTCAAAAGAACTCTATTATTTTCATTTATTTTATTACAATCTATTCAAAGGGAAAGAATTCTATTTAAACCATATTTTTCTTTATTTTGTTTTATTTATAACTAGTTAAGCCCGTCGCGCGTTGCTACGACCCTTAATGAATAAAAATGCATTTTAAATTTTAATTGAATATAAGGTGCAAGAAGCTAAAACTTATAACTTTTTTATGGGCGTGGCACTGCCCACATTTCTAATCATAAAACTGTATAGTCATTATAGCTCAATGTGTGTGAAAAGTTTCAGAAAAAACGATCTTGTGCAAGTAGATAAAAATTATAACTTATTTCTTATGGGCGTGGCCCTGCCCTTTTTTCTAATCACGAAAATTTATATTCACGACGGCTCAATATGTGTGCAAAGTTTCAGAAAAATCGATCCAGTGAAAGTAGCTAAAAAATATGAGTTATTTTTTATGGGCGTGGCCCACCCACTTTTTACCACCCATAAACACTCCCTCAAATGTGTACAACAACTTGCCAAAGTATTAGTCCGACCGGATTTACGGTTTCGGAGTCTATAGCTAACACACACACACAGACAGACAGGGTTTCACTTTTATAAATATAAATTTTTTAAGCCCAGTACTTTAGCCAGCAAGGGTATATAGAGCTTTATCGTTTGTTTCGTAATTTAAACAAAATATTCCTAGAAAAAAACAAAACTAATATAAAACTGACTAAGTTAAAAATATTTTTACTATAAATTGTAAAGGAAAATATATGTTTTCAGTTTTAAGACGACGCATCAATTCTTCCTTTAATATTAAAAAAAATACCTTCAAGTTATATGACTAAAAAAATTGGTTTAACAGGTCTAAAAATGGCAAACCCATAGATAAATAATATGAATAAACACGCGAAAGATTAAATATTTTTCTTTTGATGTTTGGTGGTGTTGGCCTAATAGGCGAAACGATAATGGCAAGGGGGAGGGCACTGCGCCTTCAAGAACTGTCTAGTTACGCCAATGCATTTATAAGTGGTTTAGTTATAGAAATCAAAAAATTATTTTTTAGCCCCATCAAGATTGAAATCAAGAGACTTAACTATTCAAATGTGTCTTTTATAAAGAATGTCATGAAAAAATATGTCCGCCACCGCAAAATGGCTGCCAAAAAATTTGTGTATGGGTCAAACTTAGAATAAAACAATAACATTTAAAGACTTACCTAAAAGACTTCAATAAAAATAAAGCTACTAAGCTATTGTTGAAATCATAAATTGTCGTATTGTCATAATGTCATAATTTTAAAACATTTTAAAAAGGTTTAAAAACTATTGTATTAAATACTCATGGCAAAATTTTCATTTTACAATAAAATTTTAAAACTTTGAATAATTAGTGCATAAGCACACCCTTTGAATTCACCAAATATGTCTAAAAACTAAAGCACATTACTTTACTACTTAAAGATTAACATATTAACTAACTGGTTACAAGCATGGTGTAATTACATAAGGTGATAGCGTAAAGGAGAGCAATTTTTGTCTCTCTTTTTTTATGTATAGAGTTTGACAATTTCCGGAGTTGAAATCATTTTTTTTAAATATGTAGTTTGACATACTCCAGAACACAAAAAAATAGTCAGCTGGGCTGGCACCGCCACCTTGTATAAGTGTACCCTGGTTACAAGTACTTATCACTCAAATCATTTTTTATTTTATTTTACATAAATTTATTTATATGTACTCACCAGATGTCCGAAGTGTGGAATTGTCACAATATCGTATTTTCCTAAAAATATAAAAAAATAATGAAATTTATTGCATTCTTTATGGCAAAATTTTGGAATAATTATAAAAATATAACAATTTAATACTATGTAAATTAACCATAAGTATATGTCAGTTACAAATCTTGCATAATAATCTCAAAGATAAACCTAATGACTATAAAAGTTATAAAAAAAAGTTATAACAAAACTGAAAAATAAAAATTTCTGATTAAAATTACTAATCACTATATTATTTATTAATTGGCAGTCATCACCGACGTCAGCTGGGATATTATGAAATAACTTCAAATCCAAAATGACTGCCAACCCTAAATGGCGAATAACAAATGGTATAAACTTATAAACGTCGCTGGTCCGACGTAATCGGTTATGTGACAATTTAAAAAAAATTTTTTGTTCTATTTTGTACCTCTATCTCTACCCACCGAACCGTTTAAGGATTGGATTAGTTCAATAACACTGGTTTACAGCCAAAAAATACCAAGAACGCCACATGCCTAGATAAATTAATTGGGACCTCCTGAACACGAAAAACGCTGTAATTTTTTTTTTTTTCTAAGTACCGTTTCTTAGATAACGGTACTTGTGTGTTTTTCGGTGTATGGTCCCACTCAAACCCTTGTGGAGCCCAACCGAAAAGTCCGATCGAGATAAATGGCATATCGTTGGAAAGGTAATTGAATGCCTTTTCCGTCGATATGCTGCAAATTTCTATCTGATAAGAAAGGGCTGAGTTATGGCAAAGTTCAAAATTTGCCTATTTTTTACGTTTTTTTAAAAATTTTTCATTTTTACTTCGTTTTTTTTTCTACGTTATAGTAAAGATCTGGAATGTTTTATTTTTTTACCAAATAGCTTATTTAATTACCAACATTTTAAGCGTAATTTGAAAAAATAATAAACAATAGTCGCGTATGCACAAGTTTAATACTGTAAAGTAAGAAAATTAAATGTTTTTTTTCGCTTTCCTGAAAACTCAGTAAAAAACACATACATACATAACTGAATTTGCTAGAGCAACGACCATATGTATTTGCTGAAACCACGCTTCGCCTTACTTACTTTAATGCTGGTGATGAGTTATCAAGATTCGGCACGGCTCATAGTAGTTTATAAATATATTTGTTTATACTGAATTTTCGAAAAAAAATAAAAAAAAACTAAACTTTAAATTAAAACAAAAAATTTCAATTATAGGGCCCTTTTTGACTGTTGCCCCTGAGCCAGCCTGTAGTTTTTTTTTTTTTTTTTCATTTTAAAAGTAGTATGCATTATTGTTTTATAATATTAACAGTAAGTAGTAGTTAGCAATTAATTGCAAAACATCAAAACAATCGTGGAGTTAACAAACCTTAAGTCTGAGTTGTTTTCAAACCACAATGTCAAAAGCATTTTATGAGCATAAAATCATAAAAAAAGCCATGCCTCAACATAAATTGCCACCGTTCTCCTTTCGCTCTTGGTCCTCAAAATGGGAGTATAAATATGAAATACACACACACATATGTCTTTTTAAAAGTATATTATTTATTGTACAAAAGAAAAAAAAAGCACTAAACTTAACAGACAATTATAGTTCGTTTGGTGAGTCCCATTAAACTTTTGTGCTTTTGTAGCGTATTTAAATGTGTGTTTATCGTATTGTTGCTGATCCAGTTTTTGTATAAATTTCTGTTATAATTTAAAGTCTTAAAACCTGTAGAACTTTTGCTTAAGCTACAATTTCTCCAGGCCACGTTTAACTAACTAACAGAGTTAAACTTTCCATTAATTTGCATACACAGCAGAGTTGAAGATGTTAAAATTAAAAATTTTATTTAGAGGCAGTGGTGAAATTCGAACTTTTTAATAGCCAGTTGCTACCTGTCTTACACTTTTATGTTTATGTTCATATATACAAATATATATGGGTTGTTTTTGTTTTTTTTTTCTTTACTTTAATTCACTCTGCTTTTTATACCCTTCACACAGTGAAAAAGGGTATATATAGGTTTGTCATTCCGTGTGAAATTTCTACAATTTTCATTTCCGACCCCATAAAGTATATATTTTCTGAAAGCTTATGAATATGGGAGTCGATTAAGCCCTGTCAGTCTGTCAGTCTGACCGTCTGTCCGTGTGTATGTTGAAATCAACTTTTTGAAGCCCCCCGACATAGGTTTGACCCGGGTAAGGTACTAGAATATCAGAAATATTCGGGAGTAGATCGGTATTGAAAATCAGAAGCATCGGTACATAAACAACTGAGATATGAGCAAAAACCCACGACCACCTCGATTTTTTTTTACAAAAACAACATTACAACAACAACATACATACATACAAACGTGTATACTGGTTAGAGAAAACGTGGCATCGAATCCCAGCTGAGCCAAAAAAAAAAATTTTTTAATTTTTTTAAAAATTTTTTTTAATTTTCTTTTTTATTTTTTTTTATTTTTTATTTAATATATTATTTATATTTTTATTATTATTTTTTTTTAATTTTTTTTTTTTTAACTTTTTTTTTTATTTTTTTTGTTTTATATATAATAATTATAATTATATATAATAATTTTTTTTTTTTAATTTTTTTTTTAATTTTTTTTTTAATTTTTTTTAAAATTTTTTTTTTTAATTTTTTTTTAAATTTTTTTTTCGTTTTTTTAACATACATACGTGAATTTATAATTTTACAATGGAATGTTTTTATATATGTATCAACATATTTCATATGGGATGAATGGTGACACAAACTACTGTTATTTCATGACTACACGTTGTGAAGGGTATATAAGATTCGGCACGGCCGAATATAGCGCTCTTACTTGTTTATGATCTTTTTTTTTTTTTGAAGATGTGTATAGCTGTATGTAGATAAAAAAGTTAATCGTTTTTCTTGATTTTGTATGTTTTTATTTCTTTAATTTTTTGTTCTGACAACGACCACGCTTAAGGCACATTGTCAGCTCATCTATCTTGTCTTGAGCTTGTTAAATGTCCAAAATACGTTTACAAAAAAAAAAAAAAAAAGAAAAAACGAAACACCCGAGTTAAGTTTTTTCTTTTTTTTTTATCTGAATGTTTTAAATTTTGTGTAGCAGCATTGTTGCTGTTATAACTTCCAGATTTTCTTTGGAATAGTTTTTAAAATATTACCGAGTTTCTGTAGAAGGTTGGGTGATAATGAAGTGATGTCAGCATTTCATCCGTAGCATTTAAAGCAACTCACGTATTTTTGTAAATAAAAAAATAAATATAAATTATTTTAATCTATTGTCAAGGGTTAATGGTGTTGTAAGATAAGAAAAAGTTTTTGTACTAATTTTTATTTCACATTTTTTTTTATAAAATTCTAATATTGTGCATTATATTACATATTGTAACTAGAATATAAAAATTATTTTTTTTAACTACTTAAATACTTGGCAGCCTGACGTTATTGTGCTTTTTCTGCCTGCCTTATTTATGTCCCATCTCTATACAGTTTTAGCAAACATTTTCCCTTAATTGAACTATTTCACTTGCTCTAATTCTTTACCTCCTTCAAATGCTTTACCCATTCCCTTTAAAACTTAAAAAACTCTCGGCAATTACCAGCATTCTGCGGAGCCTTTCCTAACAAGTGTGTAATTTTTGTAGCCTCGTGCCGAGACTTTAGATAAATGGTAATCAAATTGCAACTAAATGACATTTTACACACATGCTAGTTATTTTCATCAGATCTGCAGTTAAGTTTTTTTTTCTATTTTATTTTAATAAATTTCTTACATCTGTACAGTTTATAATAGTTTGTGTTGTTTGGTTCCTACACAGCATAAATGATTTAATGATTCTGACAGCGTGCGCTTTAATTTAATGTTAATTTAAGTTTGTTTATACTCCGCACTAGTTAAATTTAACTCTACTCGAAAAAAAGTAGGACTAACGTACAATAAATATTAAAGTTATTTAAAATAATATAGTGTGCACAGAAAGAAATAATTTGCTTAAATAATTATTTGTAAATTAAACACTATAATTTAGAAAAAATATCCTTAAAGTAAGTGACTTAACAGAACTGAGGCAGCATGAGTTTTTTCTACGAAATGTCTTTTAAATTTATAATTTTACTACTTGAACCTGAAAGTATTGTTGTTCCAAAAAATTATATATTAACTAGCTGTAAAAAATAGCCCTTATGATAACCCAGATATTAAGCTACTTCGGTACAAAATTTTCTTAAATTCCATCTAATAGTTTTTTAATCGAACGCCAGAAAGACAGACAGTTTTTAATTAATTCTATGTAATTTTTAAGTGCACATATCTGTCATTTATTCTCACTTGCGATCAAAAATTAATCTATTACGATAATCCGAAGCATAAGGGATAGATTGTGAAGACCGGCCAAATATGCATAACGCTAAGCTAATGATATAAATTTGGTTGGACTAAAAGGAACTAATTACAGCTGCTGAAATCTGGCCAGATCATCACAGGAAACTTATGCAGCAGAATTATTTGAAGCGATCGGTGGTCGAAAAATGTTCAAACCATGCCACTGGACACGAAACCGCAATAATCTTACGCTCGACTAAATGCTTTAAATCCTTTAAAATACGATTTAGAAAAAAGTGTTTGAAAATTTTGCCTCACATGCTAGACGGGACCTTGCACCGTTCGATTACTACATGTTTCGATAGATGCAGAACTTTTTCTCTTGGTTACGCTTCACTTCAGGACAGAGATCCGGCTTAATTTATTCTCAACCTCAATAGATGAATTGTTCTTTTGGCGAGGAATCTATTTGTTGACAGAAATATGTAAAAAGATTATAGCTAACAATGGCCAAAACTTTAAATAAATTTATGTTGGACAAATGGTTTTTTGATAAAATCTTAAAATAAGAAAAAAAAATAAGTAAAAATGTTGAACAAATATGGCACTGAAGAACAAACTTATAGACAAACACAATTAGGAATAACTTTTCAAATGTACCAACAAGCAAAGAAAAGCATGATTCTCTGTAGTCATATTCAAAGAGAAACATACTATGATTGAATTGTAAGATTGTGTTGAAAACATATAATGGTTGCAAGTTATCATTATTATATTTAATTAAAGTATTATTCAACAATCATATAATGATTACAAGTGAAATGGACAATGTCTGCACCTTTCTAAGGCAAATTATTGTTTGTAACTAAATATAAGTTATATTAATTATAATCACCATTTTCTTCCAGTATTTTTTTACAAATTATTGCTTATAATTACTATTTCCTTCATTTTTTAACTTTTTCAAAATTTTTGTATATTTTTCCGCAATTTAAACTTTTAAAATAATAAAATGCATTGTTAAAAAAAATCATAGCTTGATTGCTTAATTGCTTTTGAATATAATGTTATGTTTGCGAAAACATCATACTATTTTTGTCGTCTTAATTTTAAAAATCATGCTATTTTTGTCGTCATAATTTTAAAAATCATACTATTTTTGGAGGATAACCATATCAAACTGATAATGAAAAGTAAACAATATCGTATAAAAATGTATGATCAAACAATATTAAAATAATTATTACTTGTTTTCGTTAACCAAATATTGTTAGAGACTCTATAAAATGATGGTCGTTATCGTGGTTTTCGTTGCGCAAAGTTTTAAAGCTTTCAACTAATTATTGCATATAACAGTGACACCAGATTTGCAGGGGTAGTCTTAATAAATGCTATAAAAACCGGCTTAGAACCGACTGTGGTATAAGTTGACTCGGTCTGACGAAACTTAATTCGGTTAGGCTTAAATACAACTGCTACATTCAGTTTTGATTTCAAATGAAAGGGCTTGACTAGTAAAATTAAAAATATCGTCGAAACCAAAATTGCAGACAACATATTTTTTAACCGTCTCTAATATATATCCAATGTAAGGATTTTATTATTTTAATACATTAACCATTAAAAAAATTCCAAATTAACAACAGCTGAAACATGGGTATTGAACCATCCAGTATGATGCATTTTATTTGCATCACAGATCACTCATTTATAAATTTACTCAAGCAATGATACCCTCCAAAAAATTTAGTTTTAGTCTAATTAATGTCGTATAACGACGAGATCATGGAATTAGAATTTTAAATATTTACATATAAAGAATTCCGCATGCTTGACTGTACCACTCTTACTTGTTTTAACTATTTTGTTTCATTTATGGAACACTAAAGTCAAGTTCTATATGAAAAACTTCTATGAAAACTCTCTTCAAAGTCACTATACAAAACAATCGATAAATTATTTGTGCAAAAAAATCAATCAAATCTCTTAAAAAAAACTTTAGAACATTTTCAATAAATTATAAAAACAACAAGTTGAACAGATGGCCAAATGCCCAACCTAGGCAGAAAAAATTTAAGCAGATTATTTTAAGTTGATATATATATATATTTTTTTGACCTGTTGATGAACTGCAAGTTTTCGTTAAATAATCAAGCTCAAGGTCTGTTTTTAATAATTTTATTTATTATTAATTTTGTTCAATATTTCGCCATCCAACGGTTGGCATCTGTAACACATTTAATAGTGCAATATTAAATGTTGTGTTGTAAATTTAATTATTGTCACTCGTTTGGAAGTTCTTTATTTTATAGATTTATTCCTGAAGATGCCAACCGTTGGATGGCGAAATATTGAACAAAATTAATAATAAATAAAATTATTAAAAACAGACCTTGAGCTTGATTATTTAACGAAAACTTGCAGATTATTTTAATATTAACACATTTTTATCTTACAACATAATATATTAAAATGGGTGAATTTACAAGTTGTCCTTAGTGTCATATTGTAATAATGTTCCACAATTTAAAAATGCTTAAAAATATTGTCTTAACAATACAATAGTTGCAGCCAAAGGGTTAATATTTATAAAGCACTAGCCAATCCCGGCGCGCGTTGCTACGCCCCTTCATGAATTTTAATCGCATTCTAAATTTTAATCGAATATGAAGTGCAAGGCTAAAAACTATAACTTTTTCTTTATGAGCCTGGCACTGCCCACTTTTCTAATTACGAAACTATATAGTCATGACAGCTCAATAAGTGTGCAAAGTTTCAGAAAAATCGGTCCAGTGTAAGTACCTCAAAATTATACCTTTTTTTATGGGCGTGGCACTGCCCACTTTTCTAAATACGAAACTGCATAGTCATGACAACTCAATATGTGTGCAAAGTTTCAGAAAAATCGGTCCAGTGCAAGTACCTCAAAATGATACCTATTTTTTAATGTGCGTGGCACTGCCCACTTTTCTAAGGACGAAAGTGTAAAGTCATGATAGCTCAGTATGTGTGCAAAGTTTCAGAAAATTTGGTCCAGTGCAAGTAGCTAAAACTGATAACTATTTTGTTATGGGCGTGGCCCCGCCCACTTTTTCAATCACGAAATTATAAACCCATGACAGCTCAATATGTGTGCAAAGTTTCAGAAAAATCGGTCCAGTGCAAGTACCTCAAAATTAAATTTTTTTTAGGTGCGTGGCCCCGCCCACTTTTCTTATCACGAAATTATTTAGTCATGACAGCTCGATATGTGTGCAAAGTTTCAGAATAACCGGTCCAGTGCAAGTACTTCAAAATTATACCTTTTTTTTATGGGCGTGGCACTGCCCACTTTTCTAATCACGAAATTATTTAGTCATGACAGCTCAATATGTGTGCAAAGTTTCAGAAAAATCAGTCTGGTGCAAGTACCTCAAAATAATAGCCTTTTTTTATGGGCGTGGCCCCGCCCACTTTTTTAATCACAAAATTATAAAGTCACGACAGCTTAATATGTGTGCAAAGTTTCAGAAAAATCGGTCTAGTGCAAGTACCTCAAAGTTAAAACTTTTTTAGGGGCGTGGCCCCGCCCACTTTTCTTATCACGAAATTATTTAGTCATGACAGCTCGATATGTGTGCAAAGTTTGAGAAAAATCGGTCAAGTGCAAGTAGCTAAAACTGATAACTAATTTTTTATGGGCGTGGCCCCGCCCACTTTTTTTCATCCATAAACACTCCCCGGTATGTGTACAACAACTTACCAAAGTTTGAGCCCGATCGGTTTTACAGTTTCAGAGTCTATAGCTAACACACACACACACACACACACACACACACACACACACACACACAGAGTTTCACTTTTATATATATAGATAGATAGATAACAAAAAATTTATTCAGAATATAAAGAGTAGAAAAAACTAATTTGATAGGAAAAGAAAGGACAAATTTGAAAATAATTAATATGATTCTCTAATTCTAATTTCATTAAATTTTAACATAAATAGTAGTTTCAGATTACATATAAGTATAACGATAAGGAGTGCTGCTGATAAAATCGTAGCTGGTTTCGAAAATGCATTCTAGTCGGCTAACAACGGTATGATTTTTAAAATATTTTTAAAGTGATAACAATTAAATTTAATTTAAAAATGTAAAATAATAGAGTAAATGAACTTGAACTTGAACTCAATAATAATTTACAATAATTTTGTTTATTCATTTTAAATTTTTAGGAACTTATGGCAAAACGACTTTTAGGAAAAAATATAATGAGGCTTGTGTTTTGGGATTTTTTTTAATTTTTCCTTATTTTTATATTTTATTTTTTCTATTTGCCATAATATTTTTTTATTCTTTAATATTTTTGATAATTTTTTTTTTATATATTTTTAAAATTGTTGTAATAAGTTTTTGAAGCTTTTAAACAAATTTTATTAAGTTTTGTTTAAAGGATCTAAATTCTTTGTACATGGATTTGTACTTTTTTTTAAATTTTTTTTATAATTACATTTTGTACTTATTTACCGTGTAGTGCCGTTTTTTTTTTCAAAAATATTTTAAATTTTTATTATTATTGTGTAATAAACAATTTAGTACAATTTGTTGCTGTTGTTGTCGGTTGGTGTGTTTTTGTCTACTCTTTTTCAATTGTCTGTCCAGTCCGTCCATCTGTCTGTCTCTATACATTATGGTTCTTTTTAATAAACATTTTTTTTTCTTTTTTTCTTCACAACATCTATAATTTTTGAGTTATAACCGACCAGTTGTAAAAAAAAACAAAAAATTAAACCACATGTATTGAATAAAATAGATTGTTGAAGTTATAACTACTACTGCTGCTCGTGTTGTCGCTATTGTGGCTGCTGGTGGTTGGTCACTTAATGTGTGTATGTATGTATATTATCGTTGTCCGTCGTCATCGTAAGCATTGTTCTACAAAACTTTTGGCTGACTTCGTATCTGTGTTATTCTTTGCGTTTATTTATTATTTATTTGTTTGTTTTTTTTTTTTAGCAAAAAGTATTTAATATTGAAATTGCATACACAAATTTAAAACACACATTTAAATGCCAGCAATAAAGTGTTTATTGTTGCATACATGTAAATGTGTTACTGCTGTTGTTGCTGTAGTGTTGCAGTTGTGTAGTGTTTTTGATTGTTGTTCTTGCTGTGTGTATAGAGTTTGGAATACCAGCCGACCGAGTATTTAGTGAGCTCTGCACTTAGCTCACACTTGGCGGAGACCAATAATAAAGTGTTGTTTGGGTCGCTGACCCAGAAATGTCAACAGGGAAGTAAAAATGTTCTTTTATTATTACGAATGTTTTTATGAATGTTTGTATGAATGTACAAATGTATGTATAAATTTATGTTTATTTGTATGTTTTTTTTTAACAATATGAAAAAAGTTTTTGTACAAGCAATATATAGTTTTTAATGATTTCAATTTATTTATGACTTTATATTCACATACAGATGCAATTTATGTTATATTTGTTTGTTTTAATGAATACATCATATTTCTTAAGTAGATTATGGTGTTTCTTTTTCGGCAACGTCATTTAATTCAAGGAGTTATATTTTTCTGAGTTGTTGATTTTTTTAAGTATTATTTTTATATGAATTTGCAATTAATATAATCTTTAAGTTCGCATAATTTCCATACTTTGCAACAATCAATTTGTATGCCTATTTAATTATTTAGTTCTCACAATTAAATTTAACTATCGTAAGATACTAGAAACAATTCTGGTTATCAGAACCGAAATAAATGAAAGTCCAAGAATATTAAATTTTTTTTTAAAACAGAAAAACAATGGATCTAAATCTTATAAACAAGTGTGTCATTCGTCTTCTTAATATTTTTTTGTAATGAAAACATTAAACAAATTTTTATTTTAAATTTTTTTATCAAAGGTAACTGAAGTACTAACCTGCACAATTTGTTGTACATATGTATATATTCTTGGATGATATATTATAAAAAAAAACATTATTGAATGTTTTGTTTATTTTACAAGAAGCTGCATGTCATATGCGTTTTTTTAAGCAAAAAAGTTTGAAACGTCATACGTTTTAAAAATAATGTTTAGAGTATGTCCGTCATAAATTTTAAAGTTGAATTCCGCAAATATATTTGTATGAAATTAAAAACAAAATCAATACAGTATGTCATTAGGAATAAAAAAAAAGTTTATTAAAATATTTTTTAAACTGAATACCCATCTTTGATTCAAAAAATTTTAACGGAAAGACATACAGACAGGCTGGCAGCGGAATGGACTGATGGACGAATATAGAAAATTCAGCTTCGGAGAATATTACTGCATAATATATTGAGCATATATTTTTTTTACTAGATTGTAGTTTAATTTTTGCAGAATTTACAAAAAAATGTTCATTAAGGATATAGGGCAGGACCAAGAGTTCTTACCGCATAATCACAAAAACAGGTTAACCGTAAAGTTTGTAGCTGGCTCAGTATAACTAATGCCGATCAACTTGATTTTGTAACGCAATAAGGAAAATTATATTTTTGGCACATGTGAAAAGTAGGCGTGTCCTTGATTTGATTTTTGCAAAAAAAAAATATTTTTCTCAACCATGGCCATTTCTACAGGCATACCAAATTTTAGAGACCACGACAATTTCTTCTATTTTTTTGTCCCGTAAGCAAAGCACTGTGAATAGGCTCTTAAAATGAAAATTTATCACAAAATATATAAGCGGACATTACGTATGTAGTTTTATAGTTAAAGAGATTAAAATAACCACAATTCCTTCAAGTGGGTACCAGAAATTTTATTCCAAATAGAATTTAGTCTTTACCAAAAATTACCTTGAATTTCGGAGGACCAGATATTCATGTGTGTAGTAGTAGTTGTAGTAAATAATTGTCCCAAATAATCCACTAACAAAAATAGTTTGTTTTGTGTAGCCAAAAAATGTACTATATATCAAGGCCTTTCTTAAAGCCCACTACCCTACGTGGCAATTAATTTCAAATGCCCACTGGTGTAGTCAATCCACTGCACAAAAAATCATAATCTTCTAATCTAGAATGACAGCCAGTTGCAGAGGATATAGTTGACGGGTATAATCCTTTGTGTCACAGAACATACCGGTCACTATATCAGGCCTACCGACTTTGTTCAAATAGTATCTTAGGTCACCGTAAATAAAATTATGATTATGGTTTTTGTTTGGGAATTCCGTTTTCCATATGGAGCGCAGAACATGCCCCATAAGTGTATACCTGTCATGGGTTTGGGCTTATAGTGCCCCTCCTTTTCAACTTAACCTAATCTAACCTAGGTCACCGTAACCACGTGGAAAGTTAGACAATATTCTCAGGTCCTTGCTATCGCGGAAAAAGAGTCTCTTAAACTAGTGATTTTCTAACGATTACAAAGTCCATACTCTATACATGTTTATTATTCATTACAAAATTATCATTCATTATCATTCTTGCATTTATTACAAATTTTTTAACCCTACACCAATAACTCCAATCATTTTGATCAAAAAATCTAGTTAATCATTGAAAGTTTTAACTTGCTTTTTTACATATATTGATAAGAAACGAATTAAAAATAATTTTTGAAATGTAAGTATTTCTGTGTTGGTCACTTGTATTTTTTTCCACACAAATCTGTGTACAAATTTACGTAAGAAATTGTTATGTTGCTATTGAAAACCTTTTTATATGTTTTTATACACACACTACTACCTAAAACAATAAAAATAAACATGCACATACACATACACATAAGCCCGTGTTTAGAGATAATACTACTCCAACAACAATATCCCATTTCGAAATGTTATGAAATTGTAAATGAATAATGAAAAATATATTGTGCATGTTCGTTCATGTTCATTTGCTCAAGTTAATGTGGTACTCTTGAAGAACCTGTTTCAAATGCACAAGGAAGCTGTTGCATTACAGTGTTGTTTTAAAATTTAAATTGACGGGACAAAATAAGAGGTTTTTTTTAATCTACTCAATTGAGAATCTTTTGTTTTATGTTTGTGTTTTTTTCGTTCCTTTGTAGATGTTGCTCTTGAAGTGGGGCAACGACGTATGTATGTATGTATTTTTAAACGAGTAATTAGACCAACAACGTGTTGGTTAAAAAACATTTAAAAAACAGGTCACGAAAAAGGGTTAATTATTCGCAAAAAAGGGTTGTTTAAAAACATGTTTAAACATGATTTGAAAAAGTTATTTAAATTTTATATTTCAACTGGTGTAAAAAGGGAATTATTGAAAAAAAATCTTTTTCTTTCTTTTTCGTTTTTAAAAACTGATCAGAATAACGTGGGAATCAATACAAATTTGATTTTAGGATAAATTTGAATAAGCATTCACACAAACATGCATACATATGAATGCATATGTACATATATGTAAGTGTAAATTTGAAATTTTCATAAAGTATTTTAAGTGACCATAATTCTTTAAAAATATATGCATGCAATTGGCATTTATGTGTGATTATTAAAATGACACTTTCTGCACATCCTAAAATAATATGAGGTACTTTACGTGTATAAAAATTTATTGCAGTTTCTAATGTGATACATACATATGTATGTACAGTGGTTCAAACGTATAATTGGACACTATGCATGTAAATATGAAAATGCCAATTTCTTCACTACAATGAAAATAAATCAAAAAACTTTGATACAAAATTATAGATTATTAAAAAACCTTTAAAACAATATATAACACTTAGCATGTTGTATTCAAAACTCTTTTTAAAAATTAGAAAGAAAACAAAACCATCGAATTTCATGTCAAACGCATAATTGGACACGAAATGTAGACAACTAATTATTGTTGTACAACGGTTATTTAACCGTTATTTTTTTTCTGCTAAGTGAGTTCATGTTTATTTTAATGCAAATGATGAATCATTATGCAAGTGTAGTGTAAAAAGTGCATATCAAAATTGCAATGGATCAAAGAAAAAAACAAACAACTTTGGAAACACGACATTTAATTATAAGATTACATGGAGAGGGTAAATCAGTGCGTGAAATAGGTAAAATTGTTGATCGGTGCCCGTCTACAGTCCATGCTATCATTCAAAGGTATCAACAAAAGTTTCAAGTAGAAAATAAAAGTCGTATTGGCCAAGGAAAGAAGTTAAATAATCACGATGAGCGACGGATTTTGATGGAGATTAAAACAAAACCATTCACGACGGCAAATGAATTAAAGAATATGGTTAAAAGGGATTTGAAGAAAGACGTTTGTGCCGAGACCATTCGAAACGTGTTAAGGAAGAATGATTTCCATGGGCGAATAGTCAGAAAAAAACCCTATATCAGTAAAAAAATAAAATTGCACGGGTACAATTTTGTAAAGAGTACTTGTTAAAAGGTTCTGACTTTTGGAGCACGGTAATTCTGCAAAAACTTGTTTAATTTAATTATTTTTAATCTTGTTACTTATTTTATAGGTACTCTTTACGGATGAGAGTAAGTTTAACCTGCATGGATCAGACGGAAAACAGTACGTTTGGCGTAAGCCAAATACTGAGTTTTTGCCTACTAACACTCGTGCTACGGTGAAGCATGGGGGTGGGTCAGTGATGGTATGGGGATGTGTTTCCAGTGCTGGAGTAGGGAACATTCATTTTGTAGAGGGCAAAATGAATCGCTTCCAATATTTGGACATTTTAAAACAAAATGTAAAGCAAAGTGCCGATAAACTAAACATATTGGACACATTTGCTTTCTATCAGGACAACGATCCGAAGCACACTTCACACGTTGCGAAAATGTGGCTCATTCACAATTGTCCAAAGTTACTGAAAACACCGGCACAGTCCCCAGATCTCAACATTATTGAGCATGTTTGGGAAGAACTTGCCCGTAAGCTCTATAAAACCACTTTCAACACAGTGGAGCAGTTGAGGCAGGGAATAAGACGTGAGTGGAACAACATAACTCCAGAATTTTGCGCCAATCTCGTACAATCGATACCCAGACGGTTGGAAGCAGTGATAAAAGCAAAGGGTTTTGCTTCCAAGTACTAAAAATATGCATTGTCCAATTATGCGTTTGACATGAAATTCGATGGTTTTGTTTTCTTTCTAATTTTTAAAAAGAATTTTGAATAAAACATGCTAAGTGTTACATATTGTTTTAAAGGTTTTTTAATAATCTATAATTCTGTATCAAAGCTTTTTGATTTATTTTCATTGTTGTGAAAAAATTGGTTTTTTTCATATTCACATGCATAGTGTCCAATTATACGTTTGAACCACTGTATGTCCAATGTACACATGTACATAATTGCATGTATAATTTAAAAGTGGAAAATATTATCGCATTAGCGTATACTACAAGAATGATAGAAAATTAATTACTACGCCTACATCCTTATTTCTACCAATGTATTGAAATATTAACGGTATTTGTTTTTTTTTTACTATTTATGGTTTATTTAATTTATAAACACTTTTTTATTAGTGTCGAATCAGCACATAAATTTATGCTTACTTTATCCAGCTATTAAATAACGCTTTATTAACTTTTTAATTTTTTTTTTTTTTTTTAAGAAAAAAATTCTATTAAATTCCCTTTCACCCCTTTAGGCTCACACACGAGCATATTTTTATAATTTTAAATTGAAATGTCTCATAAAATCTAATTACACATAAATTAACAACTAATTTATTGATATAAAAATCATTTTATATCTCTCTTAAACCTAAAAACCAATTAAACAGTCAGACAGTCAATTAGTCAGTTAGTCAGTCAGTCATGTGAGTACAAATTAAGTACAGGTTTTTAAAATCAATGTTTCTTTCGTTATACGAATAGTTGTATTTTATATTTAGAATAAAGTCAGTGAGAAACAAATCAACAACAACAACAACGACAACAAAATTTATATCTTTTTTTTAGTTTTGGTTTTGTAAGGTAAATTATAAAATTAATATATAAAAAAATATTTAAACAAAACCGAGTAACGTTGATAAAGAAATTCATATGCAAAGGAGTAGACCAAAACCGTTTTGATGGTGCATTAAAATTAATGTTGGGTTTTGATTCTGACATGTGTGTATTTATGTAAGTATATATAGATGTGTGTGTGTGTGAAAAACGGTTAGTGTCGAGAACACTTAATAGGTAGTTAAAGTTTAATACATCATTAAGAGGGTTTATACTTATGTTTATGCACACACTACGAGGCAAGTCTTAAAAGGGGTTTAAAATTTATATGTGCTACGTCTTTAAGAAATTATTTTTTTTACACATTTACGATAAATTAAAAATTTAGGCTTAATTGTGTAAAAGCAAAGCATGACTCATCTTCTAATCGTTAAAAAAAAGTTAAAAATACGTCTGTGGCACATGGATGGTAATACAACTTCCAAAATATGGAGGCTATACTCAAGGCACGGTGTGGAATGGAAATATGTCAAAAAAGTAAAAAAAAAAATTGCACTTTACGAAACATAAATATCAGATCGTTGAAGTTTCAAGAAAAAAATCAGCTGAAAAATTTAAATAAAAATGTCAAACATCATGAATGAATTTGGGAGGTCTTAAGTCAAAAATTTGCATCTATGAATTTGTTTTTAAAATTTTTTTTCTCTTTTAAATTTGGTATCATTAACTTAAAACTTGAATAACCGCTTGCAATCGTAATCATTTGATATTCAGAAAAATGCATATTTTGCTTGGTATTAAACAAAAACTGTAATTTCTGACTTAAGACTTTTAGCCCAACTATCAAGATTGTTATAGGTTTGTAAATCGAATTTCCATAATAATTATGTTTAAAAAACGTTCTATATGGTCAAGGCGAATTCAATAAGGTAAACTTATTAGGTCAGCTGATTATCAGCTGTTTACTACTTCTAGGGACCACTTGTCAAATTTTTGTGTATTTTTGACATGTCGTTTTGTTTTACACTAACAAAATACACGTTTGTATTTTTTCACTTTGTAGTTGTTTTAGGGACGAGTTCACCTTATTGAATTCGCCTCGTATATGGTGGGCTAAAAGTCACTATGGGACCTTAATTTTTAAATTAAATTTTACTTAATAAATTTTTTTTAAATATATATTTTTTTTCAAATAATATAAATATCTAATAATCAGAGAATATATAAAGAAGAGATTCACAACTAAACAAACCATTAGATAATAGGATTTTATTATTTAAATCAAGGATTAATTATTTTAACGCAAAATCACATCGTCTACATTTTAACATGGCACCGTAAGACATTTTCCTCGAACCGCTAGACCACGTTTAGTTCACACTGCAAAAAATATTTAATGTGTAGAGTAAAATGTTATCCAAACACCAGAAAACTAGAAGCCAACTAGAAAAGGTTCGTACGTCACTACGGAACATTTAAAAAAAATTTCTACTGTTATTCCCATAGTGCAAGAATTAACACCCGCAAGTCATCAGCAATATGCTGTTAAATTTAAACAGTTGGAAAGTCTTTGGTTATTTTTAGCTCACCCTGTTTAAACCTTTGATAATTTTTATGCAACCGACAGTTTGTTTAAAATTTTGCAAAATAAAAAAAAATTTGGTTTTAAATGAAAATCCAGTTTATTAGCTGATTTCAATTTGATTTAGGTACAAGTAATATATAGTTTTGCAAGGAATTCGGTTTAACCACAAAACTTGTCAGATAAAAGTAATGATAGGCCAGAATTTATATCTGAAGAAAATTTTGAAAGTTGTTACCCATTTTTCTGTATCACTACAATTGCGACAGTGAAATTCCTAATCTTGCATGCCTTCCTAGGTTTAGTGACTTAAAAATATTCCTACTATTACGGTTTATAAGATGAATAATGTAACAGGGCCACGTCGCGCCGCGTCGATGCGGCAAAACCACATGTATCAAGGTTACTCCACCTATTTTCAGGCTTAAGAGGAACGTGCCTAAAGATGCCAATGTCAAAATTGCAACGAATTTATTTATTTAAAGCAGAACCAGCTCTGGCTACAGATTATTACGTTGCACGGACCTAAACTAAAGTGATGGCAAAAAGAGGACGCAACCTAGTCAGAGTTTAAAAGCATTGTATTAACAATATTCCCGCATACGAATCATGGTTTTTAAAAATCTTTTTTAAACACTATATACATAATAAGCATTAAACTCTATAGAAAATTAATACTTATATAAAACTATTTCTTTCTATGATAATATCTGTGGTCTGTCGATAAAACAACTTATTTCGAATTTTCAAATATTTCAGGAGATCAAAGAAAAAAAATAATAAATAAAAAAGAACTAAATTGAAGTTGACTATTTTTGCTGTAATAGTTTTTATACTTAAATTTATAGCAGGACGGAGATTAATGAAAACTAATTTATTAGATTTTATGTGTGTAATTAAATTAAATTTTAAACATTTTCGGGAAAGAACAATAAAACTATAAGTTTAAAGAAATTAATAACGTTAAAGCCTTTTAAAGTTCTTCACATAGAAAGATACTGATCATTGCCAACAAAGCTTCTTGAAGATCTTATTTTTATAATGAAAATTATTAAAATTATAACTCGACTTTAGTTGTTTTGTCAAAAGACCACAGATAATTAATTCGTCATGTATAGGTATAGACTCTTGGATATAATAACGTTTTTATTTTCGATAATTTTTAAAGGTGTAGTTCATGCATGTCATAACACTTTTTATATGTCTCGTTTCAAGTCTAAATTTTGTCAGGTTTCTTCAAGTCTTGTTATTGTTAACATTGGGAATCTCCACTTAAAAATTTATTTTCAGCCTGTCTTAGAAGTATTTAATCTATCATACACTTTTACTCAAAAAAAGTATTTATTTTTGTTCGTATACTTGTGGTCGTCTCCCTCTTTCTCTTACTTTGATTTTTTTTTAATTCTCAGTTATTATTTAAGTTTTTTTTTTGTATATTTTTTACTTTTATATTGTTTTTACTACAACTTTTGTTACTAATGTATTATTGCACGTTCATTTGTATGTTCTACTATAAAAAAGAGCATGAGTGCCACACCTTCTTCAGCAGTTGTCTTATTGTATTAGAATTAATAATATAAAAAAAGAAGACGACAGAAGCATAAATAAAAACGATATTTTATAAAATTTTATGTTTATATTTTGTTTTGATTACATTAAATATTAATTTCTATTTTTATTCCATTCTTCTTTAGAACAGTTGTTTTATGTTCTGTTTATTTATTTATTGTTCTTTTCGATTGTTTTGATTATTGACAGTAGTTTTGTTTTGGTCTTCCTGTTCGTTGGATAAATAAAAATCAAAGTGTAAGATGTATTGTTTACAAAATCTTTAAAGATTTTATATTTAAATATGACATTAAACTGTAGTTAATTGGAGATTAACTTCTTGTTTTTAACGACATTTAAAAATGAATGTTTATGATTCTTTAAAAAAAAGATACATTTTTTAAGTTTCATCTCAGTCAAATATAAAGGTGATTATTTTCTGAAAATTTTATTATATTATTAAACATACGAGTGCGTTTATTAGGTCTACTTAATACTTGTTATTAGCCAGCAATATCGCCGTCTAGATCAAGGATACTTTTGTTAGAGAAAAATTATCTTAAACTATTAACTGTCATATCTGATTGTTTACTTAAATATGGCAGCCCAGCGCAATCGATCTCTGCTACTTATTTCGTTATAAGAAAAGATAGAGAGTTTGGAACACCTACTTTGCAACTGTCCTTCAGTTGTCGCTAGAAGACACCTTTAGAACAATTTATTATCTAAATTAATTCCTACCAAAAAAATTCATCACCAAATAACGCTTTTTGAATTCTTCATTTGAAGCTTGTCTGCTTCCCAGACTGCTTCTACAGGATGGATTCAAAATCACAACTGTGTGTCAAAATTTAATAAATTTTTTGTTTATTTTTTTTTTTTTAATTTTAAATTTAACGACCAAGCAACAAAGCAAAGTGGCAAAATTTTACTTTCCCAATGGGTATTTTACTATCATGTTGAAATTATTTCAACACCAGCAATGCACCTCGCAAAACCAGAATTAATCTTTTAATTACACGTTCCCGACAGCAAAGTGCAATGTCAGTCTTGACACGATTTAGAATACCAAGGTACACTGTACGGGACAATGTTGAAAAATATCAAAAAACTTCACCCCAAGGCGTTCTAGAGCATCACTTCGGCGTACTATATCATGTCATTTATATGTACGTCCATACGATATCCAATTGGTCACTGCCTGTGCCACAATTACTCTTTTAAATGAAATTTGAAATTCAAAAATCCGCACCAAACAGTGACTCGTTTTGTGCGTATCGGCTTTTCAATGTATGCGTGCGGGTTTTCTGTGCCTCAAATGCGACAATTTTGCTTGTTTACATACCCGCCAAGATCAAAATGAGCTTCATCTTAAAAGATGATTTTTTTGGCAAATTCGGCCAAATTAATGTCGCAATATTTCCCAGCGTTGTTCAAGCGTACACACAACCATATTCGTTCAGCGGAAGAATAAAACTAATTATCTGTCAAATCAGACAGGAGCTAAGTGTTACTTTTCACGAAATAAGCACTAGTTGAAAAAAAACGTTAGATGGCGGACCCTTTATTTAAAAATAAATAAAAAATAATAATAAATAAAAAAGTTATTAAATTTTTACACGCAAACGTAACTTGTGGTCCACACTGTGTAGGGGATGAATTTTATATACGATGTTCAATTTCGTAGGTCTCTTTTTTGCAATAAATTTGAGATAATTAAGTCCCCACCACGAACATATTTATCATGTTTTCCCTTACGCACAGCTAAAAAAGGTAGCAGCCTTTAAGGGAGAAACATAAAGGAAAAATTTCTTTGTTGTTTTTTCGTATGCAAACAATTTAAGCATTTCCATGAATGCAATATAATAAGCAAAAATTCTTGATGGGTTATTTTAGCCTATATTAAGTCAAATTATCCCTTTTATGTATCCGGACCCACAGTGTTCACAAACTTACTGTTTTTCAATTTGTCACACTCCTGCACTCAAGACTGCACTTAAACACACAAATGCTGCAAATGTGTGACAAATATATCAAAATCTAAAACTAACACTTTCTCACTGCAATTGCAGTGGCATCCTGTGAGTGCATCCTAAAAGTGTATCATTTTCAACAAATTCATCATCATTTCTGCCTGCTTTAAGCAATTCTTCACAATTTGCGACTTTTTGTTTTGAATTGTAGTTCCTTTACCTTAAAAACATTGTTTAAAACTCTGACTTTTGATGTTGCTGTTGAGCTTTGGCTCTTTCATATAAACTTTGAAATTGTAAACAACAACAACATAAACGACAATAATTTAAATTTATACGTATTTTGTTGTTTTTTTTTTTGTTTTTGTTAACGTTGTTGTATAAAATTGTATCATAAAACCATAAAATAAACTGAACTGAACTTCATTGCGTTTATTTATTTTTTTTTTTTTCATTGTACAGCAGCAACAACAAGAACAGCACCGGCAATAATATTAACAAAAACAACAACAAAAACACACTTTCGCCTATGACTTTGTATGCACATAAGTTGCCCTTAAGAAACCAACCATATAGTGTAAAGACTCTTTATTTCATAATTTATGTTTTTAAAGTGCAACATCATACATTCGATGATGCACAGGCCAACACACAAACTGGCGTATACATTTACAATCAAATAAAATAAACAAACAAACACACATTGTGACGAGAGCAAAAGCAAGAGCATAGAACACAAAAAAAATAAAAAACGAACCAGTAAAAGTTAAATGATGACAAAATACACGGAAAGGAAATTATCTCCATATAAGAATAGGTCCTTCCACAAAACCTTAAATTGTTAGGAAACAAAAAAAATATGCATAGCAAAGATAATGGGATAAAACATGGTTGCAAATGTTTATTTAGTTGCCAGTATGATATAGTGCCATGCTGACTGGTCACTGCGGTTTTGGCAGTCATGCCAGGAGAATGGGACTTCCCTGTAATGACTTTTATAGAATTTGGCTTGCCAAGAGAAGGATGAGACCATATATAACCTACTGTGCTACCGTCTAACGCTGAAGAACACCCAATGAACTATTTTCGGAGCCTAAAGACTACATAGACTGTCGGAGATGGTCTTGCAGAAATTTTTGTCTTTATAAGGTAGTCTGAGTGTGTCCTTTAACCAGTCTAGCATTAGGACACTTATGCTGTCTATGACAGCTTTTCCCGAACCCTTGTGATCTGCACAACAACTGCTTGTTCTACCTAACTAGGTACCTAAAATTCCAAGTCAAGCACTAAAAGCTTTTAGTTGTGGATACAATATGAGTTGTGAGATATTATAGATCTACAATAGACTTTTTCTATAACTAAAAGCCTACATTGAGCTACATACATATTTTCTGGCCCATTTTTTTAAGTTTTTACAGTTTTCATTGAAGGGAAGTGTTAAATATTTTAGGAAATTTTTTATTTCAATTTCTTTAAGTGTATGCACTCCTTTAATGTGCATAAGAAAGAAAAAGGCTTAGAAAGAAGAAAAAAACGGCAGTAGCAACATTAACTTTAGCAACAAAAAACTTCACTACACTCGATGCTATTTATTAAATGGGGGGAATATGGTTTAAATTGTGTTAAGATAAACAAATAGTGGAGAATAAAAGGGGAAAAACTCCAAGAAAAGAAGGATGTAAAACATTGAATTATGGTCACTAAAAATTAAAAAAATATTGTGAAAAGGCAAATATAGACGCAGGAGACAAATGGTTTTGAGCTGGAAATAAGATGATAAGATGGGTAGGTAGTGAACACTAACTGCAATAATAAAATAATATTCTGTTGTTAAGTCTGCTTAACTTTGTACTTGGGATTTTGAGTAGCAAAGCGAGTTATATTTCAAATGCTCGGTATCTCACTTATGGCTGTCCATAAACGATTTCAAGGTCATCTATATAATTTCAAATACTATTAAAGTCTATTTAATGAATCTACGAATCATGTTACACACCTCCAAAAGTGTTCGTCGCTATGTTTTATGGTTTGGTTTTAAGGGATATAGTCGAGGGTTAGGTATCCAGGGTTAAAAAACACAGCTGACAACCACCAACTAATAAATAAGGCGGGGTTAAATATTGACTGCAAAGAATTTAATCCTAAAGTGAAACCAATAAAGTAACAATAAAATGTCACTTAATTTCCAATAGAGCTTTAATATTTTATTGAGAGCAAAACCAAAAACTTTATGCCCTTAAACAAATTTCGTTGAATGTATGCAGTATTCTACAGTAGTAACATCAGCATTACAAAAGAAATTTATATTGCATGTATGTATGTATGTAGTAAGTTTATAATTTTATTACATACATACATATGCATATGTACATGTGTATGTTAGTAGTATGGATAAGGTATGTATGAGGATGTGTAGTATGAGGATGTGGAGAATATACGCGCATTTAACAATTATACAGCTTCAACTAGGTCGCTGACCTATCAAGTGATTTTTGTTGCAGTAAGGCAGAAAAATATTGGCAAAATGTGGCAGTAACAGCACCCAACAACAGCAGCCTCAACATAAAATTTAAAGACAAAAAAAACATAAAACCAACTGCAGCAACAACAAATAGACAAAATAGTACTGGAAAAAAATAAGCAAGAGCAAACAGCTACTGTTGTTTGCTTGCTAGCTACTGCTGTTGCCAAAGCAACGGCAGCAAACAACATCAGCCACATTAACGACGTCATCGTCATCTGCAACATAGGCTTCTCCATAGTTGTAAAACTCTTTTTACTAAATCAATCCAACATCCGAACATATAAAAAACACCCGGCAAAAAATGAAATGAAAACAACGTTTTTTTTTTATTTTTATTTTCATCATACTTTTTAATACCATCACAATACAAGTGGGAGAAGTTCTTTTGTTTTGCTATTTTTTCCTAGATTTTTATTTAAAAAAAAAAATACACACAACTTCAAAAATACATACAAAACCTAAAAATATATGAGGGGATATACAACAACAAGAAAACAAAATCTAAAGAAAAGTTTTAGAATGAAAAAAAAAAATCAATGTTACAACAAAGTGTTGCCAACTGTGTTGTTATAAACACCACAACAACATATGGAGCCACCACAACATTTAAGATAAACCATAACAACTCATCGTAATCATCAACAACATCATTCACATCATTATCATCATCATCATTGCCGTACTGCTACTAGTAGCACAATACAAAAAGGGAGTTTATTTTCCTTTTTTTCAGCATTTTGAAGTGCAAAACGGCAAAAAACTCTTTTAGAAAGAACGCCTTTTTTCAAACGATATCAAATAACGAAAAATATCATATTTAAAATGAATGTGTAGAAGCTGAAAGGAAAAAAAAAACAGAGCAGCAAATTAAACACATTTAAAGTATGATCTTAATAGCTTCAAATGGTACTATTTAGCAGCAGAATGGGCACTAAATACTCAGTATTGAAATATGTACTTTTTTTTTGTAATTGGGTTAATATTTTATAAAACTCCATTGCATATTGCAGTTTACTTATACATTTATATCATTTTAATAGAACATAAAAAGACTTTGTGGCGGTAAATGTTGTCTTTCCTTTCATTTGAATTTTTTTTTTTTTTTTGTTAATTCTGCTTTCAATTCTTGACCATTCTTTGAGTGTTGGGTATCTGTATTTGTGTGCATATAAGTGATCCCCAGCTAAATGCCGGCAACTTTGAGGTCAACAGTTAATAGAGCATTACACAATTTTTAAATAAACATTTACAAATGCGCTAAACAACAACAACAACAAAACTTGTTCATGTGATGAAAATATAAGCAATGATTCCCAATGTGTCAAGTGGATTACTCTGAGGGGAGTGTTGCAAAATATAAATTTTTTTATATCCCATAACTGCTAGTTTATACATAATCTTTAAGAATTCCTTTATTTATAGAAAAAGTTTTACGTTTACGAATATTTTTAAAACTTCTTTATTTAAAGAAAATTGTTTATATAAATTTGTTCAACTTTCCAAAGTCCTTGCAAAATTACGACATTCCAAATTGAATGAAATTTTAGAATACTTTTATAAATCTCTATAGCATGCAGAAAAATTGCAATTTCAAATGATATTTCAGGAACAATCAACTGACATAATTAAGTCGTTTTAGGGCGTGATTTAATAAAAATAATAGAAAAATTTTCTCCAATTTTTAAAATTTTTTTTAACAAAGTTGAGCTCATTCAACTCATAGAAAATTTAAAAAAAAATTATATTTTTATTGATTCCTCATGAGCATAACTTTAAACTTTTATGTTTGGGAAATTCTGCTTAACAGGCATAAATTTGACTTGTGCAAATGTTGTTTTGTTATTGCTGTTAATTTGTCTATATTCCTACATAAATATTTATAGTTGTACTACTGTATTGCTGTGTCAAACTTGACTTCTCATTTATTTTATATAAAAATTTCCTTAAAGTTTTCTAAGAAAAAATTTTTTTTCGCAAAAAAAAAATTGCAAAATCTTTATGTAAATATGGATTTGTGAAGTGATTTTGTTTGATGTTATTAGAGATAAACAAACAGGCAACAAAAATTACAAGTAAAAATATCCAGTTGATAAAGCCTGATCACATGCTACCCTGTATGTGTGTCAAGCGCGGATCCAGGGGAAGGGAACTGCAATATCTATAAACTAAATTTTTTCTTTTATATGTCATAGTTTTGGCAATTCATATTTCTATTTTAATAAAAGTTTACGCCAGCTCAACCAAAATCCTGACTACTATATGAGACTCGTAGATCCGCAATTAATTCTAAGACGCCATCTTTAATTTTTACTCTTTGTATTTTACTGCTTAAAGCCTTTCATTTGATACTAATCTTGGGGAGATCAAGGGGCTACATTTTGAAATACCAGATATGCCCATATATAAATTTATTGACAGCTGTTTTGTAGTAGCGGCCATCATGAATTTTTTGTATAGCTAGCCAAGACCTTTCATTTAATACCCATATTGGCTCTCTCGGGTGTATAGAAACTAAGAATTTTGAAATTCTTAGTAACAGCACCCAAGAATTTGTGTTTTTATGCTTATATCTCAGTTAGTTTCAAACCGATTTGATATTTTTTTTTTTCACAAATAATTTTTGAGACCACGGTTTATAATTGAGTGTTTTCAACGTTTTAAAAAAATTATTTAGGAGCTTGAAAAATTTAATATATTAAAAAAAAATAATCGTATCTTCTTTTTCAAATAATGTTTGCCTATCACTTTAGTGATTAGTGACCGATTTGTCCAAAAATTTTTTGCGAATATATTTAGAATAATACCATATTCGTAAATATTCACAAACTTGTTTCTAAATTATCCTAGGACTAAAGAATTTTGATTTTCATGTTTAAAATATGGTTAAAACAGGGGTAGTCATGTTTATTTGCTCACATCTCAGATAATTCTAGACCTATTAAGATGATTTTTAAAACCAATCCGCTCTCAAATATTTTTTGAAATTACGGATGGCTCTAGGCTATGACGGCTGGCTTAAAAAAATGATTTCAACACTCTCTTTGAAGGGTATAAAAAAATAAATTTTTTAAATAACTATTAGCTTGTGAACTTGGCGATTAGGGATTGATTCGCCTAAATTTTTTCACGGAAATCGTTGGAGGAATATCGCATCTACAAGAATTTACAAGCGTGTCTACAAATTATCCTAAGGCTTCAACATTTTATTGTCTGTTGGAAAAAGAAGGAAAAAATAGGAGGAGTCTCAGAAGGTTAAGTAATTGTGCTGATTTTCAATATCGATCTGCTCCAGAATATTTCTAATATTTTGATGCCACATACGGGTCTTTTCAATGTCAAAAAACTGTATGTTTAATATACACGAACAGATGAACAATGCGCAATCGACATTATTTATAAGCTTTTAGAAAAAGTATTTATACGTTATTGGGTCGCAAATAAATTGTGTAGAAATATCACATGGAATGACAAACCTATATAAATATATGCTACACTCCTTGTGAAGTTTATAAATTTATCAAGCATTTGAGATTAATTAATAATTTTTTTCTTTAAAATATTTTCAACAGTTAATTAGAAAAAATTAAAAGTATTCTTCCTGCGCCTTGTTTCATTTTAAATTTTTTTACATATTAATACACAAAATATTAAGTTAAAAAATTAAAAAAAATTAAGATAAAAAAATATTTTAAGCTTTAAAATTATCAAATCTACAAATATTTAACCATTTTTAATGAAGTTGGCAAATTTTATTTCACTTTAACACTTTTAGTGATCAATCTGAATATTACAACGGACACTATTCTCAACGCCAGAATCTTCCAGTTCAAAGAACTGAATACCTTAAGCAATTGTAAAATCGAACAATCGAGTTCCCTGATGTCCCATATAGCCTATTGATAAATGTGATCGCGCGTTTAGAGTATTATTTAATATTTCATAAAATGTGCTTTAAACTTCACACATTTTTGTCAAACACATACATCTTTACGGAAATTTCCACAATAGATTTATAAAAAAAAAAAAATCAACTTTTATTACTACAGTTACTACTTCTTCTTCTTTTTAATCTGCTCCAAAAACTACTTTAAATTTTTTAATTTTTATTTTTATTTAGTTTTTAACACTTAAAAATACTAAATATTCTTTTTTAATATTTCAACTGTATTTTTTATTCTCTTAAAACGAATTAAATTAAAACTTTTGATTCTCTTTTTCAGTTGTATATTCTATACAAACCACTACTACCATCGCAGATACCAGTTTGATTTTCAGTTTTGTTTATATTCTTCTCTAAATTTATGTTATGATAAACATATTCGTTCGTTAGCTAGATGGCTGACTGGCTGGTTGACGGCCTAACCCAACAACAACATTAGCTACAGCAGCTACAACAACATTGTTAACCTCATCATGGTAAAAAGTGAATATCAAAACAAAACAAGCAGAAAAAAAACCTGCAATCTTGTGTTTTGTTTTGCTTAAGCATTCGTTAACTACACAGAATATGTTTATATACCTGCTGCTGCTCAGCCACATTACGTATCCGATGGATTGATTGCCAGTAGAACTAAGAAATGAATAATAAAAAAAATCTGTAAAAACAAACTAAAAAAAAACTGTTGTACAACAACGAGAGAAAAAATTATAGAGGCTCTAAAAATTACTCTCGGCACACTTACATACAAGAAGACTAGATACTGCACAATAAAATACACATTTAATATAGAAACGAGGGCAATTTCATAAAATTGTCACACATTTTCTATAAGTTTAAAAAAGTCTTGAAATATATGACTGTACCTACAACAAAAAATTATTATTAAAATATATTTAAATAAGCATTTGTCTAAACTTAATTTTATTTTCTATAAATATTTTTATTATTGTTATAAATGTTTTATTTGAATCTTATTTAATATAAAATTATATTGAAAAACAAACAATTTATTCTCACATTTTTTTATTAGAATTTAAAATTTCAGTGATAGATCCCAATTCATCAAAATATTACTTATTTCTGTTAATTGCGATATTGAATCTAAAATTTAATTTTTTCTGTGCAAGTATTTTACAAAAAAATTATTTAAAATTTTTCAATAAATCTCAAATTTTCATCAAATTAAGAATTTGAATAAAAATAGTCGGCACCCGACTTGGAATAGAATATAGTTAAAATGCCGTTGTCAGAATGTCCATACTATTATTTGATAAAAGTACAGTTGAGGAACAAGCGTTGTGCCAAATACTAAAGTGACAAACTAGATTAAAAGCGTCAACGTTATTCACTTATGTTTTGTAATTAAACTCACTAAAAATAAATAAAAATTGCAATAAAATCGCTAGATGACATTACTCTACAGCAATTACGAACGAAAAAAAGAACAATTGTACTGCAGCTAACTTCAATACCTAACGCCTTGACAAAATTGGATTTTTCCAATTGCAAAGCTTGCTGCATACAAATCGTATGGACTTGAGAATTTTTAACAGCTAATAACCGCTTGCCGCTCTTGTTTAGATTTGGCGGTTACTTTTTTGTTAATAAAATTCATGGACAATTTACAACCACTTTAGTTTTGTTAGGAGACTTTTTGAACTGTCTACGTAAAGAACAAGTCTTTTTGTATCTTGAAGATTTTGTATATTAAAGTAGCTGAGTGAGCAGTGAGTGAGTGCTCTTTGTTGTCTTTTTGGTGGGGAAAAAAACCAAATTGAAAAGAAAAATTTTGATAAAATAACGAAACGAGTATTAATGATTTTCTTATAGGCCTCTGTGTAAAATAAGAGTAGTCAAGTTGATTGCTCTCCAAAATTTAACAAAAAAAAAAAAAAAAAACACAACAACAAAATCTCTGTATTCTTAGATTGTCATTGTTATTGTTTAATAATGGCTTTAATAGAGGGCCCTACTGATGGAGGAGTAGCGTTGCCACCATCATGAATTTGTTATTTTTAAAGAATAAAGATATTTTGATTCTTATAACTACAGGTAATTAGAATAAGAACAAAAATGTAGAACTTGTTTTTGTTTTTTAATGCATTTGTAAGACTAAAAATGTAGCTCGCAATTAGATAAACAGGCAGTCAGTGATTTGAATTTCTTACAATTCTTGTTCAGTAGATAAAGAATTTCGGCTAAATATTTTTTAAGTTAAGTTAACGCTAAAATATTTTTATAAATGGGAATATTAAACAATTTTGTATAATTAAATCATAATATTTCATCGAAAATAAAAAAAATAATTTATCAAAATTTTTAAAAGAATACGATTTCGAATTAAATTCTTATTTATTGCCGTTTTGCTGTGTTTTATTTTATTTATTTTGTTGTTATATTTTATTTATTTTTTTATTTATTAAAAAAATGTAAAATCAAAATAAAAAAATTTATTTGTTGTAATTTGTTTGTAATTCCCTTTGGTTTTACTGAAATTAATTTTTTTTATTTTTCTTTCGAAATCTCCGGCAACACTGTTAAGGAGAGTAAATTTGTTCTTAATATTTTTTTTTTTTATTTGTTGGTTATTTATTCTTTATGTTTCTTGATTTACTTTAATATCCAGTGTATCTGTGTTATAAATGTGTAGTAGTGTACGTGTGTTTAGATTTGCTTCTTTTCTTCTTCGTTGTGATGTTTGTTGTTTTTGTTCACACAAGTGTGTGTTTGTGTGTGAGTAGTGTGTTTTTTAATGTTTAGAAGTGCATGTTTATGTACATCTTTGTATGTTTGTTTGTTGCGTGCATGCTTTTGTTGTTGCATTGCTAATGCATGCCTATACGCGGGACTTTTTTAAAAATTTTTATACATATTAGTGTTTTTCTTCTTCCCAGTTTCCATTCTCATTCTGTAGCCTGTTCTGGCTGTGTGTCTTGTGTACGTTTCTGTTGTTTAATTTTTTAAATATTTTTTTTTTTTTTGATTCCTCTACACTGAGTGTATGATTATATTTTTTAGTAGTCGAGTTCCAACAACGAGTATGGTATGAGGCTCCTATCTTATGTGCTAGCAGTTTATTTCGAGCTACGAAGTGAGTAAGACGTGTGTTGTTGTAATTTTTCTATACGATCGACGACGTTTTAAGTGCTTTTTAGTTAAGTTTTCTGATTTTCAAAAAGAACAAAATAAGTAGAAAAAATATTGTTTTTTTTTTTTCTTAATTTCAAAAACAATTAATAATTTTTGACATTTGCATAAAAAAAAATTTTAAATTATGCATTAAGTAGAAAAACTTATTAAATAAGTACTAATAAACATGTGCCACTAAAAACGACTTTTTCTTAAAAAAAACATAATTGGTGCTAAAAAAAAATAAACAATTAAAATAAATTAAAACTTAAAAAAAATTTTGAAAAAATAAAAAAAAAGTGTTAAAAAAAAAAAAAACGTAAAACAATAATTAATTAAACAAAAACTAATGACTTAAGAACAGAAAATAATAAACAAAAAAGTGTTTTCTGCAAGCAAGTTTTTGTTGTACCATTTTCATTGCCATCGATTGCAATAACTACAAAAACATTTTCATCATTATTCTTTTAATAATTTTACAATATTGTCATAATAATGGCTGTGCCCTTTTATTTGCCAGCGGATGGTTCCGATGGCGGTAGCTCTTCGCGTTCCACCCCAAACACCGCCTCTTCGTCCACCCAAACACCCATGCAAAGTCCTTTGATGCCGCCAGATATCTTGATGGTCGTTTATGATGCCTTGTATCGTTATTCAGTCCACTCAGGTGAGTTATGGGTAAAACTTAATAAAATTATTAAATAAAGATATTAATTGAACAGGGATTTAAATGTTTATGCTTTAAAGTTTTTTTTTACATTCGGAAATTAAAAGTTTTTTTTTTAAAATATTTTTTTTTACTTAAACTTAGATTTTCATTCAATTTTGTTTGATTGACAGTGGCTCCCATATAGTTTTTTGTAAATATTTTAATTGGTAGCAACAAAATAAAAAATATATTTTAAAAAATATTTAAATAATAAATTAATTTTATTTTTTTTTTATTGTAAACAAAAAATTATTTAATTTTTTTAAATAATTTTTTAAGTTTATTTTTTAATCATTTTTGGAAAAAAAAATATTAAAAAAAATTTACTTTTGTTGAATTCACAAGGTGTCCTAAATATCGTAATGTCATAATTTTTCCAATTTTTTTAAATATTTAAAATTTTTGTTTGAAAAAATAAAATACATTTTTTTTAGTTGAAATTCTTCGGTGAATTATTACTTTATGACAATGCGACATTTAGGACTTCTTGTGAATACCTCATTTGTTTTTTATAAATTAAAAGTTATAAATTTACTAAATAACAATACAACAAAATTTAAAGATCAGTAACACAAATAGTAATTTTTTTTTAATTTATTTATTCGCATAGAACATTTAAAAAAACATAAACTCAACCAAAAAATTAAAAAAAAAAATATTGTATTTAAACAAATAATTCTTATATTCATACAAAAATAAAATGTATTTGAAATCTATTTAAAAAAAATATATATAAAAATTTATAATAAAATACATATACATATATCGTCGTTGCTCTGACGAAATCGGTTATGTGACAATTTAAAAAAAAAAATTTATTGCTCTATTTTGAACCATTATTGGTTGCACATCTCTCCACGAAACCGTTTAAGGATAATAGTTCATAAGCGCAAGTTTTATACTGTAAAGTAACAAAATAAAATGTTTGTTTTGCTTTCCTGAAAACTTGATAAAAAAAACACATAACTGAATTTGTTGGAGCAACGACGATATCACACTCATTTTAAATTTTATGAATATGCGAGTAATTCTATAAATATGTAATAAGTTGTTGTAAATTTTTTTTTATTTCAAAATAAGATCCAACATTTTTTAATTAACAGTTTCAAATACACCGAACCCATAATGTGTTTATGTATGAATGTGTAATATTGAAAATATGACAACAACAATAAACAAGATTTATTGTGAAATTCATAACTTTTTGTCATTAAGGTGCATAAATGCAAGCAACCGCATGCAATTTCTTGTTCTTTTTTAAATAAAAGTAATATTTTTAGTAACATACCAAAATGACAGAAATATTTTGTTACTTAAATATAATATTGAGACTTTTTCCACACGATAAAAAAATATTTTTTATAGTTTTGAGAATCTTTAAGATTTTAGTTTTTGAATAGAAGAATTAGCAGAGATAAGGCAGTTAAGTTTGAAAATTAAGCTGGTGATTTTTTATGTTTAATTTAAAGTAAATTATTAATAAAGGAAGTAACAGTTTAATAATAATAAAAAAAATTTAATTGAAATTATATAATATTTATTTAATTTTCTTTGATCAATATTTTGTAATACGAGCTTGAGATCAGTTTTTTATAGAAAAAAGAAATATTTTATTATATTCTAATATTTCGCTAACACATTGAGAAGCTTTTTGTTATGAAAATTTTACTTCAATCTCATAAATAAAGATGACAAATTAAATCTAGACTTTTAAAAATAATTTTTTTGGGCTTAAAAATGTATGTCCCTAAATAGACATTTTTGAAATGTGCCCCTTTTGTTACCAACTTTTCCTGTTTAATAATAATTCGACTTTTTATTTTTAAATTCAAATTATAAAATTGAATTTTTTAAATTTTTAAAACTTTTTATTCAGCCCAGTCACAAATTTTGTTGTATGTTGTATCGATAGGTAAAGGTTCATCGTAAAAGATTAAAAAATATATTTATTTTTAAACATTTTACTTTAAAAAATATTTTTGCTTTACAACTAACAACCACCACACAACAAAAAATTATCAATTGGGAAAATATTTGTGTTTTCATTTTCGAACACACTTGCCTGCAGTTTTTAATTATGCAGGACAATTAGCTGTTTAACTGTCCATTCTAACATTTTTTATAAAATTAAGAAGTTGAAGTCATCATGTAAGAAAACAGTTTTATCAATATAACCAATAATTAACTATTTCACCATACACCTTCTGCCAAATATCAGCAACAACTCGTTACGAAAAAAATAAAAAAAAACTTTAAATTTTTAATGATTAACATTTTTAATGCCTCATAAAATTTCAAATCACTAGTTGGTCAAGCCACACCAACAATCTATACATTCATACATTTAAGACAGAATTCACACCTGGTAAAATTGTTTCTTAAAAAAATATACACGTACTACAAGCATTAAATTGATATCAAATTACCATTACAAAGCATTTCTGTATAGAAAACTTACAAAAAATACTACAATTAACATATTTTTGCTTTTATAAATTTTCATCAGTATTTTAAGTCTTAAATTACCTACAAAATGATAAGAATGGTCATAAAAACGAAATTGCTTAAGTCAGCATAAACGATTTTTTTTATATATCAATATGTAGGGACGTGCATATGTGCCTACATATGTGTGTGTGAGTATCGGTTAGTCAGTTGTATTTATGTTATTAAAAATGAAACGATAAAGTGTAAGGGCACCTTTAAAAACGACAACGTAACTTGAAGTTTTAGTTTAAACTTATTGCTTAGGAGCATAGAATAGTTATAGCGTGTAATTTTTAACTGTCGTAGTATAAATTCTGTGCAGGATCTAAAATGTCCTTTTTTTGAAGCATTTCTGCTATATGCAAAATATTTCAAAATTTAATTTCAATAATCCTTTTACACTATTTTTTGAGTCCCCAGACAATTTTTAAAATTATTAAGTTTACTTTTATCTGTATTTTAAATATTGTCCATTGGCAGCAAAAAAATGTATTTTAACCTGCGTACTGCACTTCAGTATCAAATTGTATCAACTGTATGCATTTTAGTCGTAAAACCTAAATGAGTCATAAAATTCAAGGTGTCTCTGGCACTTTAAATAAATAAATTAACAATTGCTGTGTCAGCTACAATTTTTTTCAATTTTGTTAATTACTGCAGAAAAATAAGTAAAAATTAATTTTATGATTTAATTGAAAAAAATATTTAATAAAACTTTAATTTGAATAAAGAGCAATTTTTGGTCGCCTACAACAGGTTGAACATAAATTGATATACAGGGTTATTTATTTTTATATTACAAAGGCAAACAAACTCACTAAGATTTGAATTAAATAGTAAACACAGGTTTTAGTCCTTTGATTATTAATTTTTTATTAAATCTTAAGGTACATTGGTAAAGATTATTTATGGAATAATACATAGGATAAAGGACCTGCAAGGCTTTGCATGCACATGCGCACTCGTTTGACAAATAAAAAATTTCGCATGAACATTTTGTGACTACGCGCAGTAGATAGCTTCCTGAAATTTGTAATTCTCGTACACAACGCCGAATTGAGGCTTCTGAAGTGTCACCAACACTCTCACGCACTACTTCGATATTGCCATTTGCACGGTTTGCTTTTGAACTCCCGATGTGTTTGGCGTCTACAAATTCAATTAATCTCTTTACAATTGGCGAAGTTAAAACACTATTCCGACCATATTTTCTATGAAATTTTCGAACTGCGGCCGCCCAATTTTCATTATTTTTGAATTATTGTTCAATAATGAAGACACGTTGTTCTATTGTGTAACGCTCCATTTTTACTAACCCTAAACCATCAGCTGTTGAATTATTTTTTTAAGGGTTGCCAATACTTTACTGCGATAAATTTAAATCTAGCGTTTATTTTAGGTTAATGATTGGATTTTTATAATGATGTTAAAAGATTGTTGTTGTTGTTAATAGAGCTTAGAATCGTACATTTTTTATATGCAGTCGATTGCAAGATTTTTTGTCTCAAATTATACCAGCACAGGACTTACAAAAAATTCTTCTTAATTAGAAAATTTCCATAAATAGAAAATCTAATTTAACCCAGGTTCTTCAGCTTTAAGTTAATGTTGGGAAATTTTTATATTTTTTATTGAAAATTTTTCATAAATACAAAATTTATTCTTCGCTTTCTATTAAACTAGAATTATATTTTATAAAATATTCTATAAATAAGACTTTGATTTCAGCAATTAAAATTAAATATTCTCTGATTCCTTATTAATCATAGACTCCCTGCAATTTGTCAAGATCTAACTAAGGTCAGTTGTTGTTTTTGTTTTTTTCAATTAAGTATTTTTTTAACTTTATGAAATGGGTTTGTCGTCTTAACCTACAACAAAAACTTGCTTAACTAAACCAGCAAACTCTTAAGCTTGAGCTTAAGCTTAATAAACTTTATACCAAAATACGTTTAAGCAGGGTTCCATGCATGTGTGTATGTTTATGCATAAGTATTTGAAAAAAAAAATTGTGCTCGAATTTATCAGTTAAGTTGTTACATTTTAACCAAAGTGTGTTTGTCGCGTGCTCAGCTTTAAAAGTGTTTATAGTTTTCATTTTTTTATTTTTTATTTTTTTCGTTTGTAAGCTGTTTTGTTGTTGTTTTTATTTTTTTGGTTTTGTAGTAAATTTTATGATGTTTATAATATGTATCTTATTGCATTTTAATAGGCCTTACACGCCCACTTGGTTTTCTATACAGTTTCTTTTTTATTTTTTCAAACATGATTTGTTTTCCCTGTGTGTAAAAACTGCTGGTTTCATAGCAGTAACAAAACCTTTAATATTATGTAAAGCTCGCGTGCTTGTATTTATATAGTGTTATAAAATATGGTTTTAGTAGTGTGTTAACTTGTTTTGAGTTGTTCACATTTTGGCTTAAACTGAACAACACAAAAACACAAAAAAAAAACAAAAGCAACAAATCTTGTTAGTGTGTGTTTTTTATAAGCTCGAAAATCAGGTTTATTTTATTTTTTTTTTATTTTTTTTTGTCTATTTTTGTATGTATTTTGTTTATGTGGTATCCTTTGGCTTAAACTAGTTTTCTGTAGCTTTAAAACTCACTGCCCATTAGTTGGCCAGTTTAGTTATTGGTGGCTGCATTTTGCTGGTCACCTCCATGGCAAATTTGTGCCAATAAGTTAGGGAAAGAACAAGCATTTCAGAAGCTACTGGTATTGTTTGCAAATCAAGACAGAACATGTTAATTTAATTGAAAATTTTGCTTGTGATAAAAAAAAAAATTGCAAATATTATGTGAAAAATATTTTTTGCTTGTTCTTTCTTTTGTAAAATTGGATTTTTTGGAAAACGTCAGATTTTTATATATTAAATGATTTAATAATAAATAAGCAGCTTTTAAAAAATATGAAAGACACTGTTAAATTTAAAATGTATTAAAATAAAAATTAAAAAATAATAAGAAATTTCGTATAAACAATTCTGAAATATAGAAATACACTCTTGTTTCTTAAATCTGCAAAAATGTTCTTTTACATATCATTATTAAACATCTTTAAATTCTGCGAAACTTAAAAAAAAACTATTTCTCTTGTCAATATAATGCATGAATATTATAGAATTTTATTTTTTCTATTTTCTCCATTCTAGGTAAAAATTTTTATTGTAATTATTTTCAACAAAATCTTTAGAAAAAATATTTAATATTAAACGTTTAAACGTTTAAATACATATAAATATTTAGTGTGTGTAAAAATGAAAGGCTTAAAAATGATGAGTCATCTTCTAAAATCAGCAACACCACTGACACATGCAAAAAAACTTCATCATCAACGGCATCATTTCTCTTTTCAGCACAACTACTTAGACACAGCACATAAATACCGTTATATTTACAGCATTTCTATTTTTATATAATTTTTTATTTTTCTTCTCTACATTCTTGCATTCTAAAAAAAAAATCTTTTACCAACACATTGTCAACACACGATTTTTTTTTTTTTTCAAAATCTCACTCATTATAACTTAACAAAAACAACAACATAGTCAAAGTCCTTGTCATCATGATTATCATCATCATCATCATCATCTTCGTTTCATCAACGTACATAATTTCTTTAAACATTAATACAACAAACACTTTCTCACATGCACTAAGAGCTTTTGTAATACTTTGTCATATGTGAGTTTTGTTACAAAACCAGTAAAAGAACAAAAAGAAAGCATAAGAAATTGTTTTTGTTGCTGTTGCTGTTGCTACTGTTTACATCCTTTTCCGGTATAAATACAAAATCATGTTAACGTTTTAAAAAAGCCTATTTTTTGCTGCCTTAATGTGTTAAAATTTAAACGCCTGCTTGTTGTTGTCAGGCGTTACAATCTCAGCATACACACTCACACACATATATATGACATGGAATGCTTACTAAAGGCAATGCTCTTGACTTTGCTCTAGCTGCTTTGGTAATGGTTTATTTACAAATTTTCCACTTTTTTCCATCTTTCTAGTATATATACCATTTATATATATTTTGCTTTGGTATTTATTTGTTACTTACCACATAATTTTTTTTTGTAATATTATTTCAACTTTTTTTATTACTTTTATCACAAATTTTGCTTTTCATGGTTCAACTCAAAAAGAAAAACCAGCTGATTTCTGCAAAAATCTGCACAATATTTATTTTGTTATACATTTCTTTTTTGTTCACGTTGTTGTTGGTGCATTAGTATGTATAAGTGAAAAATGTTTATATTTTTGTACGTTTTGTTTTGCTCAGCAACTTCGTTGTGTTAATAAAATGTAGCCTAAAACAGGGCGCGTTCCCATTTAAAGTTTCTTTGCTTATGCAACGACAACGTCATCGTCATAATCATCGGGGAAAAATCCTTTAAAAGGAAAACTTGTAAAAATAAAAAATGGCGGCAAATATGGCCGCCTAGAAACAGCTGCTTTGCCAAGGAGGGCTCGTTTGTTTTGAGCCTATTTTATTTTCACATTTTTTTTTCGTAAATACATAAAAATGTTTAAACACACACACGTGCTGCTACAGTTGGCAAAATTACTTTGCTTATTATTCAATGCCATTGACTTTGTTGGGGCATTTCAGTTTTTTGCTTCTTAACTCAAAAATTATTAAAATTGTTCCTTTTTTGTTGTTGTTACTTTGGCTAACTAGTCAACCGTAATGCGTCTATTTTTTTGTGTATTGACAGGATTTTTTTGGATTTTCCTTGCCAGAGCATGACTGACTTATTTTTAAAGTATGTATGTTTAAATTTTGAAACAACAAACATGCTTTGATCATATTTTTATATTGTTGTTGCTAAATTTGTGTTATTTTTTGATGTTTTTGCTACGTGCTTAAGTTTTGTCTCTATTAGTTTACACAAGTTTTTTTTTTACAAGAATTAAAAGTGGTCTGTATGAATGGGAAAAAAAATAAGGAAGTTGTTTTAACAACAATGCCATTGCTAAGACTTTTTTTAAGAAATTGTTTCCTTAAGCTAACCTGCTAAGGAAAAGAGGCAAACATTTAGGATTATGCTGCCTACTTTAGGGGTTGAAATGGAATTGCAAAATCACAGTTTATTTTCTAAACTCTATGATTTATTTAAACAAGAAAAGGTATCGGGGTTTTATTAGAAGAAAATCTATATTTAATTTAGGGTTCAATAAATATTGAAAAAATAGCAAGAGTCTGGGTGCCCCAGAGAACTTGTCCATAGTGAGATATTCGGCCAGTCTCTGCCAGAGACCCTGTTCTGTTACATTGCAACGATGAAATGGTATTCGTTACTTAGCTTGGTTTAACTAAATTTTATTTAAAAAAAAATAAAATTTATCTGTGACAATAGGGAGAAACAGCTAATGTCGATTTTTATACTTTTTCAGGAAAGCACTTTAAAATTTTTTAATTGATTTTTGTAAATTGATTGCCTTTGAAATAGAGATAATTATATAAGTTCTGCGCTGTATTAATTAATTTGTCAGATAAATTAAAAGTTAAAATCATTTATTGTTCCAAATAATATTGTTCATTGTATGAATATAAGTAAAAAGTTTTCTGCACTATAACTTACTGTAAAGTCGACCAAAATAGTTGAAAATTTGTCTGAGCGTAGTGTGAAATTGTGGGATTGTGACAGATTTTTTTTTATGCCGACTTAAGCAGTTATTACTTTTGACCACAGATCTAGAAGTTTAACTGCCTGTTCAACGATGTCGAAAGAAAACACAAGCGAACTTTCATTCGTACAAATATATTGAAAACAACAACAAAAACTAAAAATTTGTTTTTGTTTTCAACGTATTTGTACGAATAAAAGTTCGCTTGTGTTTTCTTTCGACATCGTTGAACAGGCAGTAAATACTTTAAAGGGTCCAACACTTTACGATTTTTCTTCCCAAAAAGTCAATCAGTAAAATAAAAAGATTTGGTACAGTCAGGTGACACCATATGATATGATGCTCACTTTAACAGAACGAGAATTGACAACCAGTCCTCTAAGGTCGCAATAAGTTAAATACATTTAGAAAAGGGCCCGCATAAGAATTGTGTAATAAAGGAAGCATTAAATGCAATGGGAAAATATATAAATTTGACTTTTTATCATCAAATCACAAATTAACAACTTTTAACTTTTTTTAAAAAATTAATTTCGAAACACCACTTATCACCTGGCAGAATCACCCGTATATTTTCTTGTCATCATCATGTACATGTGTCAAATCATTATCATATTTGTTCAACACTCTGAAATTATCTAAATTAAATAATAAACCAATAAATCTTTCAATGCTACTTGATAATATTAATTTAATACAACAACGAAATATAAAAACGTTTTACAACTCATTTATTAATCATTATCCACATCTTTACACATTTCGCTTTATAAAACTAAAGAAACAATAGTATAATTAATAAAAAAAAATCAACGCAATTAAAATAATTTAAAAAAAACAACAACAACAACAAAAAAGACTGCATGACTCCTAATGAAAATTGCACGTTTTGTTAAATTTATTAACAAAAACAAAATCAGGCATACACACTTACTATACATATGATGTGTATGTATGTTCATAAATAAAATTGAAACTGATATAGAAATACAACGCTTAACTACACACTTGGAAAACAATAATAAAAACGGAAATTATGTGTCAGGTTTATTATTTTGTCTTCACAACAAATAGACAATTGAACAAAGACTAGATTATAGTGGGAAAAATAGGGAATTATTTTGGCAAACAATCTGGTTAATTAGTTAATAGGGCTTTAGATGTCAGTTTTAGGGTTAATTTGCGTCTGATTTTCTATTTCGAAAAAATAAAAATTATATTTTTAATTGTTAAATCTATCTAACATTCTATTTTATTTTTATGTATTTTTTTTTTCTGAAAACTCTTTACTAACAAAGGGTTTTAGCTAATTATGATTTTGAAATTAAATGCGCTATTTTGAAACACATTTCTTGTCTTAGTAAATCTTTAAAAAAAATTTTATTGTTTTTTTTATGGTATTTTCTATAATTATATTAAAGTTTTTTATTTATATTTGTGCCACCATGAGTGTTTTTCTAGTCATTGCCAGGCCGGCATATGTTGCATACAAACAATTGTGCGTTGTTCATTTAAGTTTTCCACCAGCTCTAGCTTAATCACATACAAACTGTCATTTAATTATCGCAAAATGTTAATTGTTGTTGTGTAATTAGTTGAGCTTAATAAAGTATTTGTTATTTTTTTTTTGTTTAATACGTACAAAGCATTGAAAACAGCCTGGCCTCTCTATACCACTTGCAATTTCATTTAGAAAAAATGCCAACTATTGATAAGAAATTTACAATAGATTTTAAATGTCAGGGATATGAAATAAAAAAAAATTATCAGCCGTTTTTTTCTATACTAAATATTAATAAAGTATGTATATCTGTATAGGAGATATTCTATTACAATCACTTTCAACACCTATTTTTACATAAAATTAAACAAAAATCAATATAATTTCAAAACAATCAATGATATGTCCATCAAGTGATTGAGACAGTTGACAAATGATTGTTTCAACAATCAAAAGTGTTGAATCTTAATGAGATTAAAATGTTGTCGAAACCAAAATTGGTATTAAGAGAAATCAAACAAAAAATAGCAACAACAAACAATAAACATAAAGCATGACAAGTTAAACATGACAAACTGTACAAAGAAAACTTAAATGAAAAAAATAAAACTAAAAATAGTTTTTCAATTTCAAATCTAAACAAAATCAGATTTTTTTTATAAAAATCTTAATTAGCACAAAGTATTTTCAAGTAAGTGTTTTAGATAATTAATTGACTTCAACTATTTATGGTCACATAATTTTTTTTTTTCGTAATTAATACTTTATAAGGTGTTTCAAATTAAAGCAAAGTCCTCTATACATTCTCTAAGTACATGCGAAAAAAAGCCCCCAAAATAAGCGGATGTACAATAAAAATGTGGTTTTTCCAAAAAAATAAAAAAAAAAACACAATATACTTCCTTTTAGTTTACAACAACAAATACACACTAACATAATAGGATATTTGAGCAAACGAAATATATAAGGAAATATTTGTTTAACTACAAAATTTTCTCATTGTTTAACACTAAAATATTTCCTATTACCAAAACTGTAAAATACGTTTTGCCAACTAAAACTTACAATTGTGTGAAGTTTGTCGTGTGGGTTCCTAAAAGTAGGCAGCACGCATTTTAATGTCACTAATGAGGCGTGTTTCTTCTTATATGGTTTTAAGGAAAACACTAATGATTTATTTACAAATCATTCTAAAGTAATGCAGGAAGGAGATATTAAAGAGAAAGTGATTCTTTAGTAATAAAATAATCTATTTATGGAAAAAAAATAAAAAAAATTTAAAGAAATTTTATTATACTGTATTAAAATTTTAAAAGTAATTTTTTTATTGTAAACATTTTTTTATATTTTAAAAAATTTTAAATAAAAAAATTTCTTTTTTATATTTTCATAAAATATTTAAAATAAATCATTTAAAAAAATATCTGTTTTTTAAATTTAAGCAACATTTTAAATAATTATTATTTTTTCTTTGAAGTAAAACAATTTTATTGTCAAAAAGAAGTCATACAGACTCCACTTGACTGTTTGCCTGTAGTGAACTACCACGTTAACCAAAACAATTTTATACAACCTCTATTTCAAGACAAAATTTTTTTTTAATTTATTTTAATATTTTTATTAATTTCCACATCTGTATAAATAATATATTTTATTTTTATTTTTTAAATAGAAATTTAAATGCCATATTTAAAGCAGTTTTATCCTTGTTTAATCGCCTTCCAAAAAAGATTCTCCTGTTATTGAGAACACATGCTTTTAATAATTTATTTTTAATTCATTAATCTAACAATTAATCTTTTAAATCTTTAAATTGCTACCTGCCCCCACACTATTGTAAAGTTTTTCAATTTTTATATAATAAAATAAATTTTATTAATGATTTAATTACACTAGGAGTAACCTCAACTTTAATACTTAAACCAAAAAATAAAAATTAAATTAAATTAAATTTTTAAAAGCAAACTTATGAGTAATTTTTAAGTAAAAAACATTTTTTAAAGGTGATTGCAAAAATTTCTTCAAAGTCGTAACTGAAAATGTGAAAATTAATGTAATCCTTGAAAATAATTGAACTCATTTCCGGCTCTCTGAAATCTACGTTATTTACAAATATGTCGGTTTATATTTATTTACAAATATTTCGGTGAAATCTTCTTAAAATTCACAGCAAAATTCATCAAACAACAAAAACTCAAAACATATAAAATAACAATACCGTTGTACATACATATCTTTTGTTAAAATAACATTTTTATCCTCTTTTGGTTTTAAAAAGTTGTTGAACTTGTTGCACACATTTAAGGCTGTATGATGTCGCAATGTATAGAGGAGTTGTTTGATTTTTATCATGTTGCAGTGTTATGGCCCACCCACAAATCAGTCAACAATTCAACACAAAAGTCAAATTTTAAACAGTTAATAATTGTATTTGTCACCTAGTGGTTTTCTCTCTTTCTCTCTCTCTTTCTCTCTCCTTTAATTAAAACAACATTTCATAATATTTTTTATTTTTTTTTTGTTTAACAAAAAACGTTTACGTTCATATATGGGTAGTTAACGAATTAATATCATTTAATTTGGAATTAAGCTTTAAATAACGGTTTGCGTTTCTTTTTGTTTTCAACAATTTTTTGTAGTGTCATTTATCAAATATGGTTATTAAGTTTAAGTGATGATTTGGAGTCTCTTTAAAAACAAAATGATTCATCATTTTGTTAATATATTTCTTGTTAAATCTCTTTTTTTTTAATACATTTTTTTTTGATTTTATTTATTGTTTTTAAATTATTTGACCCTTAAAGCTACTGCTACTAATTTAACCAATAACTAATTGTGTAATTATTTTAAACGTAAATTATTTTACTTTGACCCACAATCCTTGATCTCAACTAGTGCTTAAAGCTTGTGTTTTGTTATAAAGCGGTTAAACATATGACATACTATAGCAGCAGCAGCAAGATAGCAAAAAAAAACAAGATCTTTTAACAAAACATTTTGTTAATGATTATAAATTTTAATGTGCAAAAAAACAATAATATTCTTTAACTAAAGACCTTAGGCTATATGTGTTAGTATTTAGCAAAACCAATGGATGCAATGAGGGAGGTGGAAAAAGGGGGAGATATTTTTAATATTCATACAAACTAACAGAACAAGAACAAAACTATAAACTTTTCAATATGCATTCAGTTGCTATTTTTTTTTTCTTCGTTAAGTTTTGTTAAATTAAATAAGCAGCAGGCATTAGCTGTTGAAGCGTAAAACACGATTTACAAAAGGAGTGGTTTAACTAAATATATTGCCAACTATATACCACAACGACAAAAAACCACAACAATAACAATATCATATTTTAAAAGACAATTATTGTTGTTGTTGTTGTTGCTGCTGCTGTAAGATGCCTTTACCATTATTACTGAAATTACATTTAAAACTAGTTTGATGACGCTTAATGTACTACAACAATTCATTTCATCTTGTTTTTTTTTTTTTGCTATTTATCTCTCTTAAGTATTTTTCGTTGCCAATTTGTTACATGAATGTGTATATTTTTAAATTCTGACGATGTTAAAGATTTTTGTGCAGCTGTACATTAAGAACAATATTTGACATGTTTGTGTGTGTGTGCAGCAAACGTAGCTAAAATAATAATTCACGTGCTGGTGATATTTTTAACCCTTTGAGGCAAGCAAGTCAGTATTTTGCTACCAATGCATGTTTCATATTTTAATTCTGTTTCCAGAATTTAATTAAGTTTTTTTTATAAAGTCTTTAAACGATTCAGTTAAGTTTTAGTTAAAGTTTTGTCAATATTGAACTTCAATAAAGTTTATTACAATAGAAACCAAAATAATTAAATATTTTTTTTTTGTTTGCTAAGCATGATATTCCGTTCAATATTAAATGCGATCTATTGTCAAACTCCATATAAACATATTCGTAAGAAAACCTTATAGAATAATGTTGCCTAACTATTACTCTCTTTATAATGTACAAAGACCTATGAAATGTTTCTGTCAACATTCAAACAACATTTTATTTCGTAGTAGAGTGTGCTCTCCGTAATTATCGGGACAAAAGGTATCCTCTTTATGTAATAATTCAGCTTGTTATATTTCATTTAAATCCATGCAGTAATTTTTGCGTGAATAAGTAATCGAATCGAAACGTTTAACCCAAGGCATATTAATTCATCAGGCAACCGCAATTCAAAAATAAAATTTTTGTTTCTATTTTTTTAATATGAAGTTTGGCATTTGAAATATATATAAGAGAAGAAAGAAAATAGCTTTTTATCTAAGGACTTTGATAGTTGAAATTTAAAATAAGTGAAGAAAAAAATAATCAGCTGACGAATCAAGACTAGCTGATGAATAAATATGCCTTGCGTTTAACCATTAAAACATTAAAACATTCATATTTATTATGGGCCGTATTCATAAAAAATATTTTAGGTTTATTGAAGGTTTATTTGACAAATTCCTCTACAACATCTGTCAAATAAGCCTTTAATAAACCAAAAATATTTTTTACGAATAGGGCCCTATATCGGTAGGATAGGATTAAATGCAAATATTAAAGTCAAAATACTTCTATAGACAACGTTGGATGATTTAATATTTTTCGTCCATTCGTGTAAACTTGGGGTACTCGAAAAAACAACCAACTTACTTAATGGAAAAAATATTTATGTTGTAAATTTTCGCGAATTTGCTTAATTATCGTGGTGAAATATAGCCTATATGTTAATCTATACTGTTGTCTATATGCCAAAGTGCATTTAGTTCCTTTCAGCCTTTTTTGCGTGATAGAGTAACAAATATTAAAACATACCAACATTCACATTTATTATGTTAGTAGGATGAAATAATAGAAACAATAGTAATTTCGTAGGACATTCAAAGCAAGAGCTGATTATTTTTATTTTAAAAATTCTGTTTGTATGTCAAATTCTTTGTGTGAAAAAACTTAAGCTGCTCAACATATTTCACAAATTGAAACAGATTAATTTGTTTTAATTAAAAAAATATTATAATATTTTAAATTAAAAAAATCATCAATCGACTATTATACATATAAAAAAAAGTTTATGTTAATGAACAAGGCAAAAAAAAAATTTTAAATAATTTTTAAAACTTAAAAAAAAATTAAATTTTTTCATTTATGATAATGGAAGAAAAAACAGAAAAAGTAAGTTTTTTCGCTACACCAGCCGAGTGGCATGCATTGTCGAAACCAGCTACAGTTTCATCATAATCACTCCTTGATCGGAATGTTTAGTGTTGACTGTAAATATCATCTATTTAACTCACAAGTTTTAATGAAATAGAAGACTTAAATCAAACATTGCATTTCTATTCATATTATTTGTTATAGTGAGTAAAAACGAAATTTACCACATTTAAGCCTTTATCGTTTTTTGTTATTCTTCATCTTTTTTTTTATCACTTTTTTCGTTAATAAATTTATTTTTTCTTTTTTTTTGTGTCGGGATAAATACTTTTTCAGTTTCTTCTTCTATTATCATAAATAGAAAATTTTAATCTCTTTATATTGAAGAAATAAAAATAAATAAACTCAAGCCAGAAATAAAAAATAAATAAATATTGTCTTTAAAGTTCGTATAAAAACAATTTGAAAATTGTAAAACACATCAAACACACCAAAGTATAACAAGAATTTTTTTGCAAGTATGTATAAATATTTTTGCATTTAATGGGTTAATACAGAAATGCAACGAGTTGTATTAGATTAAAAAAAAAGCGCGCGCATTACTTCAAAACAAATTTAACCTTGAAAAAACCAGCAGCATCGTTGAGCTTTATTTTTTTTTTTATTATATAAATACATTTTATTTACAAGTTTTTTTGCATTCTGCATTTGCCATACTTATACATATATTTTTCTTATAAGCAATTGAAGCGTCATTAGCAATTGCAAAAATAAACAACAAAAAATTTAATTAAAAAAAAAACTAGTCTTGAAATAAAGACTTTTTTTTGCAGTCACATGAAAAAATCTATAGAATTTTGTTAAATACGATAATTTGTTATTAAGAAAAAAAGTTAATTTGCATAAAATTTAAATTATTCATTAAAAATTATATGCTCGTACGTATGCTTGCTTACACATGTTAGACTACAACATCTCAAACACAGTATAGTAAATCTGCTAGAGTTGTACAGGCAACAACAAACGTGTGTTTTCTTTTCTCTTACAAAATATGAACAACAACAGCAACCACAATAACGACTATAATAATTGTAATGATTAATTAATTACAGAAAAAGTATGGTGTTAAAATATTTATGACGATTCAGCAAAATTTTATATAAAAAAAAAACTACATGTAAGACATGATACACGTGATTATTCTTTTTATAAATTTCTAATATAAATTCTATTAAAATAAATAAAAAAAATTTGTAACAAAAACAAAAAACTGATAAATTGACAAAAAAGAAGAGCTTAAATAAATTATAAATTATTTATAAATTAAATAGAGAAACAATCAAGCTGAGACACGCTGTCTAGAAAAATTTTTGTAATCTTTGTGTTGTACACGATTTGAAGTGCCCGTACACTCAAATACGAGCAACACTCATTACTGAGCTTTTGAATGTTGTTGGTGTTGGTTTTGACATTGTTGTTATATTTGTTATAATTTTTTAAGAATGATAGTGACTGTAGAAATGTTTCTATTTGATTGCTATTGCCAATTTTTTTCTCTCTTCTTACGTTTAACAATTCAAACTCAATAATGTTACTGTCATTCGTTGCAGCTGGCAATAATCAATCAATACTGTTGATAGAGTTTAAACAAAAGTATTTACAATCTGTTCTTAAATTTTTTCCAGTTCTTATCATATACATACACATATATTTTTTTTAAATGTTTAAATTTTTTAGTGTTCTTAGAAACCTTGATTCATAATTGAATTTTTTTTAAGACACAAAAAAAATCAATGACAGATTTTCTTGAGAAAAATAATAATAAATGAAAGGAGTTTGATTTAAACTTAAAGCATACAGACTGGCAAAATATTTTCTAGTTAAGGGATATAAGGAATAAGATGAATTAAATTACCAAGCACCTTTTTTTTTGTAATAAAAAATATGCACAAAATTAACACATTGAGGTACTAGGTGCTAAAACTTATTAAAAAAAAAAAACAATTTCCAACTTTAATATAAATTTTAAAATAAAATAATTTTTCTGTAATTTTTTTTTTATTATAAATATAAACATTGTTATGAAATCAAGTTCTTAAATTACAAAAAAAAAAAAAAATTTCAAATGTGCCGAATACTTATGCCTTTTTCTTTTTTTATACATTCATAGCCTACTTTTAGGACCTTTTAGTTTTTTAACGAAAATTTGTCTAGTTTTCGGACATTTAGTTTTTTTTAAGGAAGATTTTGCCTAAATAAGATTTTGTAAAATAACAAAAAAAAAAACAATTCTACTTTTAACTGTTTGTACACTTGCTAAAACAAGTACAGGCAGGGTAAATTAAATTAAAAAACAAATGTCTAAATGTCTAAAAATTTACATATTAAGCAATAAATACTCAGATTAACGATTCAATTAATCTAATATTATAAATTCATTTAAAATTCATAAAATTATAAAAACACACACATAGTTATTGTACAATTACAGCATTTGTTGTGATCAATTTAAATTCTCTAAATAATAAAAATCTCTGAAATGTTGACATACTCTCTACATATTTAATAAAGCAATTTAATATTTTTTTTTTATAAATTGCATATAATTATGGCGCCTAGTAAACGCCTACATACACACAAACTGAATCTTTTATAAGCATACGACTACAATATGTAAAATTTTTTTAGACAGACAGAGGGACAACTGGTTGGACAGCAACTTGTTAAGACAGACAGTCATATAAAACTTATTGTTCTACTTAATATATGCAATACAAATTTTATTTTATTAAAAAATTTTATAATAATTTGTATTTTCTTATCTGGGGTTGCTGTTTGTTTTATTTTTTATTCATTTTTTTTTTTGTTACAACAAAAATAAAAACGAGTTTATTCTCGTCTTCATTTTGTGTAACCTGACAACTATGGCAGTTAAAAAGTGTTTAAGACAATTGTAAAAATTACGTTTACACTTTAGCAAATCGAACAACTGTTTAAAAGATCGAGCTCTATAGTCGACACTTTGACCCTGACGTTAAGCTGTACACAATGCACCTGATTCTGAAGTACATGCAGCCACTAAATGATTACGGTCATTAAGACAATAATAAAAAAAATCTGAAAGGAATGCATTACACTGTAAAACTATAAATGCTTGACTGAGTTTTTTAAAATTAACATCAAGAAAAAACAACAAATAAATTATGCACATCGCTGGAGTTTAAGTAAAACAACAACATTCATGTGTGCGAATCTTGTTCAAGTTAAATGATGCATGCCAAAAAGGTGTAGTTATTTTATACTTACTTAACAACAACAACAATAAAAACTAAATAAGAAACCTTAAACTTACAACTAAAAATTAACATAAAATTCTAGACACACATGTACATACACACCAGATTACTTTTATGCAAATTAAAAAAAAAATCAAATAAAAATTTAATTAAAACCATTTTTGTTATCTATTTATGTTTAGTGTACTTCGAGTAAGTGTTTTACCATAAATCAATTATTTTAGAAAAATTAAATAAATAAACAGAAGAATGAATTTTAAATAAAATTTTCTTGCCCATAAATTATAGTCTAGACTTTTTAGTTGGTTTTCCTTTTTGCAACTAGAGATAAAATTTTACATTTGTCATCACTGCAGTTTCTTTTTAGTTTTTCTAACAAAAAATCGTTTTTTTTTTTTTTGAGTAATTTTATCATCATAAAAGCTGGTAGAAATTGTGGAAAGAGCAATAATAAATATTATGCAAAATTGTTTATGACAAAACCTGCATGTTTTATGGCTGATTTAAATGGTGTTTGTCATATAAAGGTGAATTTTATGATGGCGCAGACAGACATTCTTTTTATATATTTTTCGCGCAAAATGGTTAAAAGTCATAAAAACAACTGTAAGTCGTTAAAGAGAGAAAGAAAAAAAATAGATTCAAGGGATAAAATGATATTTATGGCAACTGAAAAAAAAAAAATAAAACTAAATAAATCAAACTGGCAAAGAGTTTAAAAATTGGCTTAAAGTTTGATTTAAAAAGCTTAAAAAGGCATTAGAAATTAACTTAATTATAAAAAAAGCTCCAAGTACCCTAAAAAAATACATAAACTTCTTTAGGAACTTTTTAATCTTAAAAGTTTATACAAAAATTTATTTCATTAATATGAAAGTTTCTTCAAGTAAAGGCAGATCAAAAACGGAAAGAAAAGCTTTAAAAGAATTTTTAAAAGCAAATTTGATATCAAAGCTTTTAAACTGTGAGGCTTAAAAAATACAAAAGCTTTAATTTTTTTAAAGAATTTTAAATTATAAAAAGGAATCAAAAGTTGTCCTAAAACTCTTAACTTAAAAAAAAAAGTTTAAAAACCAACAATTTTATTTTCATATAAATTTTCAACTAATAACTTTTTGCTATTTTATAAAATTTTAGGTGCTCCCGTTTTTCAATATCCAACACCACCCAGCCCCTCGTATTCCGTACATAGTCCTTCCTATGCAGGAGGAGAAGTATTCTTTCCCCGTAGTCGCAGTACACCCAGAATACCACGCACCAGTGTCAGTTTTGCCGCAGGCGACGAAGTTAATTTCTTTCATCAATCAGCGCCCACTTCCTCAAGTGGCAATGCACAAACTCAAACTACACAAACACCTCAGTCAGCTCCGCCAGTACCAAACAGTCATCACTATAACCCACATCCTTTATATGGCTATCATCCGTACTATGCGTATCAACACAGTATACCCAATGGTAGTTACTATCAAAATACACCACCACCCACACCTAATACAGCCACAGCTACCACCTCAACGGGTGCGTCAACCAGTGCAGCCGCAGGTATGGCCCACAGAAGTTTACATCGCTCATTGTCCGATTCAGCTAGAAGGTAAGTGTTACTTTCTTAGTAAAATAATAAAAATAGATTCAGCTCATCTTATGTGTACATATAAGGACTTAAATAGCTAAACCGCAGACGTGTATTTGTATGTCTATAGCAACCATTTTTAGTTTCAAAGTCCATTGCACTTTAATTTTGTTTCGACTTTTAAACTTAAAGTTTTTTTTTGTTTCAAATACCAATTCTCCCATGACTTGTCTATAAAAACAGACTTTTAATTACCACAACAGCAATACAAAAGCAACAGCAACAACATCATCGTCATCATCGACAACAGCAACAACAACAGGCTCTTTTTATTGTAATATAAATTTTAGATAAGCTTCCTATTCTTCCCATCATCGACTCATTTAACCCCTTGACGACCACAGCAGCTTGCAAATGTGAGTTTTGATTTTAATAATCTGCTACACAAGTACACAAGAGATAAAGCAAATACTTTTAGGCATGATTTGCAAAGAAAATGTAGGACAAGAAATTTTAAAAGGTTTCAGAAATCTACATCGCAGCACATGACTCATAAGGCCACTTTAACTTGACTAAACAAAGCAATTTTTTTAATGAATGACACTATAATTGTCACACTTAAACTAGGAATCACAAAATAAGCCTAACGGATAAAATGCCTTACCATCAAAGGATTTTTAAATTATTTTTTTTTTAGTAGAAATGTAATTGACTTGTAGGGGTTAAAGTGCAAAAAACGATTAATTTTAAGAAGGGTAAAAAAAAATTATTTTTAATTTAGTATTTTTGCATGTATTTGTGTCATATTTCATAGAGTCATAAATATTAGTTTTTAAATATCTTGTTGTTGTGTTTTTAAATGTCTGTTAATTAAGATCAATAATCAAGTGTTGTCATCATATGTTATACCATTTAATTGCAGATCACGATTAACGTCAACGGGTGAAGATGAGCGTGAATATCAAAGTGAACATGAGACCAGTTGGGATGAGCATGAAGATCGCTATGACAACTTCACAGCAGGCCGTGAAAGGCTGCAAGAATTCAACGGACGAATTCCGCCACGTAAAAAGAAGAAGGATGCAGCCAAAAACAAACCGGAAAAGAAGGTAAGATTTTCAAACGCCAATTTTAAATGTATTTAATATTATTGCAATAAGTAATTTTGAAATTTTTTGTAACCAACACAACACTGTTGTGGTAGTGTATTAATAAACTTGATGAAAAGGTCATTAACTCATTTATTATGATCGTAAAACAACGTCAGAATCATTAAAAATGTTACACATTTTGCTGTGATACTCACTCGCACATGAGACTATGAAAATAATATTGAAAACAAACAAAAAAAAAAGAGCGAATAAAATAAAAAACTTATAAGGAAATTCTTTTCTATATTTATTGCACTTAGTCGAAGCAACATCTGTTACATTTTTACAAACGATCAGCAAATGAAAACAAAATGCTTGTACTTACAAATAAACGTGCTATTCGATTTGAAATTTTAATAAAAAAAAACGAAAAACGACAACAACAACAAACACAGAATTAGGAGAAAACAAATCATTGCCTTCAATGTGTAGAGCAATAACACGCTTCAAGCAAGTGACAAATTGCCAGTGCAAAGTATGGTTAACAACCTACAACACAGAAAAAAAAATGCAACAGCAACAGCAACAACAATAATCAAGTCAAAGTCATAAAAACCAACCTAACGACACTTAAATACAACTCATCTTACAATGCGTTCAAAAGTCAAAATCGAACAAAAAAAATATTAAAACATAAATACAACTTGTATTTATGTAGATATTTTGAAAAAATATTAATTTTTTTTTTTCAATATTTCTTAAAAACTAAAACAATAACAACTACTTTACTTTACTACAAAAAAAAAAATAAAAACTTAATACAACCTAAAACTATAAATAAAAATGCAAATTTGCGATAAAAATTATTATTATACGGTTCGTCATTTGAAATACGAGTGTTTGTGTGTGAGTATATAGAACAAAAAAAAAACAAAAACATTAAGTAAAATACTCCTTTCTTGTTTTGCCCTGTGTAAAAGCACACTATAGTAAGAATTAGCAGTATAATTAGTTTTGCATACGCTTTCTAGTAATTCGTTATCTAAACTATAAAACGGATCACGATCATTATTTTAACTTTTCAGTATTCTACATGATATCGGGAATTTATTCCCCGAAAAGTAATTCCCGACAGCAATCTGCTTGGCGAATGTGGAAGCAAATATTTTTATCTTCATGTTGCTTTTTCTAAATTGTTTTTTATTTATTTAATTAATTTAATTATTGGCTGGTATAATTTTAAGGAAATTAGAAACTGACGTGTTCCTGCGTTATTGGCCGAACTGAAAAAAGTTTGTCTTTGCTTTCAAGTCTATCAGATCTAGGGCCGTATTCATAAAAAATATTTTAGGTTTATTGAAGACTTATTTGACAAATTTCTCTACAACATCTGTCAAATAAGCCTTTAATAAACCTAAAATATTTTTTATGAATACGGCTCCTAATCTTTATACTGATTGTAGCATATATGCCTTTAAGAAAATAATATTTAAAAGAATTTGAATTTCACTTGCTACATAAAAAATGTTTAACATTTTTTTAAGAACATTTTTTAAAATATTATTTTTTTTTTAATTTGTAACTTTATTTCATATTTATAGAAAATTAGCCCTAAAACTGTAAATGTCTAACTTGATCTAAATTTAAAAATTTTTTTATCGGTCGTAGCGAATCTGATAATACCCTTCATGGGTATAGTAACCACATGCTAGCTTAGCATAGATTTCAGATTTAATATCATACGCCATTTTGCTTTAATATTTTCAACGCCATTTTTGTTTTCCAATTTTTAAAAAGTTTACTATATTCTACTATTCAAACCCTTCTATTGGATACCCATATTGATGGGGTTGAGAAAAAAATTATCCACCATTTTGTTTAGGGTGCCAACTTTGATCTTAATTTTTTTATAAATAACTGTGTTCTTTTGGTTAAGCGCTTCGTTTGATACCACTTTTTAGGAAAGGAAGGAAACAACAACAAAAACTAAAAATTTGTTTTTGTTTTCAACGTATTTGTACGAATGAAATTTCGCTTGTGTTTTCTTCCGACATCGTTGAACGGCAGTTAATGTTTGCCATTTTGTAGTGGCGGTCATAATGGATTTTAAACTTTCTATAGTGTATTATATTTTATTAGTCAAACTTTATCGCTAATCTCTGTTGTACAGAAAAAAAAATCGATTTTCTTTTTTAAATTTTTTTTTTTCAAAAATATCGAAGCATTTGTATTGTTGTGCTTATATCTTAGTTAGTCGCAAACTGAGTTGTCAGTATTCTCAACAATAATTTTGGATACGGCTTGTATTTCGCTGTCTTTAGCATGACCAAAAATTAATTAGAAGCCTTAGTACCTTGATATGTTTTAAAAAATCATTTTTGCCTATAACTTTGCCGATTAGTAACCGATTTGTCAAAATTTGCTCACAAAAAGCCATAGAGGCATATGATATCTTAGAAAAAAAAGAGGCAGCCATGTCAGAAAGTTATGGGCCGATTGTAGAGAATTTTAGTAGCGATTTATTCCCGGATATGTTTGAAAGATTGATACCGCATGCAGATATGTGCAACATGTAAAGGATGATAAAAAGTTTTAACCAACACACAGACAGACGGACATTCTTAATCGACTTCCCAAGTCTTAAGCTCTCAGAAAATGTAGACTATTTGGGGTCAGAAATTAATATTATAGAAATTTCAAACGAAATGGCAAACCTTTACACACTCTTGGGACCACCTGTGAAAGGTGTTCAATGAAAGTGAAAAGGACACATTTCTAATTAGTTCAACGGGGAGCAAAATAATTTTTTTAATAGAAAAGGCAAATTACATAATTCGTACGTAAAATAAATTTGAGAATTCCTATTAAAATCTATCACTTTCCAATGCTGTAATTTGCCATTTGTTTAAATATTTTTGTTATGGATTTATTGAAACAGATTTTCTTCTTGAAGTACCGCATTCAAAGTTCGACCTCTACCATACGGTTCATTGTTTTAGTATAGAGAAAAGTCAAAGATTATAGAGTTGCAGTAAATATGTATTTGTCTATAATATTTTGTAGTCTGCTTAGTTTTAATAAACAAAAAAAAAACCGCGCCCTGCCCTGTACTTCATACCCATACGCTTCATTAAATTTTTCCTTTGCGAATATTTTTTTTTTAATTTTGTTTGATATTTTTTCATATATTTATTTATATTTTTTTTTACAAGCCTTTTTGTTATTATTTTTTGTTTTTTGTACATTGTTGGCTCTATAGGCACACATGTGTCACACGAGGAGCTCAAAGATATATTAAACAAAATTTGTTGTTGTACATTGTCAGTAGACTCAACTTGTACTTTAATATATTATAATGTTAGTTTCTTGTTTATTGTTGTAGTTGTTGGCTCAGTAATTTTGTATCTTTAAAACTCGTGCTGTGCTACGAATAAAACTTTAGTAGAGAACAAAGGATTAACTATTTTATTCTAGAAAAACATTAAGCAAAAGAAGCCAAGACACTGTTTTTTTTTTTTTTTTTTTTTTTTTTATAAATATTTTGTTCTCTTTTTGTTTTTGTAAGTTAAAGGTTGTTACAATAGTTTAAGTGTGTATGTATTTTTGTTCACATTAAACAATTAATTTACAACGCAATTTTGTATGAAAATTATTTATTTTTTCTTTTTGTAAATGGCGCGATTAAATTAATTAAAAATGGGATTGTAATTAAATACATTTAAAAGAGCGAAAAAAAAAACTACAGCCAAGACAAAGACGACAAAATAACCAGCTTAGCCTGACAAGTTAATTGTTTTAAAGCTGGAGTAGAGATATAACGAAGCTCTACAAAAGAAGATAATAATTAGTGAACATTTATTAAATCAAGTTCAACTCTTATGGAGCTTATAAAAAACTTTTTGTAAATTAAAAAAAAACAGTTATTTGGAGGTAGTTATCACAAGCTTCACATTCTGTAGTATATTTTGGAGAAAGTACTTTTTTATAAATTTTTTAAAAATTTAAATTCTACCAAAATTTTTTTTAGTAAAGTTAAGAAAAATCAAATTTTTTTTCTTATAAAATTTTGTGCCCATTTCAGTACTTTTCTACACTAAATTATTATTTTATCAATTTTAATACCTTTTGCAGAGTCTTTATTGAATTTCCTATTTAAGCCATTAATATCCCCATTTGTATTTCTTTTCTTTTTTTTTTTTGATTTTAATAAACCATAATAACTATAATTATATTAAAACAAATAAATAACTTAAAACCTAATCTCTACACATATAACAAAAAGTATCAAAATGTATAAATAAATATTCCAAGTTACTATGCCCCAGAGTATAATAAACACGCACCAAGCGTTAACATTACTTACAACATCTCGCCAACATTTAATCACAACCACCCCGAAAAAAACAGCAATAAATTGTTATGATTTCATAGCTCTTAATGCTTGCAGTGCTTAGGCAAGGTGGTGACCCAGTTTAGTTGTAATAACACAACAATTAAATCGAATGTTAGATAAAGTTAAAAATAATAACATCAGATGAACACACGAGGAGTTCAGAACATTGACCACAAACATTGACCCATAATAAGGGATGTTAATATTTTTCTTACGCTTGCCAGGACAAAAAAATAAATTAATTTCATATTGTTGACTACACACAACAGTATTTTGTTAAGATAGGGGCTTCCCCTTAGTTATTAACATTTTGTTAATGTGCCAAAAAATCTATAACAATAGTTAAATAATTATATTTAATAAACTGGCTGCTTTAGTTTTTTTTTTTTTGTTTTCTCTTCATAAAACACTTGTTCTTGTTTTTGTTCTAACATAAATTATTAAATTGGACAAGTTGTAGTGGTTTTGTGTTGCAAAAAATAACAATAAAACTCCTGGTTTAGTTACACTTGAATAGAGATTTGAATGTTAGTGTTTGAGAGTGTTTCAAAAATGCAACAATTATTATAGATTTTTGGGACATTTATTACAATTTATTACACTTTTATACAATATTTGCATATTTTTTATGTATTTAAGGGATTTAAGTATTAGAGTTAATCGAATTTTTATTTCATATAAATTTTACACACATGTGTTAGGATTTCCTGCATATTTAATTCAAAGCAGTCTAAGGAAAATTGTGGCTCTTGAAAAAAATCTCTTATGAGGGCAAGTCGTTTTTTTTGAAATGTTTTTGAGAAATTATGGAAACCTCTTTTTACTTAAAATAACAAAAGTTAAAAAAGTACCCTTTTCAAAATAGTACTTTTTTTTAAAAAGTACCAAACTTCCAAAAAATACTTAAAAAGTAGCAAAAACGTTTTCTATTAAATTTTTTTTACACTCATAAAATTCATTATGAGGACAAGTCAATACTAAAAGATACTTTTTATTTTTGAGAAAATATTAGAAAAAAATCACTAAATAAAGAGTTCAAAAGTACATATTTTAAAAATTATGAAAAATGCTTTTAAATAAAAATACCAAAAGTTAAAACAAGTACCTTTTTTAAAATAGTACTTTTTTCAAAAAAAGTACCAAACTACGAAAAAATATCTAAAAAGTAGCAAAAACGTCTTTTATTATATTTTATTTTACCCTCATAAAATTTATTAAGAGAGCAAATCACAAGTATGTATTCTTTTTATTTTTCAGAAAAAACTAGAAAATAAGTACTAGATAAAGAATTAAAAAAGTACCCTTTTGAAGAACTATAGAAACCTTAATTTACTAAAAACACAAAAAGTTAAAACAAGTACCTATATCAAAATAGTACTTTTTTCAAAAAAGTACCAAACTAAAAATTCTTAAAAAGTTGTTTTTTTATATTGAGCATGAGATGACTTTTTTTAATGGGTTCTTAACTGTTTATACTTTCCCTGAAGAAGCTACTCAATGTGGTAGTGAAATATTGGAAAATAAAATATAAACTATTTTTTATAAAAACAAAAAAAAAATTAAAAATAAAATAGAAAAAAGGACCATTTTCAAAATAGTACTTGGAAAAAAGGTACCAAATTACAAAAAATTTTCAAAATGTACCAAAAAGTTGTATAATAAATTTTACCCTCACAAAATTTCTTATGAGGGCAAGTCACTAGTAAAAGTTTTTAGTATTATTTTTGAGAAAAAATAGTGCCAAATAAATGGCTAAAAAAAGTACTTTTTTGAAAAAGTATAGAAATCTCTTTAAAAAATACCAAAAATAAGAAAATTAACTTTTTTAAAAAATTAAATAATTACTTAAAAAATAGTATGTACTTTGTTGAAAAATTTTATAAATAATAAAAAAAATTTAAAAAGTACCTTTCTCAAAAAAATACTTTTTTTTTAAAAAAGTACTAAATTGCAAAAAAAAAAATTTTAGTATTTTATATTTTATTTAGGTGAAATTAACAAATGTATTTTGTGTTTTTATTTTTTTTTTTTTTTTGTAATTTTTCAATAAATTTATTTAGATTTCAAAAGTAGCAGAAGTTATTTTTAGCTGTTTTTTTATAGCATTTCCTATTGTCATTAACAATCTGTTTTTTTTTTCCAGGAACAAAGCATTACTTGGCCTGCTGTTGTCACCGTCTTCGTTTTTGCCATGGGCTGTGGTTTCCTCGTAGCCCGATGAGTCTTCACAATATTTTGAAAATATTTCATGGAATAAATATTACAATTATTATTTTTTTTACAAAAAAAAAAAAAGAGAATCTTATTTACAACACAAAAACGAAACAACGAATTTATTTTCCACAAAAAGTAACTAGTTCATTGTTTGAGTCAAACATAGCCACATAAAGGGTCGCAAAGGAAATGACAGCCGACGCATTTACAATCCACTCAGAGGTTAAGTAAAACACACGGGATTTTTACTACAATCAATAAAAAAACAACTAAATGAGGGTAAGCATCTACAACAACAGTCAAATTAGTAGCTACTTAAAACTTTTTAAAATTTTAAAATTAATTGAACAAAAAACACCTCTGTAAAAAAATTGAAATTAAAAAAAAAATATTTTCTGAAAACTTATCAATTTAAACACAATTTAGACTGGCAGCAAACCACACAAATTTATAAAAGTTTATGCAAAAATAACAAATTTATATATTATAACAAAACAAAAAAAAAAACAAACAAAAAAATTAAAAAAAAAACATATACTTGTACATATGTATTTACATACATATATACATAATCTTAATAATATACAAATTACATGGTACTGATTTTTTTTTTTTTTTTTGGATTAAAACACAAATTTTTTGATAAAATTTTTTAACAAAAATTATATACAAAAAGAGGACAAAAAAAACTAAATATTTTAAGATAAACAAAAAAAAAAAAGAAACAATGAAAGAACAAGCATATTTTTGGTATAGATATTTACAAATCTTTTGATAAACTAAAAAAAAAAAAAAAACAAAAATTATAAAATATAAAAGCTTTTGTTATAATTTGCTAAAATAAACCACTTAAACATAAACTGCCTTTTTAAACAGTATTTTTTTTTAATCATTAACTTAACATTCATCGTTTTTACAACAAGTATTTTTATAGTTATATGCAACAACAACAACAACAATAACCTTAAACAATTATTAAACATACATATTGCCGCAGCATTATTTAAGTTTCTTTTAATACGTATTTGAATCTATAAAAAGTTTTTATACAGTTTTTTTTTTTTTTATTACAACATAATTTTTAGAAAAAGGAAATTAATGAAATTTTTGCAAATTTTTTTTATCAACTTTATTAACTTAAATAATTTTTTTCTACACAAATAATGAATTATAAAGTAGTGAGACAGACGTAGCAGGGAGCAACAAAGTTTTCTTGTAAATATGAAAGCACACATACACTGTCATGTACCACATGTAGGTGTGAGTTTTAATAAAGAACTTTATAGAAGGGCTTTCTTAAAGTCTTTGTCTGTCTAATTTTAATTGTTATTACAGATTTTAAAAATTTTGTAGATTTTCAAGTTCAGTTTTTCTTTTTACTTATTAGTTATATTTTTTTTATTGTAATTAAATATTCTCATTCGTTGTAAACTAAATAAATATTTTTTATTAAATAATATTTTTTTTCAATAATTTTTTTTATTAATCGATTTCAATTGTATGTATTCCATGTCTCTGTAAAATGTAGTGCCAAATCTTACTATGCCCAGTTGAAAGGGTAAAAAAGTAAAAAAAATAAATAAATTTAAATAAAATTTAACATAACCTTAAAATTTGAAAAAAACACTCCAAGTCGAATATGGTCTTCCTTTTTTTAAAAGATTAAATTTAGTTTATGGTGCCGGATATTCCAAATTCTCTTAGGACAAATATAATCTCTTGCTTTATTTTTGTTTTTGGTTTAAGGTGCTTAAATTTTATCTTTACTTTTGTTTATAATTTTAAAACACTCCTTAGCATAATACTTAAGCAATAATTTAAATTTATAGAAAAATCCATGTCTTCTTTCGTAATATTAAATATAATTTTTTTTATTAATGATTTTAATATAATTAATTTTCTTATGCTTTATGAAACAAGTTTTCTTCTTAATAATTTTTATTAATTTTATTTTATTATTATTTTAATTATAATTTTTTTTAAAGCGAATTTTGTGATTTTGTTTTCCGTTTTTTTTTTAATTTGTATGATTTTATTTTATGTTAATTAATTTTTATAGCCGCAATTGTTTATTTTTTTTTTTCTTTGTTAAAAAAGCCAGAAAGTTTTATTTAAAATTAAACAGCGAACCGAAAACTAAAGTTAAGTTTGAAATATTAATAAAAATTTTCAAATTGGTCTCAAGTTTTTGTTTTTTTTTTTTTTAATAAATTTAAGCAAATGTTTTAATAACCAGCAACAGATCTCATTTAAAGCAACACAAGTCATTTGTTTAATGAAATTAGAAAAATAAAAAACCTAAAAAAGTAAATTGTATAAATTTTAAAAATATTATTAGAAAAAAATTAAAGATCTCCTCAACCAAAGTTTTGTTTTTTTTTTTTTTTTGCTACAGTTTTTTTTAAGAATAAAAAAATTTTGTTAAATATTTAACTAAATTCTAATTTAATGTTGAAAACATTTGCTTAAATGGAAAAATTAAGAAATATATTTAAAAAAAATAAATAATTTTTATTAAAAAAAAAATACATATATATTTATAAAATAAACAATTCCCAAATACAAACTGATCTCATAAACAAATTTTGTTTGTTTGTTTTTTTTACACACATAATAAATAAAAATAAAATATTTTTAAACTAACTTGAAAAAAAAAATACATAAACGCCAAGCGTAAGTAGTTTAAAAATATGCTCTTAATTAAATTTATATAAATACAATAACAGTAAAAAAATATATAATTAAATCAATGTTAATTATAGCTTGTGCACAATTTCTTGTCATTAGACAGTTTTGTTTAGTTATAATTTAGTACATTTAAATAAGATTTTTATTATCTCCTTAATTTTAAGAAATTTTTTTATTATTATTTTTTTTTTGTATCTCTTTATTTTGTTTATAAAACTTCAAATGAAGTTGATTAATTTGTAAATAGAGTTTAATCGTTAAAAGAAAGAAAAAATGGTAGACATACATACATGTAATAAGCTTTTAAACTTTTCTTAAAAAATATTTTTACAAAAAAATTTAAAAGAAAATATTATTTAACAGCTTAATGTTAACAACTTTTTTCCCAAATTAATGAAAATAAACTGGGGTATTCACAAAGTATGCTGTTAGATCGTATTGCCCAGGGTACACTTATACAAGGTGGCGGTGCAAGCCCAGCTGACTATTTTTTTGTGTTCTGGAGAATGTCAAAATACATACTTAAAAAAATTATTTCAACTTCGGAAATTGTCAAACTCCATACATAAAAAAAGAGAGACAAAAATTGCTCTCCTTTACGCTATCACCTTATGTAATTACACCATGGTATTGCCGTTATTTTCAAAAATGTTGAAGCCATAGATGCCCATTTTATTTTTATGCTCTTTAATTTAGTCGTCCATGAGACAGTGACGAGTGCACATGCTTAGCGGTTGTGTTGATATTTATTCAAATACAGTGCGCAAAAAAATGATGATGGAATTAGAAAAATATTTTATTTTTAAAAAGTTTAAATTAAAACAGCAAAATTTATTGAGAATTTTTCATTTGAACAAGTAAAAAAATAATAAATTCAGTATTTACTGCATTTGTATTAGTTGTTTACACCCAAAACAATTTTTCGTATTAAATTTTAGTGGAAATCTTTACACTTATTTTTTATTGCAACTAGAAAAAATATCAAATTAAGTGGCAACTGTATTATTTTGCATTTTAAAAAACCGAAACAATTTTTTGTGTCTAAGTTTTGATAAAAAACTGAGAGCTTACTTTTTCATAGCACTGTACTTTAAAATTCTCTCACCAATACGTCTGCAAAATATTTTTGTCCACCTTTGGTTTAAGCCCAAGTCATATTCACCAGGCTAATTTATTCATCAGGTAATCGCAGTTCGGAGAGAACTTTTTTATTTATATTTTTTTCATATAAAATTTGACATTTGAAATAAATGAGAAAAAAGAGATAATTGTTTTTATCTATGGACTTTGACAGCTGAAATTTAAAGTGAGTGAAGAAAAAATATAAAGCTGACGAATCGCCACTACCTGATGTATAAGCATGCCTTGGTTTAACATGTACAAAATTAAAAAAAAAATAAAAAATTCTTAAATGAGATCATGATAATACCGGGGTATATTCATACAGGTGGCGGTGGCAGCCCAGCTGATTATTTTTTTGTGTGCCAATGTTTGTCAAACTCTATATATAAAAAAAGAGAGACAAAAATTTATTACACCATGGATAATACGACATGTTAGCAAGCTTTGTGAATTCCCTCTTTTCATAAAAGAGAACATCTCACTCAATTTACTCTTTGCAAAATGTATAGCCTATACAAAGGCTTGGTGTAAATGTAATAACAAGTATTTTGCTCATTTTAATAATATTTTCTTAAAAATCTTCAATATTTTTTTCTTACTTAATTTAGTAAAATATTTTTATTTCCACTAACAAATAGTACAATTTCTTTACTTCACCTACAATTTACCATTTCAATTCTTCATAATAATTTTTTCTTCTTTTTTTTCTCAACAATATAAAATATAAAAAAAACACATTTCCATTATTTTTAAACATAAACATAAAATTGTAAATTTCAAAAATTGTGAACTTTATTTTTGTAACAACAACAAACAAATTAAATAGAAATTGCCTTAAATTGTTTTGTTAAACAAAAGAATAAAGTTCATGGTTTTTGCTTGGTAGTTTTCACAATGATCTCGGTATGAATTTTGTTCGCTTAAAAAACAAATTTTATTTATACAGATATTTTTATTTTTTAAACGAATAAAAATATTTATAAATAAAATCACTTTTAAGCCTTTAAATACAAACAAAAAAAATTACAGATGCATAGTAGAATTAAAATAAATAAATCAAAAACGAAAGATTGGTCTAAACTTCTTTTCCAAAAAAAAAAAGAAAAAAAAAAACATAAATAAAACTCATTTGATACATAAAATCATTTATAAATTTTGTACTTTTATAAATTAATTTTTTATATTTTTTTTTTTTTGTTAATTATAAGTCGCATATATACAATGAATTGTTTAAGCAACAATCTCTTTATATATTTTCCATAATTTGCTGCCAATTTAAATTTGAAAATTTTTTTTCTATATGTTTAAAATTAATTAGCTTAATTTATAAGTTTTTTTTAAAGTAAATAATTGTTTAAATATAAATAGCAAATTTATGCAGATTATTTTTAAGCAACATTTTTTTTCTTGTAATTTTTTTATATTGTAATTCTTTTTATAATTTGTAACATTGTAATTTTATATATACATTTAATTACATTTAAAACAAACAAAAAAGGAAAAATATTTTAAAGCACCTTTTGAGAGATATTTACAGTTTCACTGAAAATACTGTTTGAAAAAAAAAATAATTAATAACTGTTTTTGTTGTATTTCTTAGCAACTGTAAATGTCCTCTAGATTTTTGTATAAAATTTCTCTTGCATTGTAATTCAAACAATATTTTTTACATTTTATAATAAAATAAAATAAAAAAAAATAAAAACAAAAATCAAATATGTATTTTATATATCATTATTATGATCTCATAAATGTTCATTCAATAAATTTAAAAAAAATATATAAAAACAAATTTAAACAAGTCCTTTGATTTTCATTCGAAGTTATAAAAAGCAGGTGAGTTTTTCTATTTATGTATAAGCCGCTTAAAATTTGCACTAATTATACAGTTTAAACGTAATTTGACAAAAATTATAATTAGCTGCAACTGTTTGCATTTTTTAAAGCTAAACATTAGCAGCGATAAACCTTTATTCGGCTGTAGTGAATTTTAAATACCCTTTAACAATTTTATATTGCTAGCAACACGTTCTCCTTTAACGATAGATATAAAGTTTTTTGTTGTATTAAAAATTCAACGCTCATTTACACATAATGGTCTAATTGCTGACAACTCGGCCATTTAGGAGACAATTTTTCTAATTTTTTTTAACATAACCGCCCTTTATGTAAAAAAAACTAGACCAAAAATACATGAAACCTGTTAACATGTTTATGACATTACAAACGAACTCACAAGCTTGCTACTACTTGCTACTGAAGGGTATTCAAATGTATGTTTTATTAAAGAGATTTACCACCATGGCAACAATAATAATTATAACCAGTTGTGGTTTTTTATAAATAGTTTAAAGTTATTTTAAAATAAAATAAATCACCACCCTAAATGTATGTTATCAATATAAGCTGACTACTCTTTTGGTCCCACCCCTTAAATAGACTTTTATTTTTTTTCTATTATCGTTTCAGCTCACAAGTATGCTATTGTGTTTGTGTATGCTGTATTCTTATGCATCATTGTATTGTATGCTTTATTATCTTAATTTTTCGCTGCTGTTATTTACAATTAGTTTAAGTTTATGATAATTACTTTTCTCGCGGTTTTTGGCAGGAGTTTAACAATTATGTAGTGGCGGTTCTCTGGCAGGACGGCAAAGGAGATGATGAGTTATTAATTGTAAAGAAAACCCATTATATTTTACAATATGTGACTGTGTAATTTATGATAATTATTTGCAATGGTTTATGGTTTTTTTATTTTTTTTTTTTTGTTGGCTTTAAATAGAAATTTTAATTAAAACAACTGGAAAACTTTAGATAAACTTGTTGGAAAAAATTTTCAAATGAAATAAAAGTAATAATTTTTTTAAAAAAATATTTGTACTAACAGCCTAGATATAGGCTTTTACTCCTTACAAAAGTATAGCATATTTTTGGGGTAAATTTTTTTTATTTAAAATAGAAACAAAAATATATTTTAGTCAAACCCTTTTTCTACATTAAAACATTTTTATTGAATCTTTTCCCCTAAAAATTTTTTACTATCAATTTATAAGTATGTACCATCATATAAAGGGTGTTTTTTAAGGCCTATAGAACTTCTTATAGATTTAACTGTAAAACTAGTGTGTTTGACTTTTTTACTATGCTAAGTTAAGTCACCCTTGAAAGACCTACAGCGGAAAAACGCTTACTAGTCGAGGAAATTTATTCGCGCTCTGTTCATCAAACTTATAAAGCTCTTCATCAAGTTTAAAGAGCGCATTATCATCCATCTTAATAGTTAATACAAAATCCTATGGATCAATTCATCAACACATTACAAATATTTATTAAAATCTAATACATGCAAAAAAAAATATCGCCGCTGTAGACATGAGTGTCACAAAAATACTCGAATTTATTGAACCAACGCCTGTCTCAGCAACTCTGTCTCGTGATTTGTGATTTTTTTATTCCTCAAGTTATTGCAAATCATTCATAAATGGTTTAAATAAATAATTCTATAAAAAACGTTCATACAATGGGTTGCACTATCATCTTGTTGATCCAAGTGTTTGGTAACCGAATCATCTCAAGAAATGGACTTGTAAAATATCCACATTCTTGTTGTTCTATTTAATCATTTTGACTATTTTATGTGGGGGTATGTCAAATCTCTGGTCTTTACTAATAAACCAGCAACCACTTATTATATATAAGCCAATACTCGACGCCCTATTGATGGGTATGCTCGAAAAAATGGTGAAAGTTTTTAGCATCAGCACGACGTTCAAAGACTCGCCTTCAAGGCCATATGCCAGAAATTAATTTTAAATCTTAAGTGTCATACAATTTGTGACCTAATAAACCCAAAATTTTAAATTTGTTCTGTTTTTTGTTCATTTACAAAAAATTCCAAACCTCTAAAGCCTACACCCTATACACACATTTGACTTGAGTTATCTTTTTGATAAATTTTTAATGCATTTTTGTGCTCAAAGCATTTTACAACATAAAACATTACTTTACTCTGCAAAACGTAAACATGCAATTTTCTTGTCTAAATAAAAGTACAAGAAAAAAATTGCAATCATCTTTTATCATGTAAATTTATTATTTATGTATGTACGAGGGAAAATCCATTCAACACACACATGTGTAATGAAATAATTTTAGGTGGCTTGAGGTAGTTTAAGAAGTGTAGGCGTCTTGTAAGGTGTATGCATACATGTGTATAGAAATATAACATTTAATTAAGTTTTGTTTAAGTAAGTATATAGAAAATATTTAGTGCTATACAATTTTTTGCAGTTTTAATTAATTAGTTTTGAAATAGTGTGTTACAAGTGTTGAAAGTTTAGAAATATGAAATTTGTATATTGAAACAAAATCACTACGACTTATTGAAAACTTGAAAACAATTATAAAATATTAAAAAATAATGTAATTATATCAAGTGATTCTGTTTTTTTTTACCTTTTATTGTTTTTAAAACTTAAATTTTACTTAGATCTTGTTTAAATACTTATGCCTAAAAGTATGCACCTAATTTCGCTTAATATTTTTAAAAGCACTTAAGCTGCAGAAGGCAAATAAATCCATTGTGCTTTTTTATTCTTTTATTCAATATTGTTTTTAAAGCTAATCTTTAAACATAAAGAAGACGAAAACGTTATTATTTTACCTCCCTAATAGTGATGTCGCAATGTTCAGTTCAAGACATGAGTATGAGCTTGTCTATGTTGTGCTTAAAATTAAGGACTATATTAAAATAGTTAAATTTTTTTCTTCTTATTTGTTTGTTTATTTATTAAAACAGCTTTTAATTAATTTAAAAATGCTGTCTTTGTTGTTGTTAGTGTTTATATCCTTTAAAACTCTCACACAGGTTAATTTAATATAAACAAGTTTATAGACAAAGAATTGTCGCATACAAACATTATAAGCTCTAATTAATTTGCAATTAAATTATAATTAATCGAAAATTCATAGAAAATTCTGTATATAAGTAAACTATAAATAGAATTTAAATTGTATATTTAAACTAAAAATTGGCCATTCAATTGCAAACTTAAGAAAAGGGGGAGTGAAAAACAAATCTAATTATGGTATTAAAGTCTATACAATACATTTTGTACACACCGTCATATTTTCAATTGTCAATTATGATTTTTGTAACACAAAAAATGGAAAAAATTGATAACAAGTAATTTTCGTAAGAGTCACGTGACTATACTTCTTTAAAATTATTACAAAAATAAGCAACAATAAAGTGTCACAGCAGCAGTTCGTTGTAGTTTTTAAAAAATTTTTCTATACAAGCAATTGTTAAACTAAAGTAGCACTTAGTTTTTTTTTTTTCTTCAGCCACCATAAATGGCGTTAAAAATGCCCGTGAGGTTTATTCTTTAACACGCTTTTACAGCATTCTGCTGATAACACGAGTCTAAAGATTGGACAGAAAAGCATGACTGACGACTAGCAGGACAAAGCGTGTGTGTATAAGCTTGATTTTTAAACTGAGAGACATGTGTCAACACAAAATTGCAGTTTAGCTGTCAAAGCAGTTGGGGGGTGTTATTTTTTACGTATTTATTAAAATAAAATTAAAATAATCAAAATTAAAAAGAATAGGGTTGGATTAAAGGTAAACCAAAATTTTGAAAACAAATGTATTCATTAAAAAACATATTTAAGTTATTTAGAAAAATTGTGTGTATTTAGCCCTGAGGCAGAAAAGAGGCAAAAATTTCGCAGGGGAATTATGAAGCAAAAAAAAAAACAATTATATAAATAAAATATTGTTAAGAGTTCAGTATATCAGTAATTTATTAACTTAAATGCGAAATAATATTACCGCAGAAATTTAAAATAATAAAAAATCCTCTAAAAATTTTTTCCATCCATACCACAGTGCAAAAATTCCTTTTTAAAAAAATTTATTAACATAAATACAAAATAGAATTACCGCAGAAATTTAAAATAGGTAAAAAGAAATAAGAATTTCTCCAATTTTTTTTCCATCCATACCACAGTGCAAAAACTTCTTTTAGAATAAATTTGCTAACTCAAATTCAAATCAAATTACTACAAAAATTTAAAATAATTGAAAAGAAATAAAAAAATTCTCTTAAAATTTTTTCCATTCAAACCACAGTGCAAAAATTCCTTTTAGAAAAAATTTATTAACATAAATACAAAATAAAATTACTACAAAAAAATTAAAATAATTAAAAAGATATAAAAGATTATCTAAAATTTTTTTCCATTCATACCACAGTGCTAAAATTCCTTTTAGAAAAAACTCAATACTAACTCAAATACAAAATAAAATTACTACAAAAATTTAAAATAATAAAAAAGAAATAAAAAATTATCTAAAGATTGTTTCCATTGATGCCACAGTGCAAAAATTCCTTTTAGAAAAAATTTACTAACATAAATACGAAATAAAATTACTACAAAAATTTAAAATTATTAAAAAGATATAAAAGTTTTTCTAAAAATTTTTTCCATTCAAACCACAGTGCAAAAATTCCTTTTAGAAAAAATTTATTAACAGAAAAAAATTTAAAAAAATTCAAAAACTCTCTAAAAATGTTTTCCATTAATACCACAGTGCAAAAACTTTTTTTAGAAAAAATTTATTAACATAAATACGAAATAAAATTACTACAAAAAAATTAAAATGGTTAAAAAGATATAAAAGATTATCTAAATTTTTTTTCATTTATACCACAGTGCTAAAATTCCTTTTAGAAAAAATATACTAACTCAAATACAAAATAAATTTACTACAAAAATTAAACATAATTAAAAAGAAATAAAAAATTCTTTAAAAATTTGTTCCATTCATACCACAGTGCAAAAATTTCTTTCCGAAAATAATTTATTAACATAAATACAAAATAAAATTACTACAAGAATTTAAAATAATTAAAAACATTTAATAATTTTCTAAAAATTTTTTCCATTCAAACCACAGTACAAAAATTCCTTTTAGAAAAAATTTATTAACATAAATACGAAATAAAATTACTACAAAAATTTAAAATAATTAAAAAGAAATAAAAAATTCTCTAAAAATTTGTTCCATTCATACCACAGTGCGAAAATTTATTTTCGAAAAAATTTTAATTTTTAATTTACTTTAAAAAAAAATTAAAACGCAGCTAATAAACATAAATTTTAAAAAACTGACTCTATTACTATGTGGTGGTGTCAGGCATGACAGAGGGAAAAATTTCGATCGGCAGTGGAATTCAGTCCTCATTATGCCTTTTTTGACAAATTCCAATAAAAACTTAATTCACTTTTTAAAACTCAAGCTATAAACACAATCAAAGGCTACCAACCATCGACTACCGACTGCAAAAGTAGCTGGCTACAAAAATAGCCAAGTCGCCAGCTAATTAATTCTTTTAACGACTACCGACCACTAACTACAAAAAATAAACATCTGTTTTGACATATGTATTAAAGTTAAGCAAAACAAAACAAACTTAATTAATGGTGCCACTATAATAGTTTTTCGCGTTTTTAATAGCGATATTTAATGTATTGCGTTTTTAAAACCACCATTTCATGCAAAAATAGAAATTAGCCTATGTTGGCTACGGGCTACAAAAGTAGCCATGTAGTCGGTAGTCGTGTAGCGGCTAAAAGAATTATTCTCATAAGCACGCATGTATTCTATTTTTGACATCTTGTAGTCGATGGTCGGTGGACTTGATTGTGTTTTTAGCATTAAGTGGAAATTATTTCGACATATTACGTTTATTGTTCTCAATAAATAGCGATTTATTTGCATATTTTAAGGAACGTCATTTGGTTTTTTTTTATAAAGGAAAATTTTCTACTAATTTTAGATTTTAAAGAAAATGTTTAATCATTTTCTAAAGTGAACAAGAAAATATAAATAGAAAATTGTTGGTAAATTCTTTCCGTTAAATAAACATTATTTTGTTTAAGGAATTGAAGTCTTTAGCTGATAATGAGATTAAATTGTTTACATTGTTTTTTTTTCTATTTATTTAAAAATGTAAAATTTCTTTTTTAATCTTCTCACTAAGTAAATAATTTTCCCATAATTTCTATTTAAAGCTAAGAATCATTAACGTGCATTATGAATATAGCCGCCTTGTTGACTACTAAATACCATATCATTAGCACATAAATCCCTCAATCACTTTTGACATGATATCCTGATTTCTTTTTTCTTCTTTCCTCCTTTTTAAGGATTATAATGTATTCAAATATTTAACAAATACCAAACAACACCCAAAAAAATTGTTTTTCAGTTTAAATGCTTATCATACAATTATGTATGTATGTATGTCAAATGGGTAAGGAAATCTGCATACTTTACACAGTTTTGAATGCCAGAAATAAGATCAAAATGTTCATTTTGTTTAAACGGGGAAATGAAAAATGATTGACACATTGAATACAATCGACACACCACCCTTGTAGAGATTAGTTAAGCTTGTGGCCAAATAAGTAGCAAAAAAATATACAACAAGGACATGCATGTATAACAAATCCTAGTTAAATTGAAGAAAAAATATTGTTGTATTAAAAGTAATTATAGTTATTAAATATGTATTGAAATTATTAAATGCATGGGTCAAAATAATTGAGCATTGTATTACCAAAAAAAAAAAAACCCAAAAAGAAAAGTTTGATTTCACTATAACGAGTGTCAAAAGTTTTGTTATCTGGTATAAGTGTGTTGGTTAGAAAAGACGCGTGTCCGTACTGCAATTTCAACACTAAATTAAAATTTCGACAGTTTAATCATAACCACAAACATATCGACAAACTATTGTCTTGAACAACATAATTGCTAGACTACACCCCCCTTGCTAAGCAATAACTGTTTAGGCAGGGGTTAAATATCCTGTTACATATCCTTTTGATTTAACAAACATAGAAAAAAGGTCTACACTTTCCATTTACGTGTGCAAAATTACTTTTGCGTGTTTTATAATGGCCTACTTAAGGATTCCCTTAAGGTTTCGAAGATGTTGAGATTTAAACAATATTATAACAATTTATGCTTTTTTCTTCTTCTTCTTCTTTTTGCTCTTTGTTAACATTATGTTGTAGCATGTCGAAAATTACTTAATTGTTATTCAATCATTTTTGAGGTTAGTTGTGCATGTGTTTAATCAATTATATTCATGTGGTATAGAAAGCCATTCGTTTTAAGTTTAAGGTGAGGTTTTTTTGTGAAAAAATAAGGGATAAATAGAGAAATTGTTAAAAAAAAAAATCTAAATATAGATTAAGTAACAAAAATTGTTAACAACAATATAATTTAGATTTGATTTAAAAAGAAAACATTATTGATATTGTTTGTAAACATAGAGCTTAATACTTTTTCATAATTATAAATTTTTATAAACTTTTTATCGGAAACGAGTCCAATTTTTTTTAACAATTTTTTCTAATCAAAAATTCACTTCACCTTTAACGTATGAGTATTTTGGCGATACCCTGTCCCAGCTTGTTTTATGCAGTTCGAATAAACAGTTAAAAAATTGCATGTTTAAGATTATTTTTTCTTCAAAAGGACCCACTGTGCGATGTTAAATGCTGCATGGAAGGAGACTCTAAATGTGTGTCAACTGCTCTCTAGCAGAACAGTTTCAGCGATGATGATGCAATTGTTCTTTGCTTTAGATTCTTCGGCATAGTGTCATGAGCCTGTCCCGTCAGACCGCCGTTTCATTTACAGACTGACAGCCGGCTGTATTCTAGTGTGCCACTGAATAAGAACTGTACAAATAATGTATTTCTGCTAGCAGAATCTACGGCTGTAATAATACGCAGTGGCTTGCGATCATTTTTGGAAGCATCAAATTACATAACTACGATACAACAGATTCCCATTCTTCTGAGAAGATGAATAATATTTAAAAAAATTACTGTTAGTTAGGATGCATGTGATTGACTTGTCATGCTGACTCAAAAAGCACTGTATGGGGCAGTACTAATGATAATCACAGGGTGCAACAACTGTTGAAGTTTAAAAAGCGTCATGATCTACAAGTTCTGAACAGGGATGTCAAACCTATCCTCGTGAATGCAAGTAGGATGGAGGTAATCGACATTAGATTATGCTCGATCTAGATGCTGTATAGGATTAGGGAATCGAAAGTGTAGGAGCTCGGAATTCTGTATGGCGGAAGACGGAGGGAAGTACGTAACTGTATCAGGGAACCATAAGATACGGTACATAGAAAATATGGAAATATTGAAAGTGTAATATAACGGGCACTTCAAAATACCTTAAGAGATTTGGCGGACATTGAGGAGAATGAACTCTTTAATTAAAATTGTTTTTGAGAATGTGTGTCTCTAGACGATAGTGGATGAGTGGGATTGTACACCTTGGTGGAGCGAAGAACTGGAATCGACGAGAAAGTTCACTAGGAAGTCAGTATGCGAATGCCCATCATATCCTTACGGAAGACTAAAAATCACAGGCAGGCACATATTAAGTGTGGATGCTATTGAACCCCTTAGTCGAAAAAAGATGCTGGCGATAACGAAAGACTATGCGATAAGAACTGTCAGCAAACTTCAGTCAGCAGAGTAAAATCTTTGCCTAGTGTAGAGTTAAAGCCGATGAAGACACGGAACTAAATGAAAGAAAGGATGCCTATCGAAATTTTGGATTTTTTCTAAAGAGAGTTCTCGCTTTTCTTTTGCTATAGCAAGTGTGTTATTATTTTTTATTATTGTATTTTTGAATGGTCAGCTACAACTCCTAACACCACTTTGTGACAAAGAATAAACCAAACATCGGTATAAGTGGAGGTTCGAGGAAGAAACTAAAGATGATGATGGACTGCACACATTGAAAAAGTCCAATATATATAACCAAAAATAAAGTAGAGTAAAATCTATAAGAAAACCAGCGACAGGCTCGACAGGCCCACACATGGCTTTGACAATTGAAAATGATGCTGCTCCACAAGAAAATAGTTGAAACCAATTCAAAACGCTATCGTAGGATCAGACAGATCTAAATAGAAAAACATTTTCAATGGCCCTTTAATTCCTTTAAGGTTAAATGGAAATAATAATGAAAATATTTAGTGACAGAAAAATACCTTGTCAGCAACACTTCAATAGTGTCACAACTCAAAAAATAAAATTTCGAGTTAAGCGGCTTTGCCGGTTTGAAGGCATTAAATATGGCATAAAGATGGCATATTCTTAAAACTAAAACAATTAAGAGAAGAAGATGTGTTTTTATTAAAATGTTCTTATTTATAATCAGGGTTTTGACACTGGCTAAAATTATAAATCTTTATTATTAAGCTTCTCTAACTTCAAAAGTCTTAACCATTTTATAAAAAGTATAAAATTTTCTTAAACAGTTTAATCTAAAGAATTGTTTGTAGTTCTGAGTCTCAGATGTGTCTAACATAAGTAAAATTTGCTGCAAATGAACAATTTGATTTTCACTATGAAAAATTATTTTATTATTAATTAAACTGAGATGAGTTTATTACAAAAAAAAAAATTCTGCAGATACAGAATTGTGCAAAATATTTCGGTTAATTAAAAAAACAACTTAAAAGATTTTCATTCGCTGTGAGTTTGTCTATTAAAAATTTTTTGTTGTTAATTATTTAAAAATATTTCTTAAAGTTCTAATTTGAAATCACTTTGACCAAATTGTGCATATTTAAGGCATGATTAAATATGAATGTTTTGAAAAGCTAATGAAAAACCATGTGCATATATTTCATTATCCTTTCAAATATAAACATCAAACCGAAAAATTCATTTCATTATAAATCTTTTAGATTTTACTAAGTACACACACACATACACAGACACACAGACACAAAAGACAAATATAAATAAAGAACAAGCATAATTTGTTATGCCAAAAAATTCGTACATTTCCACAGACTCCATTGACAATCACACGTAATAGCCTGCAGGAAGACATGAATACGACAGAGAGTCGTTTTTTAAGAGGAAACAAAAGTCACAAAGAAAATAATAATTTGATGATTGAAATGATTCTTTTCTGGTAACGTGCTGGTCGTATAGAAAACATGCTTTATTGACAATCTAATAAAAATACTGTTGAACCAGGCATTTTGTATATGAATGAAAATGAATAAATGAATGTCCTGTCAATTTTGGTATGTGAATGGAATGTGTGGAGACAACAAAACGATTTATTAAAATAATGATAACACACATACATTTGCATTGGCATACAAACACTTGCAGATAATGTATCCTGTGTGTAAATGCAGAAAGACATTTTGACGACGATATGAGTAATTTGTTTTCTGGCTTTTAATGGTCGAAACTATTGTTGTTGTCCTTATTGTGGTAGCCAACATTCTAATAATAATAAAAAAAGCAAAAGTCAAAACAAGTATCCTTGGTACTAACACAATGATTATAACTATGATGTGTAGTTGTTAATAACGAGAATAGTTTATGTTTGTTATAGTTAGTTTAAGCACGTCAGGACTTGTGTGTGTGTGTGTGTGTGTGTGTAGCATAATATGTTTTAGCATTGTCTATTATATTGCCTCCTCTGCTCTGGGTATTATCTGGGTACACGATTATATTTGCTAAAAACGGAAACCGGAAGTCAAAAGCACAAACTCACATAAATAAATACTAACAGCCAAAAAATCAACCCATATTAAATATGGACATATACATCAACTGAGGGAATGTGTTACAGCAAAAGAAAAAAAAAAACGAAAAAGGACCTCATATGCTTCGACTGACGACTATCTTTATAAGTGGTTTGTTAATTCACATTCTACTAGTGGCAATTCTGGCAAATATAATTTATATTAGAAAAACTTACACAAATATACTACTACAAGTTATAATACGAAACATATCTATACAAACATACACACACATACGTAAACTATATTGTATAAGTGTGTTCGGAGTACTCGCATCATCATAATTCATTATCTGTTTGTTTTGTGTGCAAAAGACATATTAGTTTTTTTATGAGTGTGTACACACATTGCAGATGATGTCCTGCTAAAGGATATTAAAATATTGTTCTGCTATAATGTAAAAGATGTCTGTGACTAAATTCGCTGGCAGAGAGTGAGTTGGAGTAACAAAATAAAAGGTGAAATTTGTCATTACTTTGCATGCCAACAGGCTTTTAATAAATAATTTTATGTTTTTGTTGCACAAATATTAAAACGTTGCTTAGAATAGATATGAGCACTTACCAAAAGGATAGAAATCATGTCAAAAGTCGTCGCATACATCTTTTTAATAAATTAAATTGTGGCAGCAAAAACAAAATATTCAATTTAATCATGAGTTAAGCTTGATGAATAGTTTTGTCGTTCTTTGGAGCATATAATTAATATTTTTAATAAAATATGTGGAAAATTAACTGCTTCCAACAAGTTTTAATAAGGGTCAAAGGCTTTGTACTACCTGCACTATAAAGAACTTTTTGAAAAGTTTTAGCAAATAGGAAATTTGACAAAAAAAATTGTTAAAGTGTTCTACACTTATTTTAACTTAATGCTAATGGAGTCTTAATAAGGACGATAATTACTGCATTACCTTTCAGGGACGTCGGCCAATGTGGCTTATTTTAGAATTGGTGATTATTTACCCTGATTTCGAGACAGTATAAAGTGAAAACAAATTCTTCTTTAGATCCAGAGCCACAATTCCTGTTCTGTGAAGAATTTTTGTTCATTGTCTTGTTCTGTATAATTTTTTTTATTAAAAAAAATTAGTAAAATGTTTGATATTTTCAGTTTCAGTTTCAGTTTGATTTTTTTGATTGGTTTTACACAATTTTTTTCCTCTTTCGTCTGATATAAATAACTCAGTGTTGCTGTTATATGTGTAATTACACTATAGCGTGTTATTGTTATTTTAATGTGTCATCCATGTGCAATTAGTGTCATGTGTAATCTAATAGTAATTTAAATTTTTTCCAACACTTTTTTCTAAATATGTTCATTTTCCAATACTCAAATTAGGGAAATTGCAATGAATTTAAAAAGTTACAGGGTTAAATTAATATGAAATACGCATAAAAGTTTTATTATTTTTTTGTAGTGATTTTATTTGCTTAAAAACATCATAAAAGTTAATGTATGTTAGTATCAAAAAGTAAAAAATCTGGGCCAGGTTAGCTGTAACTAATATACCACGTTTGTACGAATATATTGTGAAATAAGGACATTGTCTTGCTTTTCTTTCATATCTCAGCTGTTAATTAGCCAATTTCTCTGATTTCCAATATCAACCTGCTCTCAATGTTACTAAAAAATTTTATACAATACGTGGGTCTAAGCGATGTCGGGAGGCTGCAAAAGACATATTTCAACATGCACACGGACAGACAGACAGACGGGCATTGCTCAATCAACTTCTTCAGTCATTAGCTTATACACTTAATGGGGTCACAACCGAATATTGTAGAAACTTAACACGAAATGACAAACCTACTGTGAAGGGCATACAAATGATGTTAAGTCTGTCGGTCTTATTGGGATATCCTTTTCAATCTATCTATCTATATATAAAAATCAATGTGTGTTTGTATGTTTGTTTGTGCTTTATAGACGGTTAAGCGGCTGGACCGATTTCCTTGAAATTTTCACAGAATCTTTCTGTATGTCTGGAAGGAACTATAGGTTTGAAATTGTAAGTGAGCGGGGTGTCACGCCCTATTAAAGAATAAATAATAAATATTATATATCACGAAAGTTAATGCAGCTAGAGTCTTCAAATTAAGTACGGTAAACTTTGACATCCACACAAACATTTGGGTACAAATGGGCGGACTTTCAATAGTAGGCGTGGCTACATGAATTAAATACTAAATTTCGTATATTCGGAAAACGATATCGATTAGAGTACTAAAATTTTGCAAGAGCAACTTTGGCACCCAAATAAACATTTCTGGAAAAAATGGGTACATTAGAAATGGTGGGCGTGGCAGCTCGCATAGCAATTGAATACTAAAATTCGTATATTCGGGAAGCGATAACAGTTAGAGTACCCAAATTTTGCACGAGAAGCTTTGACATCTATATGACTATTTTGATAAGAAATGGATACTTTAGTAATAGTGGGCGTGGCACCTGTCATATGAATTAAATACAAAAATTCGTATATCTGGGAAGCGATAATAGTTAGAATACCCAAATTTTGCAAGAGACACTTTGACGTCTATATGATTATTTGAATAAGAAATGGTTGATTGAGGAATAGTAGGCGTGGCACTGGAAAATAAATATATTTTTGAACTATAAAATTTTTATTTCATTACGATGGAGGTGACGAAGCAAAACGGGTATTAGCTAGTAAATAAATAAATATTTATGTATGTGATTTTAAAAGATGTACGGATGTTTATTTATGCTGTACTATGTTGCAATTTGCCCAGCAAAACCTAGGTAATAACTTGCTCTTACTAAACAAAATACTTTTCAATGATATTAGATATCTTTTTAGTAAGTATTTCAGTACTGACTTGATTTATGTGATACGTAAGTACTTATTGTCAGACATTTTCTTAGATACACACACAATACAATTTATTGTTGCGAAATTTGCTAGAAGCCATTAAAATACTCAAGTTTTTATAATTCTCATTTAGTTTAGTAATGGGTTATTTAGGCTATTAAAATCAAGTACTTTGCTATAAAAATAAGCGATTTTTTTAGTCCCTTTTTATAAAAGGGCATAATAAGTACTTATACGAGTCCCCATTTGTTAGTGAGGGTGGTAAGTACTTATTTAAGTCCCTATTTGTAAGCGAGCGTGGTAAGTACTTGCCTCCAATGACATCGCCGTGTTAAAATAATGGGTATAAGTAGATGCCAAATTGTAAGTAGTGAAGAACTGTTTTCTAGTACTTTCAACTCATTATTTTGTTATGTCTTATTTTGCTGGGTAGGTTAAATATTCGGTAGTTTGGTTTTCAAATTGTGGTCACCGCTTTTAATAAGAAAACAACTTTACACAGAATATTAATTTATTTATTTATTTTGCACAACAGCAGTGTTACCAGTAGCTGAAATTGAAAGTGCTAAATCGAATAATAAAAAATAAAAAATGCCATACCCCTAAAACAGTGCTTAATTTTTTTAAAGTATAAAGTTTTCACTAAATTATATAAAGTCATTTAACCTTGAACCGACGAAAATACCCTATTGTTATTTTAGTAAAACAAATGAAAATGTAAGAAATATTTTCAAAAAAGTGCTAAATTTAGCACTAAAACTGCTGACAAGTTATCACTGAATGTATAATAGAAATAAAACATCTTATCAAAATACAAATAAATATTACAAAACTGATTCTAATAAAGTGATTAAATGAAATTTGGCTTTAAAATCGATTATTAAATAACTTATGTTCATTTTTCATTTTCACAGTACAAAAATTGACCACCCTTGGCCAATTCCAATTCGTCCACCAATCGTCTTCATGGTAAAACTCTATATAAAGCCAAACCAATAAAATTATTTTCAAACTTTTTTTCAAGGTTTTTTCTTAACATTATGAGTCATCATGTTTTCTGTTCAACAAATATCGACAATTTATTACCTTTAACCATTTAAGTTATTCAAATCTGTATCTGTTGTATTTCAAAATTATTACAACATTATTTCACATCTTAATTTTAGGAATTCCAAAACCAAATTGAGCTTAAAAAAACAAACCCACATAGGTACTTAACACCACCAAAGTGGGTAATTACACTCAATAGCAGTCAATGACACACTTTGCTGCAACAGCAGACCCATCGTACTAACAAATCAAATAACGCAAATTATTATTAAAATCCAACTTTTGGTAATAAATGCCAAAAATAAAAGCGACAACAAATAAACAATAAAAATATACATAAATTAACACATTTAAACTCTCAAAAAATGGTTTGAGTTGTTTTGTTGGTGAGAGATGACACTCAATCGAAATTTTTTTCAGTTTAAACGAAAACTGACCAATTTAATTTTACTTTCATTGACCGCTAAAACCAAATGAAATCATTTGTATTAAATTGAACCTAACTCACACAATCAACCGGCTTTTTCTACAAAAAAAAACAAAAACAATTTTGTTAACAGAGAGAGCGAATTAAAAACAAAACAAATGTAAACTTTTTCCGTTTTAATGAGTGTTGAAAGACCTCTCATGTGGAAACCCCCCAAAACTCTTAAGAGTAAATAACTTTAAATACAACAACAAAAACAATAGAAAATAAACAAAACAACGTGCTTCAAGTTCAATTGGTAGTAAGTAGATACCGAATCCAGTTTATACTTTTATACTATTACTTAATACTTATTTATCGCATCTACTAGTATAAACAAAAAAATAAAATAATAAAAAATCCAGAAACAGCAACAATAAAACATAACATTTGTCGACGTCATAGTTTTTTTTTTGTTTTGCTGAATAAATCTTCAGAGGTTCCAAAACGAAATTGAGCTGATTTAAGTTCAGAAAAATATTTCAAAATATTTTCTATTTAAATTTTTTACGTTAAAAAAAACAACAATTAAAACTAAACGTAACATTCTTATTAATTAGCATTTTTTATGCTTAAAATAGAAATATTGTTTGGGTTGTGAATGCGTAATTAAGGGTGGATTAAAAGTCATCATGGAGTCTAAAACTTTTATTACTTTTTTGTTTAAATACTTTTTTTTAATTTTTTTAAGATTATAAAATATGCAAAATATTTTTTTTTAGACTAAGTAATGAAAATAATGTCACTGAAAAGACCTCCGTTTTAAGCTTCGCTCATTTTGGAGCATTTTTCATAACATCGTTTAAAATTTGTGGCGGTAGCGCTTGAATTTCTGCAACAATGTTGGCCTTGAGTTCAAGAATTGTCTCGGTTCAAAATATTCGCTCTTTCAAATAGCATTAAAGCAAATATTCGCGTGCTGAAATATTGGTTAAAGGCGCTGAACAATTAATTTAAGAATTTTTAGAAATTTTCGCTTTCCATTAATTTGACTTAAAAATGCCATTGTGTCTCCAGCAGTGACTCTATACTGCTGAAATCATATCTCAGGTCTGATATAAATATAAAAATATTCTATTATAAAGCGATACCGCTGTCCATTTAAGTTTACAATTCTTTCATCTTTATTTTCGCAGAACTAGGACCCAATGATATTTTGAAATGTAATGCCACACTATACTGATAATCTATTAAAAGGGTGCAACTGATATTGATTAATGGCTCTTGGATTTTTAAAATCTCAGACCTACAGCTTCTTCACTCATTATCAGACTTTTAGTAAAATTAATTTGCATTGTGGCCCTCTGTTAAAATTTAACTACAAAATGTTTGACATTGCCTACGATCTGCCTATGATTCTAACACCAATTGCACCTTATATGGGAATAGAATTAAATATTTTTTAATGCGTGTCATTCCTAGTTGAGAATTACGCCTTCTGGTAGTTGATTTTGATGAATATTTTACTCTACACGTTGAATATTTTCGAAAGTGTGAATTAAACGTGGTCTACCGGTTTAACACCGGTCATGTCGGTGATGACAATGAACTAAAGAACGAATTTGTATTTCCGAGGGTAAAATTCGAACATTTTAATATAAACGGTATGCACTTTCTGTTAAAAAAAAATATCGCTGTTTTAAATAATAAAATTCTATTATTCTGGTTATTTGTTCAGTTCAGTGACTCTCTCCGTTAATTAATATTTTATATTATAAAAGAAAAAACTTATAAAAACGAAAATGTTAAAAAAAAATTTTTAAGCCACATCCTAACTTTTGACATTGAAAAAATTGAAAATTAAAATAGAAAAAAGCTTTAAAATTTTCAATAAAAAATCCTTTTTAATGGAAGGTTTTTGTAAAAAAATTTTAAAAATAAAAATAAATATAATGCATAAAGACTGACTTACCAACGGACAAATTGGGAATCTCTGTCTCTAAAGCATTAAACTCAAATATGTCGCTGTTTGTCGTTGTGCACAAAACTTTCTCTGGCTACAAGTAATTTTTTTTTTGTTGCTGATTTTGCGGTTCATGGCTTTTTTTCACTTCATCTTATTAATATTTTTTTGAGTCAACTAAAGGTAAGTCTCTTTGAGTGAAGCTAAGCACTGCGTCATGTCTCAAAACCATGTTTTTTTTTTACAAATATTTGTCACTTTTTATGGCTACAAAAAAGGTCGTGCTCACAATTATACCACAAACATGTTTATATGAGATGTTACTAAACTGAAATTAAACCAAAAAAGAAAGAAAAAAATTATTTATTTAAAAAAATCTGTGCAAAAAATCAAAGATGTTGTAATTTGACTTTAAAGATGCAAATAAATTTAAACAGAGGTGTTGATTTATGTGATACGTTTGTGAATAGCAATTGATTGTTTAACACAAGATCTGCATAAATATTAGTATGTGATATACAATTATCGATTAATAATATTATTATAATTATAGTTGCATAATTCTAAAATTTTCCTTACTTTGGAATTAATTGTTCAATTCACAACCGCGTATTGTATTCTGTATGGTCTATTAAAATACAAAGTTGGTTTATTTACTTGTAAACACAATTTTTGTTGTACATATCGGTATTATCGTTGTATGTTTAAATGTCAATTAATATTAACCGTAAGGAAAAAAAAAATAGAATGGACAAGTTGATTCTTCTGCAGAGCTACAAAAATTATTTTAAAACAATTTTTAATAAAAAGTTTCAGCAAAGATAAAAAAATAAACAAAATATTTGAGTTAAAAAATACTATATTTTAATTATTTTGGAAACAAAAGAAACTTCAAAAATTATTTTTTGATTCTGTAAAAATTTTTAATTCTCCATCCCTGCTTGAATTCAATACAATACTTTGAAAACATATGGAATGAAATTGTGTTGTTATACAAAATGTTTTAATGGAAATTACCAGCAAAAAACATACAATACTGTAAACACATACAAAACAAGTAAGAGTGCTATATTCGGCCATGCTGAATCTTATATACACTTCACAACGTAAATCCACGCAATAACAATAGTTTGTATCACCATTCATCTAATATGAAATACGTTCATACATATAAAAAACATACATATATAAAAACATCCTATTGTAAAATAATAAATTTACGTATGTGTGTTAAAAAAAATAAAAAAAAATTTTTAAATATAAAAAAAAACCAAAAAAAAATATAAATAATAAGTATAAAATAAAAATAAAAAAAATAAAAAAAATTTAAAAAAAATAATAATAATATAAACAATAAATATAAAATAAAAAATAAAAAAAAAATTAAAAAAAAATAATAAAAATTGTAAAATAATAAATTTACGTGTGTATGTTAAAAAAAATTAAAAAATATTAAATATATAAATAATAAGTATAAAATAAAAAATAATTAAAAAATAATAAAAATATAAACAATAAATATAAAATATAAAATAAAAAATAAAAATTAAAACAAATTAACAAAAAATTAAAATAAAATAATAAAAATATATATAATATATAAAATAAAAAATTAAACAAAAAATTTTTTTTTGGGCTCAGCTGGGGTTCGATGCCACGTTTACTCTAAACAGTATACCACGTCTGTATATATGTACATATGTATGTTGTTGTTATGCCCTTCACCTGTGGTGCACAAGGGTATATATAGCTTTGTCATACCGTTTGAAATTTCTACAATTTTCATTTCCGACCCCATAAAGTAAAAGCTTATGAATAGAGGAGTCGATTAAGCCCTGACCGTCTGTCCGTGTGTCCGTGTGTTGGTTGAAATCAACTTTTAGAAGCAACCATATGTTCCTCAGATCTGTGTATGGTATCAATCTTTTGGAAATATCCGGGAAAATTCAGCACAATCGCCCCATATGATCAAAAGAACACGACTGCCTCTGTTTTTTTCCGTATTTTTACCACCAAAATTAAAAATTTTCAACCATATAATAATTAATAGGTATCTTTGCTACTATTTGTTGATATTATATGCCTATAGAGATATTCGTGACAAATTTTGGATAAATCGGGCCCTAATCGGTAAAGTTATATGCAAAAAAAATTTTTTTAACATATATATTCCAAAAATTTACAAACGAAAATCAATTTTTTTCACCTTCTAGACAACCGAGAGAGTCAATATTGGTACCATCTGAAAGAACTTAACTAGCGCAATATAAAAAAAATTACATTCATGTTGGCCGCCACTACAAAATGCCGGACAAAAAATTTATATATGGGTCAAATCTGGTATTTTAAAATGTAACTTCTTGAACACCCTCAATTTTGGTATCAAATGAAAGGGCTTGACCAGTAGAATACAGTAAATTGTTAAAAAATTTAAAATCCAAAATGGCATCTAAAACAAAATGGCGGATCAAATTTTTTTAACCCTATTAATATGGGTATCAAATGAAAGGGCTTGAATATTAGAATACAGATAACTACGTAAAAATTCAAAATCAAGGATGGCGTCGGAAATAATGAGGAAAAAAGGCGTATAGCATGAAATATAGATTAAGCTACGATATGGGATTATACCTATGTACATGATGGTGAAGGGTATTATCAGATTCGGCACGGCCGAATATAGCACTTTTACTTGTTGTATGTTGTTTTTGTGTTTAACAAAACGAGATGGCCGTGGGTTTTTGTTCATATTTCAGTTGTTTATTTACCGATGTTTCTGATTTTCAATACCGATCTACTCCCGAATATTTCTGATATTTGAATACCCCACCCGGGTCCAGGCGATGTCGGGGGGCTTCAAAAAATTGATTTAAACATACACACGGACAGACGGTCAGACGGACAGACTGACAGAGCTTAATCGACTCCCCTATAAGCTTTCAGAAAATATATACTTTATGGGGTCGGAAATGAAAATTGTAGAAATTTCACACGGATTGACACGGATTCACTGTGTGAAGGGTATAAAAAGGGCTGTTAATTGAATTGTTGAGTTTTTTAAAAATAGAAGTATTTTTCTATTAAAAGCAAAAAATAAAAGCTTGTGACAAGTATATCGGATTATTAGGGAAAAATATAATAGTGTCTGCTTATAGTCTTCTATATTACTTCTTTTACTACTGCAGCCAGCATTGAGCCATTACTCAGTAAAGAGAGTAGGTCATCATTTCCATTACAGTTACCTCGCCTTAATAATTTTTTTTTCGATTGATTTAAACTATTTCTAACAACGTAATGATTTATTTGATTTGATTTTTTCAAAAATCAAAAACTGCAAAAAGAAAACATATTTTGGGATATTACAAAATTAGGTTTTGAGTTAAATTACGGCAAAGAAAAATCTCTTCCTCTCTTTAACATAATAAACATTTTACTCATTGAATAATGATTATCAATGGCTTTGAAGCTTGACATCCGGAACTATGAAACAACCACAGTTTGTAGTAGTTACAAGTCGAACAGACAAATGTGCGATAAACTTGAAACAAAACGGCCAGAAATACGCGCAAGCGCACAAACAAAATTAAATACATTTAACGTTACGGTTTAAAAAGCAAAAGTGGAATAAAAAAAGTGTAAGTGTTAAAGAAAAGTAAAACAATATAATAATAAAGCCATAATAGAGGCAACTTAAATAATAATACTAATAAAAAAAAAGAAATTTAATTTAACAAATAAAAACATTAAAAAAAAAAGAAAATTAAACCATTTACAAAAGCAAACAAAGAAATTATATGAAATATTTCAGTAATAATTAAAAGAAAGTCAACAAATTGTTGTAACACGATTACAGCAACAGCAAAATTTTATGTGACACAATATTAAATTGAGGAAATTTTTGTTTAAAATTTTGTGAAATTAAATCATTAAACTCAACTTTAAGCTAGTGATCACATTAAACTAAAGTTTAATTTACCAGTTTTATTATGGCTTAACTACAAACACACCAAACAAATTTAAGCAAAAGATCTGGTGTTTGCTTCTCAAAAGGACACTTGTTAAGACAGGACTGTAAAAGAAAAAAAAAAGTGTAAATACAAGACAAGCAAAGAGTAACAAGGAAAAAGTTTTTAAAATGCACAACACGTACACACATATTATGTCGACATTATCCAGTAAGCATGTTATGACATGTTCCAATGACATTTCCGTTTCCTTTTTTTTACAGTGTCAACCAAAATGTTTTAAAGAAAATGTTAGGGAAGAAGGATAAGAAACAAACACAAATTGAAAGGAAAGTGTAGAAACAATTTAAAGGAATTTTCTTAAAAACTTTCTACAATATTTAAAGATAGCTTTTAATAAAAAATAAAATACATTATTTTTTGATATTTTAGAAAAATATTTTTCTATAAAAATAGCACAAACTTTCCATCCCTGCATTTAGCATACGTGGAATATAAAAACTTCTAATACATTGAAAAATTAATCAAGGCTTAGAAAAAAATGTTCATTAATTTTTATTTATTTAAAAAAATGTATTAAAACTTTAATAAATCTATGGACTGTGGACGAGGCGCAAAATGACACCAACTGAAAAACGCCGAACGGCCGCAAGTTCGGTTATAATTCATTATGAAATGTCAGCCATTTTTTGTTATCAGCTACTAATGAAAAATTGTCCTGATATTGAAATTAAATTTCTCGTAATAAGGAAATTTTATCCGAAAAATTCGTTGCAACTAAAAATTAAAAACAAAGAAAAAGAAAATTTCTTATTAAGCTGTAGTAACGTATAAATTTTAAACAATCATCGCACAAATGGCCAACGAAACCCCTAAAAACATCGCAGTACCCTCACCAGAAGAAACAGCTGCACTTAAACGTCTGAAGTCCAGTGAATCTGCATTCCCTAATGGAATACCGCTTTTGATACTGATAATAGACATCACTCCAACAGTGATGTTGCAATAACCATTAATATAAAATTTTTCGTTAAATGAGAAAATCCTGATGATTTAAAAAAAGGCCTTGCCAAAAAACAGGACCGGTATTACTCTTTAAAATATCATAAACAAAATATCCTGCACAATCGCATTTCATCCATTATTGAACCACATCTAAGACGAGAACAAGCGCACCCAGCAAACAAATAATCAAATTCATTGCCAATTGTTCAAAAGTTTAGCTCTTTTAATGGCATTTTTCTTTTGTGGTTATAGAAATCCTATTGCAAGAATAATAATATCTTAGTGCTGTCTAGATATTTAAAATTCTGTCGATACAACTGTTAAACTCTTCTATCACAACTAAACTATGCGATTGGCAACAATTGAGGTACTCACAATCGATATTTTTTTCTCTGTGCGGGCGACAAGTCATGTATTGATCACAACAACAGCTTGAGAGTTATTATCGAACAGTCGGTTGAATAACGCTTACTCTTTTACTTAGTGTTCGCTGATTTTAAATGCGCATTTGACACTTTAAAACACAGTACGATTATGGGAACCTCAAGATGAATTCCAAGGAAGATAGGTAATCTCAGTAAGGAGCTATACCACAGGGTTCAGCAAGGAAACCCATCCTTCAACTAGTTTTTATTATTTGTATGGAAAGGCATCCGGGTATTTCGTGGGGCCTTCATGATAGGTTAGATGATATTGATTATGCAGATGACGTCTGTATTTTTTTCCACGGATTCTCTAGCATGCCGATCAATGCCGATAAGTTCTTCTTGAAACACGAACTGACAGCTTTCAGGCCAACCCATTGATGGTGTTAAAACCTTTTGGTATCTGGGAATTTCAAAAATATTAAGAATTAAGGTTTTTAATAGCAACGTGAAATCTGTGCTTCTGTATAGCTGCGAAACCTGTAATATTTCGAATTATAAAATAAATTGTATGCAAGCTTTCGCCAGCCGCTTCCTCAGGCATATTCAACATAAGTTATCCTGGTCTGGCCTGTTATCTGGATTTGTGGAAATTACCCAATTAAATTCTTTTAAGAATAAATATTCGATTGCGTGAATTAAGGTGGCTAGGTCACATAATGAGAAAGCCAGTGAAGGACTTAATTTCAACAGTCCGGTTAATATAACCCTGATAGATAAAGGAGATTTGGTAGACCTAAGAATACTGTAAGATGCCAAATTGAGAATGAGATACATAAGCATGGTGTGTCCTAGAGTTATATGTCAATTGATAAAATACAATGGAAAACATTTGATTGGGCCCTATGTTCCCACTTGAAATTAAAGCAAATACTTGATTAAATAAAAGTTGTAAAGACTTAACTTAAAAAGTGCTGTAGACAGCAGGACTTTGGCTGATTATAGTGAATTTAAATTCTTAGATATTCGAATCACGGCTTTGTTGGTCACAGAGACTTTTAACTCTTGTAAATCTCAAATTTTGCGTTCTATGAACTGTATAATACATAAAATATATGATAATATATCACTTTAAGCTGTTCCCTTTGAAGCTATAAAAGTGAAAGATACGGCAAAAGAGTTTCAAAATAGCGAAATCTATGTTTTGTGCCCGACCTAAGGCCAGCATAGTGCGAAGATTTTAAAATACCCGCGCCCACAGTAAGGCCGTCCATCAATACCACTTCTTCAGCCGAAAGTTTAATGTTTTTTTTTAGAAATCATTATTTATTTACAAATTTATCAGGGCTAACTTACTTATTATTTCTATTTATTATGCATCGATTTTTTATACCCTTCACACAGTGAAAAAGGGTATATATAGGTTTGTCATTCCGTGTGAAATTTCTACAATTTTCATTTCCGACCCCATAAAGTATATATTTTCTGAAAGCTTATGAATAGGGGAGTCGATTAAGCTCTGTCAGTCTGTCCGTCTGTGCGTGTGTATGTTGAAATCAACTTTTTGAAGCCCCCTGACATAGGTTGGACCCGGGTAAGGTATTAAAATATCAGAAATATTCGGGAGTAGATCGGTATTGAAAATCAGAAACATTGGTACATAAACAACTGAGATATGAGCAAAAACCCACGACCACCTCGATTTTTTTTTTCACAAAAACAACATTACAACAACATACATACATACAAACGTGTATACTGGTTAGAGAAAACGTGGCATCGAATCCCAGATAAGCCAAAAAAAAATTTTTTTTATTTTTTAGAAATTTTTTTTAAATTTTTTTTTTTTAATTTTTTTTTTATTTTTTTTTTATTTTCTATTTAATATATTATTTATATTTTTATTATTTTTTTTTAATTTTTTTTTTATTTTTTTTTTTTTTATATTTATTATATATATTTTAATTATTTTTTTAAAATTTTTTTTTTTAAATTTTTTTTTTTTTAATTTTTTTTTAAATTTTTTTTTTTTTTATTTTTTTAACATATGTACATACGTAAATTTATAATTTTACAATGGGATGTTTTTTATATATGTATGTACGTATTTCATATGGGATGAATGGTGATACAAACTACTGTTATTGCATGACTACACGTTGTGAAGGGCATATGACATTCGGCACGGCCGAATATAGCGATCTTACTTGTTTTTTTTTTTAATTATTCAAAAACAAACAATTTACTAAGCATCCCAATGAAAAAAAAATGTAAAATAAGAAAAAAATATCCTTAAATTTTTCGTGTGTAGTGTGAGGAATATTTTGGGGACATTTGACGTTTTTCACTTTAAGGTCATTTAAGGCAGCACTCTTTTGACAACACATCTAAAGGCGAGATGAGAAACTTTTCAGGTTTCTTAATCATAAGGATAAAATCTTCAAGAAATCAAAAATTAATTTATATTTTAACTCCTATTTGTTTTTATGATTTCCTAAAAAAAAATTAAAAGTCCAAAAAATTCTGATTCGTTTACATTAATCTGCTGTTTGCTGCTAACTATAACAAAAGCCACTATACCTTTAAAAATAATATTTTAAAAAATGTTTTTCTTTGCTAAAATTCAAATTTGAAATTCCGAAGTAAGTGGTTTTGTCAAAAGTCTACAGAATTTTGTACTTTCCAAACTGCAATTCGTATAAAAAAACAAGTAAGAGCGCTATATTCGACCGTGCCGAATCTTATATACCCTTCACAACGTGTAGTCATGCAATAACAGTGGTTTGTGTCACCATTCATCCCATATGAAATACGTACATACATATAAAAAAATACATATATAAAAACGTCCCATTGTAAAATTATAAATTCACGCATGTATGTTAAAAAAACAAAAAAAAAATTTAAAAAAAATTAAAAAAAAAATATTTAAAAAATAAATAAAAAAAAAATTATTATGTATATAATATATATAAAACAAAAAAAAATAAAAAAAAATAAAAAAAAAATTTTAAAAAAAATAATAATAAAAATAAAAATAATATATTAAATAAAAAATAAAAAAAAAAATAAAAAAAAATTTTAAAAAAATTAAAAAAAAATGTTTTGGCTCAGCTGGGATTCGATGCCACGTTTTCTCTAACCAGTATACACGTTTGTATGTATGTATGTTGTTTTTGTAATGTTGTTTTTGTGAAAAAAAAAATCGAGGTGGTCGTGGGGTTTTGCTCATATCTCAGTTGTTTATGTACCGATGTTTCTGATTTTCAATACCGATCTACTCCCGAATATTTCTGATATTTTAATACCTTACCTGGGTCCAACCTATGTCGGGGGGCTTCAAAAATTTGATTTCAACATACACACGGACAGACGGACAGACTGACAGGGCTTAATCGACTCCCCTATTCATAAGCTTTCAGAAAATATATACTTTATGGGGTCGGAAACGAAAATTGTAGAAATTTCACACGGAATGACAAATCTATATATACCCTTTTTCACTGTGTGAAGGGTATAATAATAAATTTTGACAAATTGTATAATTATAGAAAATTTTTAAACATTGTCAAAAACAGAATTGCTTTTATCTTAATAAGTAACCGTTAAGGTAAAATGCGTTATCTTTCCCCTTCAATACTAAAAATTTACAATAAAATATCCTTGTAAATTTATAACAATATTAGGAAACGAAATGACACCAAAGATGTTAGTGCTACTACTTACCCTACAAATACGAAATAAACAGCAGACCGAACAAATCTACAAGTGCTATCAAAAAGGTTGAAAGGTTTGCTACATGTTGTAGCCCAAGTGCTTGAGTTTCTTATGCACAGCATCAATAGAATGAGAGAATTTTTTTTCTTTTTGTGACTCTAACACCTGCTGCTGCTCTTACAATTACAGCTAAATAGACATGTAACCAAAAATAGCAGGGTTCGTGTGTGTTTGTAGCAACAATTTTAACAAATGTAGAAAATGCATTTGAATTTTATGTTTAAAAAACAGTATGAAAATTAGCTACAATGCGTATGCTTAAGTTTGGATTTTTTTTTTTCTAAAAAAAAAAAATATAACAACAAATAAAAGGGTAGAAAATACGTATTTATCTAAATGGAGCAAAGAAACCCAATTTCCTAATTTGGTAATTTGTGCAACAAAACGTGTTTGTTTTAATTAAAGTCTTTTTCATCTTCTTTCTCTTCTGCTCTAACCAAAAAGGTACAAATAACCGAAATGAAAACTATTAAAATTCAAACAAAATGTTAATTAAACAATGTGCAGCATAAACTGCAAAACTTTAAAATTTTATAACCAACATTTAAACTAAAAGAGCACTTGAAGAAAAATTTGCTACTAAATATGAATAGAGTTAAAATACAAACAACAATATAACCAAAAATATTTCCAAGTGTTCTGCACCTTAAAATATTTCAAATACTTTCAAACTTTTCCTGATTAAACACATACATTCATACATATTTTCATAATAGTATTCATATTTATACAATAGTATTGCCAGTAGAGTTGGATGTTGCAACATGATTAAGTTAAGAATTTTATGCTAAAATTTTATTCCCTTTCCTCCTGTTTTAATGCCATAATTTATATGAATTTTGCAAATGTGACTTTGCATAATCACTTGTTATAAATTTTGCAGGCTGCCATAAGAAAATGATTTTTTTAAATTATCCTTATTTACTTATTTGCAAAATGGAAAAAAAATGAACTTGTATATCCCCCAGGATTGTATTTAAGTATAATGGCAGCAGTTGTTTAGTTGGAAATTCTAGCAATTTTTATTCCTGTTTCATGTTTGTGTTGAGAAAATAATATTTAACGTGATGATCTGTTGCATTTTATACACTTGTGTTGTTTAAGGATAATATTCGAAATTATATGCTACAGTAGCTTACATTTATGAATTGCTTTGCTGACGCGTCAAAAAGCTTAAAAAATATAAAATTGTGCTGCAGCGTATTCTTTGTCATCTTATGAAACGTGTGACATTTGCTGAAATAATATTTCCTTTTTTTTCAGCAAGTGACTATACAGCAATCTTACGAAGTGGGAATTAAAAATTCTCTTAATAAGTTTAGAGCCAATATTAACGGGGATTGTGTAAGTAATATAATTTTAAATAAAATTCTATATAGTATAATCTTTATTTCTTAAATTTTTAAAAATTGCTAAACCTTAAAAAGTTTTAAAAATTTAATATTTACTTAAAAAATTTATAAAAATTATTTTTTTTTAATTTCGAAAATTTTCGAACTCTAGTTCGAACTTTCGAACATTGCAAAATTTGTATTTTTTTACCATCCATTAACAGAAATTTTAAAATTTTTACAATTCTTTTAAAAATTAATATCTTCGAAATTTCGAACATTTACTATGTTTAAGATTAATCTTAAAAATTTTGTCTATTGACTTTTATATATAAAACTTCTCTCACAAGTCTCGTTATGATTTGACATGTTGTGTTTATTAACGCTTTTTTTCTGTCCCATTTCGAGTGTCTGTTATTTTTGTTTGGTTTGAGTTCTTATTTTAATATAATTTTCTATTGTTTGTTTTTGTTTTTCCTTTTTGCTATCGTCTATATATATATATATTTTTTTTTTTTTTTTTGAAGAACATTTTATTTTATTTTATTTTTTATTTTTACTTGGTTATAGTTGCCCCGGTAATCATTGTCATCATACAAATGTCAAAATGTTTCGTTTGTTGGCAACAACAAAATGTAAGCGACAACAAATTGCAATACTAATTATATCATTTTTCTCGTACGTGGCTGGCATACGTAATGAGGGTAGCAATATGTTGCTGCAAATGCAACAAACAACAATTGAAAATTCCAATTATCAAAGGTAAGTGCCTGAAAGAGCAATAAAAGAATGAGCAAAATAAGAACAATTTTAAGACAAATTGCTCTGTGCATTTTAATATTTATAAAAAATTAAAAAAAACCCCTCGCATGAGATTTCTTCGAACTGTTTAAGTAGTGCAAAAAAGCTAAGATAATCAAAAACATTGTTATTTCTTAATAAACTACTCTACATAAAATCGTACGAGTTCAAATTCATAGTATTTCACTTTGAATTATTTTCAAAATATTTTGATTTATAAAAAGGATAATGAAAGCAAAATTTAACAAATATTTTTAATTCTTAATTAAATGTCTTAAGAGCAGAATAATAATAATAATAATAATAACAATAATAAGTATAATAAGTAATAATAATAATAATAATTATAAAGTAAGGAACAAGTGAGGCTGTTATATTCCGCTGTACTGATTGTTATATACCCTTCACTGTAATCTTATAAATGAAACATATTTGGCCGGGCCGAGTCTGATAATGCCCTTCAACATCATGACCACAGGTATAGTAACCACATCGTAGCGTAGTCTAAATTTTAGATTTAATATTAAACGACATTTTGATTTATCATTTCCGACAGTATCTTTGATTTCGAATTTGTACATAGTTAGTTGTATTCTCCCTTTTATTTGATACCCATATTCATGGGATTGAAAAAAACGATTATCCACCATTTTGTAAGGGACGCTATCTTGGATTTTAACTTTTTCATAGTTTTTTGTATTCTACTGCTCAAATCCTTTCATTTTATATCAATATAAAGGGGCTTAAGGTGGCTACACTTTTAATAAATTTATTGAACGCCATTATGTAGTGGCAGTCATCATGGATTTTAAATTATTTTTTAGAATTTATTATACTCTGCTAGTCAAACTACACCCTTTGATACCCATGTCGCTTCTCTCTGTGGTTGCGAAGCTAAAAAAAACTCGATTTTTTTTGTAAATATTAGGAGAAACAACGAAATAGTTGTATTCTTGTGATTGTATCTCAGTTACCTGTCAATCGCTTTATCAGTTTTTCTCACTAATAATTTTCCAGATTACGGCTTGTATTTTGCTGTCTAAAGCGCGCCCAAATATTATTTAGGAGCTTTAGTAACTTGATATATTTAATAATAATAAATGTTTTTAAAAATTATTTTTGCCTATAACTTTACTGATTAGTGACTGATTTTTAAAAATTTTATATCTATAAATAGTAGCAAACGTGTCTATAAATTATTCTAGTTGTTTTCTATGGTAAAGATTTGAGAAAAGCAGTCATGTTTGTTTGTTAGTATCTCAGAAAATTTTGGGACTATGGTGCTCAATTTGGATAGCAATTTACGCCCGGATATTCGCAAATGTTGATATCACGTACAGATATGTGAAACATGTGGGGGCTTTTTAAAGTTGATTTCAACTAACACATAGACAAATGGAAATTGCTCGATCAACTCCCCTAGTAACAAGCTCTCATAAAATATATCGTCGGCTTAATATGAATTTTTTAAGTAAATTGAGATTTTGATGCCGTGTGGTAGAGAAAGATACGCCTCGTCAACCAGCATGTAGTTTTTCTTCAATTTAAGTCTTGAATTGTGTAAAAAGGTTAGATAAGAAAAACTGCTAAATTCTCTCGCAGAAAAATTTTTGTAAGAAAAACTGCTAAATCCAGTACATTTTTAGTTCAGTGTTTATTGCTAACTCCAATTTGTTTTTTTTTTTTTTTTTTTTTTGTAGATTGTAGTCATACATGAAGAATACCATAAAATAAACCATCTATATTTTTGGTGTTCCTCTCAAGCTACAAATATGAAATATAAGAAGTTTGTTGTTTCTCCTGTAAAATTTGTTGAAAGGGAGTTGGCAGGTTTGCATATTAAGCCGACGATATACATTATTGGGTTAGAAATTAATAATGTAGAAATTACAAAAGGAATAGCAAAGCCATATAAAGCTACACAGGTGAAGTGTATAAAAACAACCGAGACAGTTGTAGTTCTTAGCTTATTTCTTAGACATTTAAAAGTCGATTTAACTGATTTTCTGTTGTTAAATTCTTCTCAATAGATTTGATAAATTAAAACTACTCACGTAACCGTAGGCTTTGAAAAGTTGACAACCTACAAACTTGCAGCGCAAAATCATTTTTTGTCACAGTCAAATAAATTGTTTTATTTTGCCCTCTAAGTAACTTATAATCAACATTTCACGAAAAAAAAATATAAAAAAAAATCATCAGGTTCGAATGAGTAATAATTTAATTAATATCAATATTTAAGTTACAGTTCATCGAAACAAAACTAAGTCTAACACAAATTTTTATAATTATTTTTAAATGCGTAATTATACTTGTGATTGCGATTGTGTAGTTCCTTATCTTTCTTTAAATAATACACGCATGTTTATGAATACATACTCAACCATATAAAATCTCTATACAATTTATTACCTAAAACGCAAATTGACTAAACTAAAACGAAACAAAAATCTCCTTGTGGATTTCTTTTGGCGGGCTTTACCAAAATATATCATCATAAAAAATCAGACTTGTGCAAACAAAAATAGCGATTTTATCAAAAAAATTATTGAAGAAATTTAATTTAAAACCCATGTTTTTCACAATTGAAGGATATTGTTTTGCTTAGCAGTAATTTTATTATATTTTGCATAAACAAGTGACTTCACTTGACTTCACTTGGTGTAGTTCAAGCCTCAATCCATACATGAGAATTTAATAGAGCATTATTAATTTCAAAAAGTGAACGCCATGTGACAGATCGTTCAATAGTTAACGCCTTCGTACGTACTATCGGTCTTAAAAAACACCCTTTTTAACAACGAAACTCTTTTTCCTAATCGACCGATGTATTGAAACTATTTTAGTGAATTTGCATCGTCCTAGCTTTTCTTCGAGCTCTATCTTGTTTTCCACAGACAGACTGACAATGCTAGATAGTCTTAAAATAATACTAATATTCAGAAAATACATATAAACTTCATAGGGTCTTGAAAGAATATTTCGATGTGATACAAATAAAATAAAAAAATTAATATCATCTAATGGGACATCATGCGAATGGAGAAATCTTTATTTCATTCATACTTGGTTTGATTTCAAATCGCTCGCAAACAAATGTTTATCTTAAAGGTACTGAAGCGAAAAAACTGGCTTTACTGATATATTGCTTTCAGCAAAATTTTTTTAAATATGCATCGATTTTTAGAAACCAAACTTCGTCTCTTTCTAATTTTATATAAAATAGGGAAGTGAATAATACAGGTCCATAATCGACATGCATACATGCAACAAGCATTCGTCCACATAAACTATAAAATTTAAAATGCAACATAGATGCACCTGCCTAATTTTTCTAACTATCTTTGTCATAATTAATTGAAAATTATTTAAATTCTTCTTTTTACTTTTAATATTAAACACACACACACATTCTGCTCTTTAGTCCAATAACTACTGATGTAAAGCAACCATCGACTTCGAATTTTCGGCCATCGCCTATAATCGATTTTACACCAGCAGATGCTGCAGCACCACAACAGTATAAGCCCACCTATATAGAAGCACCATATTCTAGCACCAGTAATATAGTCATTTATAACAACAACAACAGCTACAACAATAGTAATAAAAACAATATTCCAGAAAAACAAAAAACACAAAATGATAATAGACGTTACACATTAGAAACAGCAGCAACATATGGAAATGTTGCAAAAAGGAAATTTTCATTTCCTAATGAGCGGCAACAACAGCAAAAACAACAACAACACATACCACAACATCTAGCAGGCAAGCCTATTTATATCTACAGGGATCCATATACAAATGATAATTATCATTATACACCAACTGAGACCAATGTAAAGGATACAGTTACAATACCAACAACACATAATCATAACATTTACAATAATAATGGTTACAAGCAACAACATGATACTCATCATCAGCTACAGCTTCAGCAGCATGATAATAATCAGGAATATTTAGTTCAATCAAGCATGATAGTAGGCACAAATCAACAACCCAATCCCTTTAGACCTTATATGAGCTTGTCGGCTGATAAGGAGGTGTATCTTAAACGGCCTGGTTTTGTGTATGATGAGAAGCCAAGTTATAATAATCCCAATTTAGTGATTGATAAGAAAAGAGAGGATGTGCAAACAGAGAAGACAAATACAATCTCTTACGATTCACATGATTATCCGCCGCCAAGCTATTTTCAACAGCAGACTTCAAACTTTTTGCCAACACCGGTACCCTCTACCCCCAAGCCAACAACAACCTCAATAGCCATACCACCACTAAGGCAAGATTTTAAGCCCACAATACCCAACACACAGTCAACAAGATTTGGTCAACAACGGCCACAGCAGCAATATTTACAATCGTCACAAAATACGTTGCCTAATTATGCAAACAAAATGGATAATTATTTGTTGAACAAACAACAAACAAGCGACTATTATCGTACAGAAGTGCCACCACCACCGTATTTCCAACAACAACCACAGCAGCCACAATATGAAACAAGACCACCATCTTATGAATATAATACTAGACCACAACAGTCTTTACCACCTTCTTACCAACAACAACAGCAGCCACAACGATATACATCACGACCTCCTTCCTCCTACAATCCAGCACAATCTTATTATCCTCAATATGAGTCTCCACGACCTCGACCTCCTCCTCCTCTTCCTGGCAGACCTTCTTACAATAATTACTATGACTATCAAATTGGTGAGATACCACCTCAAACAACAGTGCCTGCTTCACAAAACTACAATTATCCCTACCCACGACCACCGCCCTCACAATATCCATATCAGGGGCCATACAGACCCCCACCACAGCCAGCCATACAACAGCAGCAACAAAGTGGTTTGGCAACATTAGCCCAATATGCACCACAATTTACTTCACTTCTATTAAGTGGCGTAGGCGGCGGAGGTGGCGGTGCTAACACTAATAGTCCATTAGGCAGTCTTATAGGTGCTCTTACTGGTGCTGCAACCAAACAACAATCATCATCATCATATTCACCAACATCGTCTTACAATAGAAGACCCGTTAACTCCCAGCTCATTAAGGCTTTAGAGAATATAGCACGCAATGACGATTTACAATGTGTGCCAAAAGTTCTATGCCAAATGATTGCTGCCCAAACAGAACGTGGTCAACTGCCCGCATTCATTACTTCACCCGCCATTACCAAGTAAGTAGCTAGGTACCCAAGCATGTGTGTCATCTGTACGTCTAAGTTAGATACATAGTACTTAAATACATTCATACATACATACGTATAACTGTTTTCATAAGTTACCACACATATTTCCTTTGTAGTTGGTTTTGTAATAACTTTTAGTTTAATTACAATCACAGAAATAAAACAGGACAGCAATTAAAGTTACCTTAAAGTTATATTAGAAATTCTCGAAGACATTCTTAGTAAAACATAATGAGATTCCAAAAACAATTAAGCTATGAAATAAGTGAAATTGCAAAATATTGAGAAGATTTAAGAAAATAAAATTGATGACTTTTATTAAGAAGAACATTTGTATAAAATTTAAAAAAATTATTTTAAAAAACGTAAATCTACCAATTAAATAGACAAAAGCTTCGATTGAATGAAACATTTTGATGAAAAGACTTTATAAATATCCAAAAAAAAAGTATTAAAATAATATAAACGATTTGTTTTAGTTTTCTGGCCGGCTTTCCTGCAGCCTCACCTGCCCTTATCTATGGAAGAGCTGCTCTTTTAGGTTTAAGTGGCGGCGAGAAGAGTTGTCATCAAACTTATATGCAATGCCCCAAAGATGAGGCAAGTTAATTTCACAAACACACTTTCGTATTAAAGTAACATTTTGTAATTTATCTTAATCTCTTTATGTTACAGTATGAAATAATCTATTATCTCAACAATCATCGTGGTGGTTTCTTCAAATTTTTCAGCGAACCGGATGAGCAACAACAAACTGTAAATCATGATTCCACACAGCAAGGTGCAACATCATTTTTTAGTATTTTATCAGCTTTAACTGGGACACCACAATCAACCACCACAACGCCCAGACCCACACCAAAACCACAGGCGCCAACAACGGATATCACCAGTGGCATAGGAAATTTCTTTACCCATCTACTGTCGGATTATATGGGCGGTGCTACGGTGGAATATCAAAGGAAACTTAAAAAAAGAACAAGACGATCCGTGGACAATAAAATTAAATTTGAGGAAACCAAAGACGAACATCACAGTGATGTGATAAAATTTGAGGATGAAAGCAGAGATACCCATCGAGATGTAGTGAAATTTAAAGATAATGATTATGATGTTAATGAGGACAACAATAAAAATAATCACAAGGAAGAAGAGGAAAAAGATTTTCATGACGAAGAAGATAATGAAGATACACAACAAGGTGTGGAGTTTAAATATAATGAGGAACAGCAATATTTAGATGATAATCAAAGTAGAATATTACAGAAAGCTTTAATGAGAGAAAAACGTTTGCAATTCTTTCCGCTAATGAAGGAAACTACAGATGAAATTGACAAGAATGAAGAATTAATGGAAATGATTAAAAAATTTAACGATTTTAATAGAGGAAGAAAGCTAAAATTTCCAGCCAATACGGATGAACATGAAAATGTTAATACTAGACCTCTAGCACTAAGACAAGGTAAAATTCTCAATGATGACTGGTTATATAAAAAACAAAACTATGGCCATCAATTCACCAACTATGTGGAGAATTCGTATGATGATTTTAAAAAAGATTCAAAAAAAATCAAATTCATAGACCAACCAGAAGTAGAGGAAGACACCGAGCACCAGGCTCAATCAGTATATTCATATTATGGGCAAAATCCTGAAGAAGGAAAAATGAAATTAGTTTTCCCTACACGACAAGCTAAAATATTAAATCGTCCTTATTATGCTAACTCCTACTTACATGACTATCTGCAACAACAACCACAGCTGCAACCACTACAACAAAAAGAAGAATTTGTACAGAATGATAAATTTATTATACCTAGTGGACAAAGACCGCCACGCTACAGCGAACATCCCGAAACATCTTCAGCAGATATTTATAATACACACATAAATTCTCTGCTTTCACAAAACAGTTTCACGTCTAATGCGGCTGTCAACAATAATATTTATGTTACATCTTCAACCGCCATATCGAACAGCAATAGCAAACACTTTTTGCCCACACCGCCACCACCCGATAACGATTACACAGCTACCAACTCTATATACCCAAACAATCAACAGACTTATAACAGTTTAAAGCAAAATGCAGTTTATAAGACACAAATTTATCCCTCAACATCTTCTCTGTCAACGTCATCTTCTAGTGGCGGCAGCAACAATAATTTCTATAAACCTCAATATTATTTCTCCCCCACAAACATGCAAACGAATTTAAATCGATATCACTCTTCTTTATATACAACCAGACGTCCCTATACATCGCTGGCCACTACTAGAAAATCTACAGATGATAAAAATATTTATGTGACAAATTCAAGAGGTGTAACAGAATATTATATAACGCCAGATGGACGAAAAATGTATATTTAGTTGTAATGTTATGAATGTAAGATAGAAAAGGTTTGATAAATATTTATAAAACTTTTAAATCACAAATGTAAATAAATGTTGAAACGAAACCAAATTAATTTTAAATTTATATACACACACATATGTATATCCAATAACACCAAACTAAACAAATCACTTGTAGTTTATTTCAAACATTTGTTAATATAAACAAATATTTTAAATATAGCTCCGTAACGTAGGCAACACATTTTTATAAGATAGAAAATATTAATGCTACCAGATCATTGTTATTGCTTAACTTCATATTTAGCAAAAATAAAAAAAAATATAATTAAATGTAATGTGATATAATTCAATGTGTTCTGCATTTTTCAAAATTGCTTAAAAAATTTAAAAATTAAACAAAAAAAAAACATTTTAAGTTCAATGAAATTTTTTAGGAATATTTGCCACAAGTAGAGAACTTTCTAATATATTTTCTTTATTAATGACAAGAATTTGTTTATATTTAATCAATTTTTTTCCCCATAAAATAGCATCTTGCAAAATAAATTATTAAAAAAGTTGTCCATATCATGAATTTTAATAAAGACTTTAGTGAATTTGTTTCTTTAAAGGGAGAATTTAGAAATAATTATTTATTAGTTGGTAAGTAGTACTTAGGGTGATCCATTATTCGACATATTTAAGAAACCGGTTTTCAAATAGTATGAAATTTACAATTTAAAAAAAACCGGTTGTCCTTTTAAAAATTTGGAAAAAAAACGGTTAACCGGTCGAATACATAAAATATAATTTTTTCTTATACCCATGACAGAGATACATACATATATAGGTATAAACTGGTTTTTTCTATGGTTTAATTGCATTTTAAGTTGACACACATTCAATGGCATTATTAAAAAAAAAGCTGTTAAAGGAAAGACAGTTTTTAACTAAAAGTGGCCGAAAAGTTAAGTTTACAATAACCTTTAACTTTTAAGGTTAGGTTTATAAATTTAAAAATGCCAGTGCTTCTTCCTCTACAATAAATAATATGTGGCAACTAAATTGTGATTTATATTTTTTCTTCTACTTTTTAATTTTTTTATTTTAATTTTTAATTTTCTAAAATTAGTGACACAAAACAGTAAATAAATAATGAAAAATGTAATTTCGTTTTGTAAATAAAATGTATAAATTTACATTGTTGCCACTACATTTTTCAATAACCAAATTTTTGCTCTGGTATTTGCTCTGGTACTGCCATATTAAAAAAACTTTGTTACAAGGAGGTTATAAAAATGAAAAATATTAAAAAGTCACTTCACTGCTCACGGTAGTCAAAGTTACCTTTTATTTTCTGATCTTTAGAAATTTTTTGAGTAATAAATATAGTATGGTACGTTTGGTTACAAAAATAAATGAACATAAAACTAAAAATGAAAAAAGTCGGCTTCTGTTAGTAAAAAAAACCGGTGTATTCGACTTTCGAAAAATTACCATTTGGAAAAAAACCGCGAGCTAAAAGGGTAAAAAACCGGGTTTTCCACCATCGATCACCCTAGTAGTACTATAAATAAGATAAATAAGACATAAAACGAAGACCTTAAAAATACCGAAGTTTTAAAAAATTATTAACGATTTGTAGAGAAACAAAGAGTTTATATTCTCAACTTCCTTTTATTTTATTTATGTACTTTTCTGTTATAAGGTAAATATCCAATTTAATATCCATTTTAAAAATATCCAAAATTGTTTCAAGAATCAATAAAACAAATTACGTAAAAGACTTAGAGAGATTTTTGTAATAGAAGAATTGTTAGAATATTTTTTTTTTAATAAACAATGTATCAAATATATATTTCCCTAATAAAAAATCCATTAAAATTTTTCAATAAAAAATTAATTAGTTATTTTGTATAAATTAACTACATATTTCCCTGAATAAGAAATCAACCGAGAAAAACATTAATCAAGCATTTTATAACTGGAGAATTTATCCATATTTTTTTTTATTTGTATTTTTTATGATTCTGCTGCTAATACGCGCTTAAAAAACATCACCACAGCCTTAAATTATGCTCCAAATGCAGTCTACTTTACTACAATAAAAACTATAGTCTACTTTAAAGTAAAATTGCAAATTAAACAACAAGTTTTTATTTTATTTTATACAATTTGTTTTAAACATTTTCATTAAAATAACAACAATTACTTACGAACTACATATATACAATAAATAATTACAACAAAATGACTTTAAAAAAAATGGTAAACAAAAAAAAATTTAATTAAAAAAAATATATATGAAATGATACAAATAAAAACGTTTAAATGAGAAGACCGAAAATATTGCAGTAATTTTAACCAAAAATGAAAAAAAAAAAAATCGGACAAAAACCATTTAAACCAAAAATCAACAAGTTCAGCCATGATATTATTGAATGTACAGGAATGCAATAGCAAAAAAGGTAAAAGAAAACAACACATGGCAAACAAATAATAAAGAAACAAGTACGAAATCCCTTGATAAACGTACAAAATTAAATTGTGTTGCATGTGAACTCAGTAAATTTGGTATGACGATGATGCACACAGTGAATGTGTTGCTAGCAAATGAATGTGCAAGTGTATAAAATACGAAAGTGTCTCAAAGTGTGTGAGTGTGTGTGATGTAACCGTGTAAGTGATGTTCTTTTTTTTAAACAAAAATGGACACTTTTTTGTTGGTATACATGAAGAGTAACACTTCGATAATATATATGTTTGTGTATCTCTCTGTCCGGCTATGTGTCTGATAGTATTTTGTGTGTTTAAAGAATTTTTTTGCTGTGCCACTGTCAGTAGTATCAATACTTTTTTGATATTTTTTTTCACAAAAAAATCGCTTAACATGTTGCTTGCATTTCATTTAATACATATTGTCAACAATTTGTTGGAATTTATACCCAAAGATTTGCAGCAATTGTTGTTTTTTTGTCGTTACGGATTTTTCAATTTAATGAAAAAATTTTCCCATTTTTTTTTTTTTTGCTATTTTGATTGCTCTGACAGAATGAAATCGTTTGTAACTGTATTAACAAAAACATCCCACACTCAGGCAACCAGACTCAAACAATATACGAAATGCCAGAAAAGAAAAAATTGCAACTACAATGACTTTAGAACAATGAAAAAGTGGTCATTCATTGTTTGTAGCGAGAAAAAAATTTACTTTACAAACAGAAATAAAATTTAATGATGCCTCAGTTGATTCATATAAAAAAATAAAGTTCTGTAAAATTACTTTAAAGGGAAAATTTTTATTAATTTCTTTTAATGTAAAAATGAAATATAGACTCACACTCTTTATGTTTTATAAAAATTTGATGTTCTTGGTTGGGCACCACACAGTATACCACATGTCAATAACATTTGTTTAATTTATGCAACATAATTATTTACATTCCACTTTAAATTACTGTCCACAATACATGTTTGTATGACCATCGACAACCACTACAACACATACAGAAAACAGTAGTAGATGAAGAATAAAAAATAAACAAAATTCGAAAAAAAAAATTGTTACAACACTTGCGGTTGTCAGGCTCATACTTGTTCTACTGTCTTTCTATTAGGGTTACCAAGTACTTGCGTTATATTTTTGTGATCTAAGGCTGCAATAAAAAATAGAAACCATGACCAAGAATTTCCCGGTAGTGCCACTTTTGAATTATAATCTGACTGCAGCCAGAGTTAGAAGACGTACACCTATTTAAAGGCAATGGATCTCATAATGAAACATGTTTTGAAGGGAAGGGATGTTACTCTTTATGTAGAAGGTCAGGCGGCTCTTAAGGCCTGAAGAGGTCATTATGTACAGTCTAAGCTTATTAGGAACTGTAGGAGAGCTCTTAGTAGAATCATGGGCGACTTCAACGTCAAATGATATTGGCTACCAGTACACTGTGATGTTTTCGAAAACAAAATTGCACATGAACTTACATATAAACAAGACATAGTAAGGCGACCGATAGTCTATTATTTTGAATGAATTAAGGCAAGCAGAAAAACTTATATAGCAGGAAGAGAAATAACTGTTGAATTTCAAGGGCTTTATAGCCAAAGATATACTCAGCGTACTCTACGGCACTCCTAGACTTAAATAGGAAAATTCTGAGGGCCATAATTGAGATTAAAAACGCACTTTATGAAGGGATGAAAGAGAGATAGAAACGATTGGGCACGTAAACTGTCACTTTCCGAGACTACAGCATCATCAAGATAGATGGTTGGGTAAGTGACTCTACGATAAGTTGAGTGATGTCTCGGAGTACAATCTAGAGAAGAGGGTTGAGTGGTTAGAAGAAGAAGATGGGTTGATAGGAGTGTTTTGCGCAAGTTTTTCATTCAATTTTTTTAACATTATTTACAACGGACCAAATGGTTCTTCGAGTATGAGAATCTCTTGTTTCTAGCACAATCCTTTCCTACCTACCTACTTACATTCAGTTGGGTAATTCCAACGACACACAAACACTGGTGAATCTCAGGTAATACAGGGTGGACCAAAAGTCACGCCTGCGTGTAAAAATTGAATAACTTTTTTGTTTATTAATATTTTTTTTTTTTTCAGATTTTATTCATCGATTCGTGTTACACCACCATGCAAAATTTAACGACTGAGCAACGAACGAAAGTGGTAGAATTTTACTTTTAATCGTTCTTCGAGGATGAAGTTGGTAATACAGTAACGGTGAGTGGGGACAGATATCGCGCTATGCTTAATAATTTTGTACGCCCTGAGGCAGCCAACAAGTGATTTCAGCAGGATGGAGCAACAGCACACACGGCCCGTGCCACAATGACGTTTTTAAATGAAATTTTTGACGACCGAATTATCTCGAAAAATTCAGAATTTAATTGGCCAGCACGTTCACCGGATTTAACTGCCCCTGATTATTTTCTATGGGGTTATCTCAAAGAACGAGTGTATGTAAACAAGCCTCAAACTATAGAGCAGCTAAAGAACAACATTGAAGCTGAGATCAGGGCAATAGAGCCTGAAACCTTGCGTGCAGTTATGCAAAACGCCCAATTGTGCATCGATGAAAATGGTGGTCATCTCTCTGACATTATTTTTCATAATTAAAATTTAGGTCATACAAAGATAATATTATAATTAAAAAAAAAATTTTATTAAAAAATAATAATAAACAAAAAAGTTATTAAATTTTTACACGCAGGCGCGACTTTTGGTCCACCCTGTATTATGAAACCAATTTAACTCAGAAAAGAAACATAAAAGCTTTTATCTAACGCAGCTAAAAAAATAATATTTCTAAAATGTTGTTCCTTAAAAATGTAGCAGCAAAACACAGGATCCAAATTTTGGCATGCAATAGCTATTCAAATTTCACTTGAGCGTTTGAGTTTGTGTGCATTTAGTATGGAGCTTTTAATGCAAATTTCTTAGTAACGCGCAATGGAATGCCGTGAATTGGCCCTATTATTTTTTTAAACACAACAGGATCTATTTTCTGACTCTTCTTGAACTATTTTTATATAAATGAGTTAAAAAAAGACTTGTCCCAAATTTTCTATCTTCTATATATATAAAAATCAATGTGTGTATGTATAATTGTATGTTTGTTTGTGCTTTATAGACGGTTAAACGGCTGCACCGATTTCCTTGAAATTTTCACAGAATCTTTCTGTATGTCTGGAAGGAACTATAGGCTATACTTTGGTTTGAAATTGTAAGTGGGCGAGGTGCCACGCCCTATTAAAGAATAAGTATTAAATATTATATATCACGAAAGTTAATGCAGCTAGAGACTTCAAATTAAGTACGGTAAATTAAATTGAATTAAATACTAAAATTCGTATATCTGGAAAACGATATCGATTAGAGTACTAAAATTTTGCAAAAGCAACTTTGATATTCACATAAAAATTTATGGAAAAAATGGGTTCATTAACAATAGTGGGCGTGGCACCTGCCATATGAATTAAATACTAAAATTTGGGGTGGCGAAGCACACCGGGTATTAGCTAGTAATTTATAAAAATTTGGTCAAATTTGTGACTCTTTAAAGAAATGTTGAGAAAAATTTCCAAGTATTTGGCAACCTTTGCTACCTTCTGTCACACACTAATGCACTCATTTCGTAATTTTCAAGTTTAAAACCTGATGCTCATCAACAATCTGAAGCGAAAAAAATGTTGAAATTTAATGTCAGTCAGTCTCTGTTTACAAGTGGTATGAGTTGCGTATTATTCTTGTAAGTTTTTTTTACTGCAATATTTTTTTCTTCTCAATGCTACAAACAAAAAATGAAAAGGGAAAATTCAAATGGTTAAAACAAATAAAAAGAAAAAAACAAAAAATAATAAGAAAATACTATTAAATTGAAATAAAAAAGGGTAAAATTTTACACTGGATAAAAAAAAGTATATATTACTAAGAGGTAGTCAGTAGAGGTGGACTACTTTACTTTACTGGTTAGTTACTACATTTATACATTTAACTGGAAATCTGCAAGTACTACGTATACTTAACGAGGTTGCGGAGGAGGCAGGGGACCAGTGCCTGGACATGGCATTCTCTTAGCGAGCAAATGGCATAGGGGTACATCACGCACAGCATCACCAATGAATAAAGACAACAAATACCATTGTTTCATACCGGTTGATTGCACTTTGTAGTTACTGTTAAAAAATAAAAAAAATCGAAACAACAACAACAAACAAAAAAGAAAAATGATACAGAATATATAACAAAAAATCACACAAATTTATAAATATAAAAGTAGTATAAGTTAGTATGTATTAAAATAAAGCCAATGTTTAAATGCTGCATAACGTAGATTTGTATAAAAAAAACACATACACATGCACATGCACATACACACAAGCAAAAAATGTAAGTAATAAAAATTGCATTGTATTATAGAAAGAAAAAAAAAGCAAACAGCAAATATAAACTGAAATATAAAAGCGGATTAAAAACAATAATATCTCATAAGTAGCAGTAAAAGTAGTCAGTCGATTATAATACATATACACGTGCATACATACATACATACATACTAATGCATCTCTTTACGTTTTACACATTTCTATGATCACAAGAAAATAACAAACAAATACAACAATAAAATAATGTTGAAGTACTTAAACAAAGACTACTTGAATGTAGAAAATTGCAACAAAAAAAAAAGCAGAAAAAAGTAATTCTAAAGAAAGAAAAGAAAATTACAATAGTAATATTGTTTTTAATAAATCAAGTGCAAATGAAAGTTGAGAAATTATTAACAAAGATTAGTAGGGAAATTAAAACATTTCATACTTTTTTTCTGAAGGGGATTAAAATAATAATTCTCTTCATCGGGAAATATGCATATAAAACTAACCCCGAGATGTGCTGCCATGTTTCGAAAAGAAAAAAAAACAAGAAAAAAAGCCTTAAGGTAGACAATTTAGCAGCTAGTACTAGAAAACCATTTTTACTTTGAAATAATTCAAATCGGAGAATTTTAAACTCTTCTTATGCAGGCTTCAAACATAAAAAACTCTGTTCGGAAGTAAATTTGAGTATGAATTTTGCTTCCTTAGAAAATGTTAAACGAAAATTAAAACCACTTTTATTATCTCGGACGTAATTGATTTATACAAATAAAAAGTATTCTCAACAAGAACATAAATAGTTTGTATCTGCAAATCATAAAACTATTTCTTTGACATTTTTAATTAATATTTTTTTTTAACTATAAATTCCATAATAAGTGGTTTTCCAATAAGAATGATATGATTTCTTTAAAAAAAAAAATCACACACTTATGTTAAAGAAATTCAAACGTTTTTTTTTTCAATGTGAAGAACAATCGATACAATTAAGTTCTAAATAAAACGTCACTTAAATTGCCTCCACGACTTCTTCTGCAGAAACGAATTTGATGAACCTAATTTTCGAGCACTTTTTGCACTAAATCAAGTCGTATGTCACTAATGGCATATTCAATATTGACTTGTACAGCTTGAAGAGAGCCTGGTTTATTTCGATAGACTAATGACTCCATATAACCCATATAACAAGAAATATTCTAATGTTGATAAATCACAACTTCTTAAAGACCATTTAATATCACAATTTATTGAAATAATCGAATCTCCAAACTTTTCTCACTATTTAAGATTTAATAAGTTTTTCGTTAATGTATTTTTTACAGATTATGTAAACAATTTGATTATTAATAATGGAGAGATTCACAACTCACACAACACACTTCTCAACAAAGAATCAGAATAATTTTATTTTATTTTTAAAACTAGAATAATATCCGCTATATAATCTATACGAAATATAAAAAATACAATACAAATGCCAAAAAAACACCTTTTCGGTCGCCCATAATATTTTTAGTCTCAAATTTTTAAAAAGTATTTTTTGTGTCTCCCAATATATTTGATATTTCAACTTGGATCAAAAGCCAAAGTAAATATTTTAAAAAGATAAAAAACAAAATTTTTTTCAAATACGGAATCAAACTCAAGATTCTCTTAGTAAAGAATTTTTAAAAAAAAATTTTAAAAAATATTTTTAAGTACAAATTTCTAAAGACCATTATTGATTCCTCTTTGATACCTTAATCCATAGCGTGTAGCATTAAAAAAATTTTGCTCATTGCCTTGGCAATGGATACAGTAGTAATTGAAAGTGGATTTTTATTGCTGGTTAGACCACAAACCAGATTACGGAGTTGTTAGCGAAAGAGTTATAGAAGTGGCTTCGTTCGAGGGTCGCCCAATCCTCGTGGACTATCTAGTCTGTGCGTATATTGCAGAATGAAAGTAACACACCAGTAAGTTTGACAATATTTATTAGATAAGAAGAGTTCTATGATTCTTCGTCTGCAATGAGGATACCTGATAAATCTAACCTTAACAATGGAATATTTTATCATCTTGCTTAGAGATGTTCGATATTCCATAATTGAAATGGATGTTGCGTAAGCACGAGATTTTCTATATCAGCCTGACTATAAATAAACGAACAAATACTTATATAGTATTTGTATATTCTATAATATTTTAGCCAGTTAACTGTCCATTCGACTCCCCCAAGGCATGATTTATTGATGAAATCTTAAAAACGATTTTAATGAATCTCGTGATATAGAGGTGTTACTAAAACTTTTGACTAAATGGAGACAAACAATCTAGATTAAGAATCGTAAAAAATACAAAAAGTACCATACATACAAAATAAAGTACTTTTTGGGTCGACCATAACATTTTTAGTCTCACCTCAGCTCAATAGTCTCTAATTTAAAAATTCTAGCTTAATAAATACAGAAAGTACAAAAACTACCATAGAAATTTAAAAAAAACTCCTTTTTAATTTATAAACTTAAAAATATGCAAAAAGTACCATAAAAAAAAGAAAAGTACTTTATAGGTCGACCATAACATTTTCAATTTGAACTTGAATCAATAGACATAAAGTATTATACCACTTGGATTTTTAATATTAATGTACAAATATAAGTTTTAAATCTTTAAATATCCATTAAAAATTTTTAAATATATATTAAAGTGAATAGATTTTTTTATTGTCTTGTTTGCCTGAAAACAAATAATATTTAAAAAGTCCGTTTCGTACTGGATTCTTCCCTTTTCTCTCCGTTATGAATGTTTTTCAGTTTTCGCTAAATTACACAACTTTTTATGTCTGGGAAAATAACTATCTAAATCTTACTAGACTTCGTCTAGTTATTTAATACATACTTTCCCATTTTGGGTACTTTTTTTGTCCCCCTACAAGTTTCCAAAAATTTACAAGAAAATTTTAAAAAAAAAATTACTATTTTTAAAATTTATTACATAAATTTCTGCTAGTTAATATCACAAATTTATGATTTTTAATACAGTTTGCACAAATTTAAACCATGAGGGCAAACACAACAGGCATTTTTCATTTTCAGATGTAAAAGTATTAAATATTTTGTTTATTTTAATTACAACTTGAATTTTACTTATTTTCCAATAAGGTTAACATAAATTTTACATCTTTAATAAGATTATTCAACCAATGCACATAGAAATTAATTTAACTGTAAATAAACTTTGACAAGGTTCCGTTTAAAATAAAACAAGTTAAGAACAATCAGCTGGATTTATCTGATGTAAATTCGCCTGGCGTGTAAAGTAACAGAAAATCAAGATACTCCCTTTTCATATTTAGTCATGGATATACAAATAAGTCGTTTTAATTCCAAAACTGATGATTTATAAATTTTATGAGTTTCTTTAAAACTTTAAAATTTCTCCCCATTCTGGCCTACAGATTTTATTTAAACTCACTATTTTAAATTTCTTATTTAAAAAAAACACAAAATTACTATTATTTGCTTTAATTTATTTATTTTTTTCTTTTATTATTTAAAAAGTTATTTTAGTTCCTTTGTTTTAGTTTTCAACAAAAAAGTAATTTACAAATTTAATTCATTCATTGTTTCCCAGGGTTTTTCCTTATATGCTCTCAAACACCCAAAAGGTATTTATTTCATTAATTTCATATCAAAATTTTTACTAATGCATTTTGACACTTAAGGAAAATAATAATAAAAACAAAAACACAAAACCAAAACAAACTTAATTTGAAATCCATTCAAAATCATGCATGCTTGCAAAATACGAAATAAAAAATAAACAAACTTACATTGATTTCAAAAATTTTACATAAACTACGATAACAAAAAGAAACATTTTAGAAGAGTATGAAGTATGCCAAATGAAGTAAAAAACGAATTCAAATTACACTATGCCTGCCTAAAGTAACTATTAGCAGGAAACTTTACTGAAGACATTTAACGCAATACACATGTATTTCGCAGAACTACTTTTCGTTTGGTGGTAAAACTGCCCGTTTAGCCTTAGAAAATTAAAAAATTCTTTTTTTTGATCATCTAAAGTAAAGACACAAAATTAAACGATTCTAAAAATGGTGGGTGTGAAATTGAAAACAGAACACTTGGAATGTTAGGTTTATATCCCTGATCATATTGAAATATAAATATACATAAAATTCATTTTTGTGTATTAATTTCAGTTCTAACAAATTATACACAATCTATACAAATTACAAAACTTTAAGATTTGCCAATAAATTTTTTAATCTTTGCTCACAAGCACATGAATATTGGCAAGCCACACTTTATATGAACGTAAAATATACATCATACGTACTGATGAACTTAAGTTTAAAACTTTACCATGAAGGGTTTCATATCATACACTTAGCCATGCACACCAATACAAAACACCATTATCAACACATTGTTAAAATAAGCTGGTACTCTATAACAAAAAACAAGTAAGAGTGCTATATTCGGCCGTGCCGAATCTTATATACCCTTCACAACGTGTAGTCATGCAATAACAGTAGTTTGTGTCACCATTCATCCCATATGAAATACGTACATACATATAAAAACATACATATATAAAAACATCCCATTGTAAAATTATAAATTCACGTATGTATGTTAAAAAAACAAAAAAAGAAAAAAAAATTTAAAAAAAAATTTAAAAATAAATTTAAAAAAAAAATTTTTTTAAAAAATTATTATATATATAATATATATAAAACAAAAAAAAAATAAAAAAAAAATTAAAAAAAAAAAAATTTAAAAAAAAAATAATAAATATATAAATAATATATTAAATAAAAAATAAAAAAAAAATAAAAAAAAATTTAAAAAAAATTTTTAAAAAAATTGAAAAAAATTTTTTTTTGGCTCAGCTGGGATTCGATGCCACGTTTTCTCTAACCAGTAAACACGTTTGTATGTATGTATGTTGTTGTTGTAATGTTGTTTTTGTGAAAAAAAACCGAGGTGGTCGTGGGTTTTTGCTCATATCTCAGTTGTTTATGTACCGATGTTTCTGATTTTCAATACCGATCTACTCCCGAATATTTCTGATATTTTAATACATCACCCGAGTCCAAGCGATGTCGGGGGGCTTCAAAAAGTTGATTTCAACATACACACGGACAGACGGACAGACGGACAGACTGACAGACTGACAGGGCTTAATCGACTTCCCTATTCATAAGCTTTCAGAAAATATATACTTTATGGGGTCGGAAATCAAAATTGTAGAAATTTCACACGGAATGACAAACCTACACAGAAAAAAAAATTCATAATATTTATGAATATTTTATGAAAAATTTGCCAATGAACAGAATTATGAATTTTTCTTATTATTTATGAACAATTTCATAATTAATAAAAAATACTGGGAAAAATATTATTTGCAACATTTATGAAAATATTGTTGCTATTTATGAAAAAATACTTCAAGTTTATGAGAAAGTTCATAAACAATTTTCCAATGTACTAAATCCTAATAATTATGAATTTTTTCATAGATATTAATAATACTGGGTTTTCTTTATGAATGAGTTCATAGATTTAAGAACAAATTCATAATATAAATGAAAATGCGACTTAGTTGTTATTTTTTTTAATTCATATTTTTAATATATTTAAAAAAAATATTTTTTTTCTATTTTAAGAAAGATTTAATGGTAAAATTAAATTTGTACATTTTTCTTATTACAATTGAACACTTACATAAATTTTAGTAAAAAAAAATTTATTATAATATTATTATGTTTTATAATATGTAATTAATTGCATACATAATATACTTGTATACAGTTTTTAAGAAACATTTAATTATATATTTAATTCACTATATAATGTTGAAACTTTAATATTAATTTAAAATTCTTTAATATCATAAAAAAGTGTTCAATAAATACCCAGAAAGGATTTGCTTCTTCTGGGTATTTTAAACTAAAAACAAAAAATACCTTAAAGCATATGTCTAAAGCATGTATAACATACATTGTTTTAAAACGAAACCCATCAACGTAAACGAAAATGTCCTTTATCATTTGTATATCACCTATTATTAAAATACGTGGTTGTAGGAATGGTTTTGATGAACATATAAAACGTAGTTTTTCTTCATTTGATTTGGCAAATATTGCAAAAGCGCCTAAAGAATCTTCGACACTAAACTTTCTGGATTGCTTTCCTCCGTGTTTATTTGGCGATAATAGCAATTAATGAAGATTCATGAGCAATATGATATCCCGTGTTTCTGCACTTAAAAAAAATATTTTTTAAGAAAAATAAATTAAGCTATGTGTACTGTTATATACTAACTTTCTCTGATATCCTCATTTAAGGAATTAAAATTGAACCCATTTGTACTTTTGCTAGAAATTTTTTCCTTCACTAAAGTTTCTATTTTGTCAGATTTTAGAGCCCAGTTCTCATGAATACTTTCGCAATTTGGGTACTTAATAGAAATATCAAATATCAATATCAACCTGAAAAGACAAATATATATATATATATATATATATATATATATATACAAATATAAATAGTGACCTAATATTAATTATACATACATATATATATATATACTTTTTACATACCGTGCGTATACCATTTGCGTTTGTATATTCTGGCCATATTTTGAAAATCTCAGCAGCCGATTTGCATTTTTCAATTTGAGAAAATCGGTACTGAGTACATTTTTTCCAATACTCAATGTATTGATCTTTATTTAGTGTATCATCTTTTAGGGAATTTCTTATTATTTCGTAATCTTCCTCAGGAACTATTTTAGTACGAATTAAAAGAACAGCAAATAATAAAAAGATACGTTTTTAAGATGTGTACAGAAAGTTTTTTTACCAAACAAGTTGTCTTCATTACTTGAAGAAGTTGGTGATGTAGAATCTGAAAAAGCAAACTTCATCTGAGTTTTCATATTACAAACTTTTGCATAAATACGACCTCTTTTGCAAGTTCGATAGAATTCCTAAAGTAAAAAATAAGAAAATAATTTAAAATATAAAGAAAAACAAGAAACAAAAAATTATTAAGAAATTATGATATACTCACAAGTTTTTCATTAGGAAAAATTTTTAATATTTGTTTTTCTATATTATAACTTTCTCCCAAAGAAAAATGTTCATCCGAGTCGACTATATTTGGCTATTGTGCTTATTAAAAGTTTTCTTTAGGATTCCTTAAATGAGTGAGGTTTTTTGTAATAATCAATTAAACTTTTTCCATTTTTCGACATAATTAGTACATTTTGCAAGTCCCCACTAAATTTGTTTTTATTTTCTTTGGAACAAGATGAAACTTTAATGATGTCAGGAGTAGAACAATTAAGAGGCAAATTTATTTCTGATCTCAGCAATTTTGTGTTTTCTTGAAAAGTGCCTTTTAAATCTATAAATATTATCAAACAATTGATGACAATTTTCATAAGTACATAGAAATTTATCTTTAACTGTACAAAAGTGGTAATTTTTTAGATGAAAAATGTATTGATTTACATCTGCATATACTTTATTACACTTAAAACACGAAATCATATTTATCACTTACTTTTATTCTTATTTTTTAATAATTAAATCAATTTTTATTAATTAATACACTTGTTCCTTTTTTTATTTTATTCTAAATGATGCTTCCACGTGGCACGACAATGCAAAACTAACATTTCAATGATTGTAGTTTTTATTGCATACATATACATATGTACATATGTCGGTAATATGTTAGACAAAGAAGTCTATCAACTCTACTTCTCACACTTGCAGTATGCCAAATTTAATAGTTTAAGTTGAAACCGTTAGTTTTAGTTTAACACAATTTTTGTTAATTTGAAAGAAAATGTTCATAAATATATAAAATACTTCATTCTAAACTTATATGTATGTTTACAGAAATAACTTTTTTATTAAACATATTTATATTGTTTACGATTTCATAAAAATTTGGTAGTCCTTTTTAGATTTCAGGAAAAAGTAACCAAAAAAAATTATATAAAAACTTATAGGATGATAAAATTTTTGGAAAATTTTTGTTATGAAACTGTTTCTAAAATATATGAAAAATTTTTTATTATTTATGTAATAAATTGTAAAACAAAGTAGGGAAATAAAAACATTTATGAAAAAAATAAGAAAATTTCATAACTGTAAGAAAAATTTCATAAATTCTATGAATATATTTTACAAATAATATTATGAATGAAATTCATAATATTAATGTATTATTTCATAACTTAATACTGGGAAACACAAAACGATTCTTATATATATGAATTTTTTCATAAATATTATGATCGTTTCATAAATATTATGAACGCAAAAATTTATGAACCGCGTTCATAAATATTATGAAAATTATTTTTTTCTGTGTATATATACCCTTTTTCACTGTGTGAAGGGTATAATAATCACAACAAAATATGCAAACACTTTAAGTAAAGTTTCTAATACGATGATAATATTTGCATACATTTATGCTGTTACTAGCAAAATGAGAACATTTCACACTCTCCATAATAAAAACAACAACACAACAAAAACAAGAAAGGCAACACAAATGTTAAACTTATTGTACTTAGTAGTAACAACAAAACAATAGAGAAGAAAAGTTTACATATGTCAAGTACATTCATATTTACGATATTTTTTTTGTTTTGTTTTGTTTTTGTCAAAATGTCTATGAGCAAGTAGTGTGGCCGTTTTAGCAATTTTAGTGTTAAATGTAGTAGTTTGATTTTTTAGCACCAATTTTTAAATATGGATCTTTTTACAGTGCGTTTAGTAATTTCTGATGCACGGTGAAGTGCGAAAAAAATTTTAAAACTTTTAAGTAATCAAATGAAATAATTTTCTACTCACTTTGTTGATCTGCACCTGTTTTTTTACGTTGTTTATTATACTTAAGACAAACATAAAAGGTATTTAAGGATAATACAGCACAAGTTGTAGTCAAATCTACTTATACAAGATCTATAGGCGGTTTTCAGCTGTTCAAAAAATCGTATGCACATACAATACAAGCAAGCATATAACCATGATCGTTAGCAAAGCGCATGGAGTGCTTGCTCATATAAAACAATGGTTAAAAGAATTTTCTGATCCAGGTATTACTAAATAGTTATATATATCTTTAGTAAGAACAATCTGTGCAGAAGCAATTTCTTTTGTTTGGTCTAAGAAGGTCTTTTGAAGGCTATCTTATGAACCTACCGTTATACGAAACCAGGCTGTAACCAGCTTTAATCAAATTGCCCACTTTGAAAAGCCATAGATCTATACTTAGAGTGCCTTTTTTGGCAAACCTAATAAATGGTGACATTATTTCTGATTTTCTTTTGAGCAACATTTATTTTAGTAATCCACGTCGTACAACCCGTTACTTTATACCTTTGTATCTTCCATTTTCCCATACATTATGCTTGTGCCGATTCATTTAGAAAATTATGTGAGAATTTTAATGAAATGTATCATTTAATAAATTTTTCTATTATGTTAATGTTATTATACTAATATTTTCGAATCAATCTACCGAACATTACTGTTCATTATACAACGTTTGCTCTTGTTAAGGTTTGCCTGTTAAAAAAAAAAGAGTGCATGTAATAGACACTTAAAATTTTTAATTTCGAAAACATAATGACTGCTAATTTAATCATTTTAATACTATTTTTAATTTTAACTTTCCAAGACTCACCGTTGCTCTGTGAGACCCACAATTTTTATTCATTTCTTTTTTCACATTAAATGCTTTCGTGTTTTTTTTTATTTTCGTAGATCCAAAATAACAAAACTATATTGGTTCGTTTACAAATGTAATGTTGCAGATCAAGTCAGGTTTACATTTTTCACAAACAGTTATCAGCATTACACTCCTTGATACAGAGCACGTAAGCTCAATTGTGACACAACACATTGTGACTCATGTATTTTTTTTATTATTATATATCTCGTTACCGACTTTCGATTCCGGAATTTACTAGTGTTATTGTTATATAATTCATAAGTTATAGAACTGTTCATAGTAACCAATACGGCAGCGCTAATTTAAATAGTTGAACAAGCACAGCTCTTATAGCAGTAATGCAACAGAATGTATTGACAGTTTATCAAACTGAGTTTGATAACAAGGTTTTTTAACAATAAGTGGAACAATTAATTAAATACGATATAAATTTAACCTATTATGTTAAATATCAATAAGATACTCTTAACTTTCATACCGTAAATTACAAATATTTCTTTTGGAAATAAAATTAAAGAAAATAAAGCAACATTGAAAAGTTTTATTGTATACTACTACACCTACACAAAATCTATTACTTACGGCATTTTGAACGAAATCTTGTTAATTTCTACCAGATTTCCCATACAAAACGAAATCTACTTCGCCACTAGATTTTGGCAAAATCTACTTAAAATCTAGTACTACTTCGTGATGCAACTGTGGTTTTTATTAAATTGCAATAAAATATACTACGCTGCATAAAGAAAAATTCAATCATAATATATAAGGTGGTTGCAATCGCACAAGTACTTTATTGTTTACATTTTTTTATATGGAGTTTGTATTTTGGAGAAGTAGAGCATATAAAGCCTCTCAGACCACCTTGTTAATAAATATATTGTTTTGAAAACGAAATCTTGCAAATTGTCAAAAAATAGTGGTATAAACGGTTTAGATTTAAATAAAGATTTTAAATCAAATCTACTAGATTTTGCTCAGGTGTAAATGTAGTAGTAAAAAAAAAAAATTTGTAATATTTCTGAATGAGTGAGACTTCTCATAAGAAACTTATGGCAAAAAAAAAACAAATTATACCACACCACTGAATTCAGCGACGTATTTTAGATGCTAATTTGGATCTAAAATTAATCATTTAGACTTTTTACTATTTTACAAAACTCATGTGTACATTATTCCCAAGAGTGTTGTCACAGGAATTGAAACAACATTTTCAAAATATTATATCGGGTGTCCCAACTAGAACGCAATTTTTAAATTTTAAATAAAACACAGATATTAAAAAAAAATCGTGAAACTTTATTATATCGTAAAGTAGACAGAATGAGGTTATGTATGGAACAATATATCGTGCAGCGTCCAATTTCCTCTTTTAAGGCTTGAGTCGTCGTCGGCTTATTCGCGTAAACCATACTTAAAAAAATCCCAAAGAAAAAAATCTAAAGGTGTTAAATCACACGATCTAGGCGGCCAATTCTGGTCTCAGCATTTTCATGTTGTCTCTCCAATACCCAATTAACGAACTCCCTTCGCTGTCCATGGTCAGCTGGCTTCAGTTCCTGAGTCAATTGAAGTTTGTATGCATGAAGATGCAAATCTTTCGTCAAAATTCGCTGCATAGTGGATTTGGAGACACCAATTTGCTGAGCTCGGTGTCGAATTGAGGTGGATAGAGTTTGAGCGACATCATCACGTACAGCTGCGGCATTTTCGGTCGATCGACCTGGTCGAAGGCGCGTTGTTATCTTAACATCACTAACAGACCCAGTTTCGGCAAATTTATCCATTAATCTCTTTACAGTTGACTCTTTTGGAGCACTATTGTGACCCAAAATTGATCGCAATTTGCGAACTGTAGCCGCAAAACTTTCACCATTTTGGTAAAACAATTTAACAATGAGAATGCGTTGTTCATTCGTGTAGCGTTCCATTTCTACTAACCTCGTACCTTCTACTAGCAAACAATAACAATTGTTCAAATGTCAAACAATGACACTTCGAATGGCGCCAAATTTTAAAATTGCATTCTAGTTGGGACACCCGATATAAAATATTATTTTAAAATTTACAAATGTATGAATTTTTATATTTTAATTTAAACAAATTTTTAAGCCTTTTTCATTAATTTATCTTTATAATTTTTAAAGTTCTGGCTACACTGTCTACAAGAGATGTGTAGATATGCAGTCTGTAAGAGTTTATTTTAGTTACAAATTTTCAAAAATTTGTTGTAGTAAAAGGGGCAAAATGTAGTATATGAGGAGTGAAAATTAAGAATGCCATGGTTAGTAAATCCTTTATTTGCATGCGACAAATGTCCAGCAATATTTTTGTATAAACAATGGTTTTTCACAAAACAACAAAACTAATTATAAAAGGACTTTTAGCAGCAGTGGGGTGGCGAATAGTATAAAATTTAATAATAACAAAATATGATTGAAATGTGGTCAAACTTAAGTCCCTGAGAACATGAGAATGTAAGTTATAATTTAATATTTGTTTCTATTTCATATAAAAAGGTAGACAAAAGGAAATTCTTAAATCTTTACCCCCTTATTTATATAATTTAAAACTAGTTTGAATTTTTTATAAAAATTGTATTGTTTATATTTTATTATTTTATAAATATAAACCTTAAAATATATGCAAGTAATAGTTGTTGCAAATTTTAAATTTGTATTAAAAAAAATAAATTTTACACACATACATATGTATGTATTTACGTACATACGAACTTGTCATTTTTTATATATAAAATTGATTAAAACAAATTTACGCCGAACTGCTATCAGCTTATATGATTACACCGCGTACTAGTCAATTCAATAGAAAAATCTTCGATAAGCCTTTTTAGATTTTTTTTTAATTTTTTGAGAATTATAAAAAAATTATTATTATGGAAAGCACTTTTAAATTTTATAGTTAATTTTTATAAATAAATTTCCTTTTAAATAATGGCAATTATATAAATTCCGTTCTTTTTAAATTAAAAATCATTTCAGTTTTCGCATATTTAGTTAAATTATAAATTAAAAGAAATTATTCCGTTTGACGCTATAACTTCCTGTGAATTTGTCCAAAACTGTTGAAAATTCGCTTGAGGGTAGCTATAAGTTGTGGAACTGCGATGCTGTTATTATCTCAATTTTAGCTTATGTCGACTTAAGCAGTTATCCTTTTTTGCCACAGAAATATGTTTGATTAATTTTTAGTTTACAAAAAACCATTAAATAACTACATTCTCGATTTGAAAAAGGAATACTTCTCTACTACAAATTTTATTTAGTAAATTTGTTTATTAATTTAAAAATATCCTTAAGACAAATCTCATTGAAAAACCCGCACATTCTCCCCCACTAAACTAAAATTTAATTATCCTAGATGTATGCTACAACAAACTTAAAAAAAAAAAAACAAATCCCTTATAACTTGTTATTCTAATGTTTTCATTACACATATTTATCGCTCTCTTAAACTTTCTTTGTTTTCTTTAGTACCTCAATATTTTTTATATTGCGTAAGGTCAGTGTCTTTAGAACAAAAGCAAAATTACAAAAAATACACACAAACACACAAAAAAATAAAATAAAATAATAGTTGTTAAAAATCTTAGCAACTATAACTTTTTTATTGATATTTCTGCTTTCGCTTTAATTTATGTATATTGTCATTTTAAGTCATAAAATTATGGAAAATAAAAATTGTTATTTTTTTTCTTCCCTTTTTCCCGATTCTGTATTAAACGATAAGACTGCTGTAAACAGTCGTAAAAAGTTTTGCGCGATTTTGTGTGTGTTTTTTTTTATTTCATTTGCAAACAATAAACGTTAATCAAGAATTATAAAGACCATGTGTAAATGAAAACTAAAGTAGAGGGAAATCAGTTATAGTTCATATTCCTTTAAATAAACTATCCAGCAAAATATATATAAATTAAGTTTAAAAAATAACATCTGAGTTGTTATTGAAATCTTAAAAAAAAAAACCTTCTCATTAGTATAACATTTTTGTAAAAGATTTTTCAATTTTCTTTTACAACAAAACAAACTGACTACAAATCTCTTCCAACAAATTTAACAAATAAACCAACAACGTGCTCAACTTAAACTTAAGTGCACTCCTTTACAGATTTTCGTTTTCAGAACTTTGGAATTAATATATGGACAAAGTTTGTCATGTTTTATCTAACAGTTTTACTAGTGAAAAAAGACATTAAATTATGCACAAATGAGTTGGCACTTTTCAAATAAAAATTGATTGAAAAACATTTCAACAACATGCTGCTGCTGCTACAACTGCAGTCACAACTTGTTAGCACAGCTACAAATACAACAGCAACATGCAGCTAAAGCAATAATAACAAATGAAATGCATTTGACAATGAGATTTTAAGAAAAACAAAAAAATGAAAAATATAAATAAAATCAGAGACAAGTATTCTGACTGCAAAAAATGTTAAGAAATAATGAAAAACTATCGAAAATCTCAACTCGTTACACATGTAAACGGCGGTGAAAGCACAACAATAAAAAGCGTCAGAAGAGGAAGGACAGACTGACAGCAAACAAATAGCATCGTTTTAAAAAAAAATCATTATTTAAACAACTTACTTAAAATAATGTTTTCAATCTTTAGAGAAAGAAATAATGTTGTTTGAAAAACTCTCAGCGTAAATTGATTAATTAATTGACTTTTGTTTGGACAAAGTTGAACTAGTTGCCAACTTATATGGATTTATGATTGAACATTTTTTTGCGTCCTACTCTTAAAAACAGACCTGTAATGCGGTTTGAGCAGACAGCAGAGAGACACAATGGCACTTTTAAGTCAAATTTTTTAAGAGAAAATTATTTCGAAATTAATTGGCCAGTACGTTCGCCGGGTTTGTCAGCAGCCGACTATTTTCTTTAAGGTTATTAAAAGAAGCGATTTTATATAAACCACCCCAACACAATTCTTTAACTCAAGGCCAACACACAAATTTGAGAGCTACAGTCACACATTTTAAGAGATGTTGTAGAAAATACTCTAAAGCGCGTCCATCAAAGCTAAAAACAGCGGTAATTTATGTAACATTATTTTATTTAGTGCAAAAGTAATATATTTTGAATATCTTATTATTTGATTTAAAAAAATATAAAAAACAAAAGAGAGCGTTATTGACTTTTTAAACCCCATGGTGATTGTTGTCCCGTCGCCGTCCCTACGCAAAGTTAACAAAGACAAACAAGTAAACAAACGAAACTTACTTATTTGATTTATCATTTGATACTTAATCGTTAGATATACTAATGCTGAAACCGTTTTTTGTTAGTGTTACAAACATCATCATTAAGGTACAATACCCCTATTATTAGGTAGTGGTGTAGGGTACAAAGAGTTTGATGACTTACCTAAAAACTTCCCGCCAATTAAGTTGAGTTTGTGCAGCACGTCCAGGACGTGAGGCATGTATGCGACATGGTTCTTCTAAAATACAAGCTCTAGGACCAAATTCACGTAAAATTTCCTTTTGAGCAATATCTGCATCGTATGCTAATAAAGCAGTATCACGTTTGCTGCGAGCACGATAAGTATCTGAAAAGGAAAAAAAATAAAATATTATCTTTAATATTCGTTTAATTTAAAGAAAAAAACACAAACACAAATTAAGCAACAAGTGAAGGTTAACAATCGTTACTAGTGTAGTAGCTTAAACCATTAAATTCCTAAAATATTTAAATAATTTGCTGTCAGGTTTTATTATGTCATAGCGAGTACTTGTGTTTTTTTTACAAATTTTTTTAAATCACTTTAAAAGTCTTTCTTAAAAATCACTTAACGTACATGTAACTATTTCTAAATGCTCAAAGGCATGTTAATAAATCTCTAAGTTTGCTTAGTTATATTTGTTATGAATTTGAAGTTGTAGTACATTCATATGCATCGGGTGATTCATCGTGAGGTATGATTTTCAAAGGGCTTTTATTGACGGATGATGCATGACTTACATAAAACTGCTTTGCTCAGCTGTATTACAAAAAACAGCGTTCTGTAAGAAATATTTTTCGGTGCGCATATTTGATCTACTGAAACCACTATTATCAATACAATTTGCAAATTTGTCTCTCAGTTTACATAAGTGTATGATACTTTATCGGTTAGACCACATCCAATACAACTGAAGAGAATATAGCAGCTGTCACTGTTAGTGTACACGAAAATCGTGGCAGCAGTCAGAAGCTTGGAAGATTCTCGGCCTTTAAGCGTACAAAATTCCACTTGCGCAAGAATTGAAGCCAGTCAACTTAATTTAAATAAAAATAATAAATCCGGTGTTTTATCGAGAAATTTTGTTCAATGAAAACGTTCAATGCTTCCTAAAATTCAAGCGCATGGTCTCGATAAGCTCTGGTTTCAACAAGATGCCGTTACGAGTCATATAGCTCGTAAAATAATGAACTTGTTGAAACTTGTTGTTGGTGAATACTTAGTTTCACGTTTTGCTATGGTAAATTGGTCACCTAGATTGAGCGATATCACAGCCTTTGACTATTTTCTCTAGAGATATAAATTCTGAGGTCTTAAAATATAAGCCAGCTATAATTGACATTTTGGAAGCCAACCATATTTGTGTTGTTTGCGAGACGCTAGTCGAACTAGTCATCCAAAATTGGACCTTCCAAGTGGACCGCCTCATACATAGTCCTGGGCAACATTTACATGACATTGTTTTTAAACAGTAGATGCCATAAATTGTTCTTTTAACCGATAATAAAAATTTGAAGTTTACTTTCAAATTTATGTATTTTATTTAACATTATAAATCAACACTCACGATAAATCACCCGATATTAAGTATTTCCCCAAAACAAAAGTTTTTTGATTTCTTTTTTTAGCCTTGACCCATTTTTGTTAAAAAACAAATATCTTGTTTTTTTATTTCTTTTTATGATTTATACCTCTTCACTGATTGGTAAAACATGTATCGTATGCATTTAAATCAAAAAACCACGATGTTGTATGGAAAAAATCATAAAACAAAAACATTTAGAAGCAGTGATACGTGCCGTGACTAAAGTTAGAGACCTTTTGTTACATTACATAGCATATGCTGGGAAGAGGCTTATAAGGGTTATTGTTGCTGCTGTTCAGTTTACTTATGCAACAAATGGCAAAGAAAATGCCATAATAATAATTGGGTTAAAAGGCCTAATGTCAAGTGCAAAGCTTAAAAGCTTTTTTATTGCTTAACATTAAGAATTTTGTCAGTTGCATGCAAGCGAAACATATTTAGGTCAAGTGTGAACACAATATTGTTTCTAGTGTGCACTTTATGGCTATAACAAGTTTAGATCTGAGTTATTTTTGGGCTTTAAATATAAAATGAGTAATAATCGTTTTTAAATAAAATAATAATAAGTTTATGTTTGAATTTTATTTATATTTTCGAAATTATTTAAAGAGTTTTGATCTTTGATATTAATTTTAAAATAATTGTAACAGCCACTTACTTGGATTTAAGGAATAGGCCAATTTTTTGGCAAATTGCGAGAGACGTACAGACAAAACAATCACTGGAAATCCAACCAACTGTACCGGCAACTCAAATAAAGGGTCGGGATTTTGAGCCGAACCATTTTCCACAAATTCAATTAATAAAACAAACAAAACATATAAAGTGGGCAGAAGAGTTAAACTTAACACCTGACGTAGATTCATATTTCAATGGGTTTCTAAATATCACACACACACAAACACGCTATATTTATTAATAAAAACAATTTTATGCAATTTGTTTTTAATATCAATTTGTTTGAATAATTTACAATTTTTGCCACTTTGGGTACTACCGCTTTTAAGCAACGAATTTCTGCAACTGATTACAAGTTTTACTTAAAATTACTAACAAACTTGGCCTAAACGTGGATGGCTGACATACAACAGAAATGAAAACTAAAATCAAGAAGACAAGAGGTTTTTTCTTCTACAAATTCAAACTGGGAGAGGATGACAAATAATACGACATGTTTATTCAACATTAATTTAAACCATAAAACAAACTGATAATAAAAACACACACAAAATATATAAACAAATAAACATTAAGCTTACAAAAATGTAATTAACCGCCAATTTATTTAAATATAGAAAATTTAAAACAAAAACTTTGTCTGCATAATGATTTAATAAAAATATTTAGTTTGCCACTACTACACAGACATTATTTATGTACTTTTATAGTGGTCTTACAGCTCTCTTGGCCATATTTGTTGTTTTTTTGTTGTTGTTGAAACCAAGATTTTATTTGCAGACAGTAAAGCAGAGTATGTTGTGTTATGATATACTTATTTGTGACAACGACTTAGGGGTACAGGGTTACCTACTTATGAAAAAAAAAAAACAGTGTGCATTTATTGGGGATTTGTTTGTGTGTTTGATTTGATTTTTAAAAGTATCGTAAAGTTTTCTATATTTTAAAGACAGCAAGTAATTTTACTTTCGCATACAAACAAATTAAAAAACGATGCCTGAAAATTTTTCTTAAATAAAATAATAATAAAAGAACTCAAAGTTTATATAAAGGAAATAATCCAACATTTATAAAAGGCATAAACGTAACATTATTGTCATTATGTCCTTATATTTGAAAATTTTAAAATAACTTGATAATTTTAAATAGAACAACACAATATTTTTTAATTATTTTAAAAATTTTTAAGTTTTTGAAAATTATGACAAAACGACCTTAAAGCACACTCTTTGAATAGACCAAATATATTTGCAGTTAATTTTTATCTATTCTGTTTTAAGAGAAAGTTTAACAAAAAAAAATTTGTTTAAAGATTTCCATTTATTTGTTACTTATTTGTTTAACTTTTTTTGTTGTAAATTCTTATTAAAAAATTAAAAATATATTAAACTCATTTACTCTGGAAATTTGATGAGCCTTTCATATTTTTTTTTTTTTTTTTGATTAATAAGAAAAATTTTTTTAACACATTTATTTAAAATAAATTGTCCGGACCATGGATCAAACAAATGACAAATGCAAACTATGAGAGAAGAGAGAAAATAAATAATAATATTTCGAAGGAAACAACTGCAACAATTAAGTGTACCCTGGAAATTTTTCTAAAAGTAGTTTGAGAGAGAAATAATTTATAATTTTAAATTAATATTTATTCGGACTTTTTATTTTTAAATTTATTCAGGCTAATATCGGAATAATTTTTGTTAATATTTTTAAGTGATTAGAATTAAATTTATTTTGACTAATGTTTAAAAAAGTTTAAAAACAGAAAAATAAACTTTATTCAGAACAAAAAAATGATTTATAAAAAATATGGGAAATAATAAAATTTCTCCAAATGAATGAGTCGTGCAGCAGGAAACTCACCATCAAAAACTTTGTTCCTGCAATAATCTTGTGTACAAGAAATTGGTGAATTTAACTTAAGTTCTTTTTTTTTTTTGTAAAATTTTTTTTACAGGTTTAATAAATTTGAAAATTTTTAAATATTTTTCATATATTCTATTCTATAAACAATTTTCTGTTTGTTCCAAAATGCACCCGGAGCTCGTGGTCTGGTCAATTTACCTGTCAACGATTTTATGTATGACATATTGATAAAATTAATCCGTGTAAGATGTGGTTTCATAGGGTGGCCTCAACCATTAATCACTTCCCGATTATTATCTGTCTCTTAAACCCTCTGGTTTATGCTAATAAACAGGCTACAACTGACGTCTTAGAGGCCAACATTGTTTGTGTTGTTAGTGACATACAGTCAGCAATGCTCGAAAAAGTGGCCTTAAGTGCCGGTTATTATATTCAAATGTTAATGCTTGAGGATTTTAAATAAAATATTTTTTTATACACTTTCTAGTGTTATTTTTAAAAATTTTAACTTCTTTTGAGGTTTATATGAGCCGTGAATAAAATCTTTTTATGTGTGTTATTGTAAAAGAAACCAAAACACATAATAGTTTTACTCGAACAAACGTTCTTTTGCAACAAGAACATAATGTAATAACAACTTTTTAATTTTATTTTAAATTTTGCAAATACAAATTTTTAATATCAATAGGTTAAATAAAATATTAATATCTCATAAAGTAATCCCACATTTTAAAATGATGGCAACCCTTTTTATAATTAGTCACTTAACCACTTAAGTTTTTGTTATAAGAGCATTCAAAAATATAGAAGAGCTTTTAGTTTTGTGTTTGTCCGTTTTGTGAGCTAGTGAAAGTGTTTTGTTGTATTTTTGTTTGTATGGCTTCAAATACTACATGCTTAGTGTACCGGACCTACCTTAAAAAAAAACTATTTGAATATCATAGAAAAGAAGACGAAAAATATTTAAATTCAAATATTGTTGTGGTTGACGAATCGTTTTTGCGTTTTTGGCCATCATTGAATATACGTTTGATATATTAAATGTACAACTGCAACATATATTCACAATTAAAAACGATATGTAAATATTATGAAATTCGTTGGGGTGTATCGTGCATTAATAATTAAGTTAAAGCTGTATTTTTATTAATTTGATTTATATAAAATTTTGCAAGCAAATAACTAGAAAGGGAAAAATTTTAGGGGAAGTGTGAATGCAAGCATTAGTCAGTATCAGTTACATATATAAAAAAAAATTATTGTAATAAACTTATTCATTTTAGAACAAAATTAAATAAATTATTTAATAATAAAAAATTTAACAAAAAAAATGTAAAGATCACATTTTACTTAAATATTTAAATATTGAAAATTACAGAGAAAATATTCTATGCTCTATCAGGTAGTCTTGCTTTGTCAGCTGATTATTTTTTTCTTCACTTATTTTAAACTTCAGCAGTCAAAGTTCATAGATAAACTTTGCCGCTCAGAATGTCAAAACAATAAACAACAAATTACTGTCCCCATTGCCATCAATTTTGAATGATGGTAATTTTCTTGTAGGGTAGTGTTTCTAATTTTTTTTCTTTTTAACAAAGTTGTAGCAGTATGTCATTAAAAGACTTTGTTGCAATCTAGTAATGAGCTAGATTTTGTTTTTTATAAGAAATCTAAAAGAATCTGACTTTATATGTTTTATTTTCCTACGAGTTGAATTTCGTGAATGTAAGTGTAAATACACATCGAGTATTACATTTTTGTTTGAATTTTTAAATTTTCCGTATATGTCATATTGTGTAGTTTCCCACAATATGCAGTGATTACTTAATAATACACACCTCCCCTTAAAAGAAACTTAACAAATTCATGTATCCGTACAGGGCAGTGCAATTTAGTAGGGGCGAATCTAGTTACCCACAATAATATAATAAAATTAAGAGTTTTTATATTTTTAAAAAATATATTTACTATTATGCTTTGTATAGCCAATATAGAACCTGTCGTAGAAGTTGTTTACAAAAAAAATAACTTTTCCATCTCTGATGTATTTATATGACATTTTATAAACACAGGATAAATTGTTGCATAAATTTTACACAATATTAATAGAGATATAATCAACAAGTTTTGTACAACTATTGTTTTTGTTTAATTCACAAGCCACTATTGCATTTTGTATCGTCTTTTAAAATACATTTTGTTAATATTATTTCTGTTGTATCGGCTATATTGTAAACTTCAATTGATATTAAAAATCAGGAGTGTGTAAGTTTTTTAAATCTTATTTCTACACTGCTTAAAAAAATATTTTAAAGCAATTTGTATTAAAAATGTTTAGCAAATATAAAAAAATCAGAAAAATACAAATATTTTAGTTATTTTTTATATATTTGGAGCAAAAAAAAAATACTAAAAAAATAATTTTTTGATTTTTAAAAAATTTGCGTTTCCCCATCCCTGCATGAATTCAACACAGCACTTTAAACGAAAATAGAGAACACAGTTCTTAATCACTTTACGGCACAGATAATGACAAATTCAACTCTTGCCATAATTTTGGGACACCCTAAAGAAGAAGGGTGTCCCAGAATTTACGACAGATTTCAATCTTTAGTACCAAAAGTTCAATTGAACTGGGATTGTAAATAGAGTTATTGTTAATTACAACAAGATACAACACCTAAAACTGATTGTTGATTAGGTAATTATTGTGTTTTTTTTTTTGTGACAGATATAAAAAAGAATTAAAAATAAAATAAAAATTAAAATTATAATATTAAACTGTTAGAAAAATCTCTATACATCCATTTCATAAAATGTATTTTTTTCTGATATATGAATAATAAATTTAAATAAATAAATAATAAATCTCTATGATCTAAACTATTCCATTACTTGAAGATTAACATTTGGTGCCAACCGTTAATAAATAACTATTAATTTGCACGGTACTGTAACTTCCCATGACTTGCCAAGTACACCATACTTGTTACTTCTGGAAAATAATAACCAGTTTTACATAAAATTTCCGCATATTTGGTAAACAACTAGAAATTTCTTCGCAAAACAATTTTTATTTTATTATTTCTTTTCCAAACAAAAAATATTACCAAATCCCAAAACACACGTACAAATATATATTTTTTTAATATTCCTGCCAAAAGTAGGTTTTACATAGAAAAATCAGTAGTTTCCCACTCTTGCGCCATAATTGAGCAGACACCAAATGAACACAAAAAGTAGGCAAACCACCAGGTTATAAAACAACAACACAGCAATAACCAAGCAACTACCAGAGGCTTAAGACTAAGAAAAAAAAAACTAAAACTAAGGCAATGGTGCAACGGCACGCAATTACGGCAACACAAACGCCGCTATACGGTCAAAATGAATGTTTTGTAAAAGCAAAGCAAAACAAAGCAAAATAACTAAGCTATAAGTTGGAAAAAAATATACCAACAAGTTTGATGGTACTTAGTGGCACAGTATTTACAGGGTTGCCAGCACTTAAGATAAAAATAGGAGGTTAAAAAAAAAACTTGAATAAAAATATGAAGTATTTTTTTATAAAATTTTGATGAAAAAGTCCATTAGACTAAAACATGGCCTTGTTTTAGACTTGTATTCAACAATTAAATAGATCTTACGAGTATGTATTGCGGTCGTTCGACCTATTCGACTGTAATCTGGTTGCAAATGATTTTTTCAGGATAAAATATAACTTTGTTCCAACAATTTATTTTTGTATCTATTTATTAATTTCGACTTGAACTTTATCTATCTATCTATTAAAAGTGAAACTCTGTGTGTGCCTTTGTGTGTGTGTGTGTGTTAGCTATAGACTCCGAAACTGTAAAACCGATCGGACTCAAACTTTGGCAAGTTGTTGTACATATTCCAGGAAGTGTTTATGGGTGGTAATAAGTGGGCGGGGCCACGCCCATAAAAAATTAGTTATAATTTTTAGCTACTTGCACTTGACCGATTTTCCTGGAACTTTGCACACAAATTGAACTCTCAGGACTATATAATTTCGTGATTAAAAAAGTGGGCGGGGCCACGCCCATAAAAAAGTTATCATTTTCAGCCACTTGAACTTCACCGATTTTTCTGAAACTTTGCACACATATTGAGCTGTAATGACTATACAGTTTCATGATTATAAAAGTGGGCAGTGCCACGCCCATTAAAGAAAGTTATAATTTTTAACTTTTTGCACTTGATATTCAATTGAAATTCACAATGCATTTTTATTCATTAAGGGGCGTAGCAACGCGCGCCGGGCTTTTCTAGTTTCTAAATAAAATTCAATGAGCACCAAATCTAAAACCGGAAAAATAAAACAGCAGAACATCTTTTAAATAAGTGTTTAAATTATTACTCTACACTCTGTTTGTTTAATTGTAAATATCACACACAAAAAACACTCTCTGCAAAAACAATTTATATCAACATGCATTATTTTGTTTGTTTTTTTATACACATATAGTTTGAACATGTGTTAGTAGCAATTTTAATCGCTTATTATTCCTAAAATACTGAACCAATTTTAAAGGCAATATAAACATCTACAGCAAAATTCCTTTCAAATTGTGTTAAATCGGTATGTATAAACTGCGTAACAAGAAATCGACTTGCCTTTTAGTATATATAAAGATATCCCAGTTTGACAGAGCCATTTTAAATCCTTAAATGTATGCTCTTTGCTAAGCAATGGCAACACTCTAAGCCACACTTTACTGATTACTACTTATGTCTTACCGACAATTATTGCAAATATATTTACTCACTGTGCATGAGAGCAGGTATTTGGTCATGGTTACATAATGTATCAAGTTGGCAATGTGTTTAATAAATTTTTTTTTTAACATATTTTTTTCCATTGTGTGATTGTGGTAGAAATAGTCTACAACTATAAAAGGTGTCTTGTATTTTCTGTCTACGTGATTAAATAGAAATAGAGACTGGCAGCAACAAGTAGTTTAAAATGTTGTGTCAATACCACAACACTTCCTAGTAAGTGTATTAGTATTAGAGTTTCATAACTTGCAATTATAAAATAACTACAATAATTATGAATATAGAAAATTTTTTTAAGTATTTAACATGAAATAATATAATTATTGAGGAAGTATGATATAAAATAAGCAAAGTATAAGTGTAAGTAAGCCAGCCAGCGGCAGGGCTTCAAGATCGTAAAAAAATTAAACTAGTTTAATTTCAACAAAAACCATAAAACAAATGAAAAGTATGATTAAGAGCCCAAATATAGGCTTAAGCAAATAAAAAGAAGAACGTTAAAACTCTTTATCTATGGTTGGACTAATATATTAACAAGTCAGATCGCTATATTAGTTTGCGTCGAACTTTGGATACTCTTCAGCAACAAAATTATAATCATTACATAAGTAACTAACAAAATATCCGCTAGTGTGCAAGTGTAGTTCTTATTATTAATTTAACAATAAAGTTCTTTTTTTACTAAATATTTTTGTTATTTTTTAAAAAATGTTTACTCTAGTTAATTTAATTTAGAAAAATAAATAGTTTTGTGAGGACATATTGAGGGCATATATTCTATCTCAGCCATGATTAATATTTTTAAGTTTCCAAATATTAGATATATAAATTCAGCAAAAGCAAATATGACTATACAACAAAAAAATATATTTTTGTCTGTCTCTATATTTTAATTTAACAATAAAGTTCTTTTTTTACTAAATATTTTTGTTATTTTTTAAAAAATGTTTACTCTAGTTAATTTAATTTAGAAAAATAAATAGTTTTGTGAGGACATATTGAGGGCATATATTCTATCTCAGCCATGATTAATATTTTTAAGTTTCCAAATATTAGATATATAAATTCAGCAAAAGCAAATATGACTATACAACAAAAAAATATATTTTTGTCTGTCTCTATATTTTTCAAAATTAAGTTGGATTAAGAGTAACTAATTTCCAAATTGTATATATAAACGAAAAGTACCATAAAAACAAGAAGAAGAACCTCTTGTGTGGCCCTTATCATTTCAATTCTCAAATTGAATTAACAGTTCATAATTTACCAACATCTATATTCGTATGTGTGAAAAAAGTACCACAAATATCCAAAAAAGTACCTTTTTGGTTGCCTAATTTTTTTTTTCAATCTCAACTTGGATCAATAGTCTCTAATTTCAAAATATTTGCTAAGTAAACGTAGACAGTACAAAAAGTACTTTTTTGGTCGCCCATAACATTTTTAGTCTCTTCTTTGGGATCGCATATCATTTCGAACGTCAACTTTGATCAAAAATCCTTAATTTTAAAATTCTATATTCATAAACCATAAAAAAGGAAATAAGTACCTTTTTGGGTTTTTCGTTGTACAATGTACATAATCCAAGTTTAAAAGTTGAAAATATTCACACAATAATAAAATATTTCAGTAGACATGATATAAAGTTAATAAATCTACTTGAATCTTGTTTCAGGTTTAACTAAATTACATAATTTTTTATGTCTGATAAAACCCCATTACGAATTGACCCTGTAAATAGGTATTATACATACATTCTTGTATTTTTCCCTTTTAGGTACCTTTTCTGTCCCCCTAAAAGTTTCCAAAAATTTCATGATATTCTATTAGGTGATAATAAAAATCAATTAATGTATATTAATTTGAGTGTTCTGGCTTCTTCTTGTCTTTAGTTAAATTTTTTCTAATTTTCTTAGGCTTAGCCTCCATGACGTTAGATTTAAGACTTGATTCATACTTTCGTACGTGATAGGCATATTTATACTTGTTCTGAATCGTTAAAGTATCTGGATTGCAAATATTCAGCATCTTTATTAATCGCAGATAGCGCTTTCAACTCACCAGCCTTATATGTTCTTAATTTAAAGTCATGACCAGGTTGTGCTGCTCCAGGATCTGTCAGTCATTTACGTGCTTAGGTGCTTTGAAGATTTGGAATTGAATGTCGTCTCTGAGATTTAGTCTTATAAGGGCTGATAAGTTGGCCGAGTCATCTTCACTCTCAACTCTATCCTTTTTGGAGAGAGTTCTGTCCATCTCGTTAGTAAATTTACAGTAACTACAGTGGTACTCAATCCTGTGAACGACATATTACCTTTAGAGATTTAAGCACCCTTGATTAAGGAAAAGCATAGAGACTCTTGTCTGATGATATTTCATAGGTGTAGAGAACAGGTGTGGTAGTTTAGACAAACGCAAACTAGAAGCCCCGATCAATGTGTGGCAGAAACATCTGGATTTGACTACTGAACGAGACAAGAGAAAACATTTTTTAAGAAATACAGGCGTCTTTAACGCCACAGACTGACAGTCGCGGATATAGAGAACAGACGATTCATACTGTTCGTGCTCACAAGATAAACGAGAGAAAGAGACAAAAGGACGAAAAATACAGTTGCTTCTTTGATGTACAGATTTAGCTTTTTAGGGGTTGGATCATCCGTAGTTAACACCCCGAAAGATGCGCAGGCTTTTTAAGGCCTTAAATGAATATTTTATAAAATGACGAAATTCTATAAGTCTCTGCAACCACTGATGGTGGTTTATATTTAAAACAGAATATAAACCTTTTTTCTCTAGTTGTATTCTTAATAATTGTAAAGCAAATTGTATAAAATTTCAATTTAAATTACACTTAATTGATGTACTTAATTTGTTTTGACCAAGTTACCTAAATTCATTTCATTACACGTATTATTTTTATAAATTACTAATATCTACCTCATATAGTAAATACTACGAATAGGAAGTTATTACCTTTAACAAGTTGTATTAAAATACAAAAAATTATTTTAATTTTACATAGATAATTGCCGGCAATCACAATTGTGAGTTGTTTCGCTAACAATGGAGGACAGTTCAAAAATATTTATAAAATTATGCAAATTTATGCGAATAATCAAAACTATAGAATGCTTGTGTAAAATCTATCAAAAATATTAAAAAATAAAACGTGTAATAAAGTTATTACTAAATCTAAATTATATTTAATTATTTTGGCACTTTTCGCCCTACAAACATGTGTTCAGATGTATTAGAGAGAGAGAGACTAGATTTGTATGTGTTTGACTGCTAATAAAACTCTAGCAGGTTTTGTTGAAAAAAAACTCTGGTAGAATAAAATCGTTTGAGCATTTGGTTTAAAATCTGGTTTGTTAGTCACGCTTTACTTTTGAATATCCAAGTGATTTTGAAATCAAAACGTTTACTGTCTGGATACCTTTTGATTACCTTAATCTAACAACATTAAATTAAAAATAATTTATAAAGTGCAAACTTGCTCGTAATTGATTAAATTAGAGCGGTTTGATTGTTAATTATCCATTTTTTCTTTTTAATTTCTACAATATTTTTTTGCCGGAAATGTGTGTCAGATTTATTTAAATGTAATAGACCTGTGACTAGCAAATAGATAGTTAAACATATCTGTATTAAATAGTTGAAAACTTTTACATATGCATGTCTAATTTGAATTAATTTAAAAAATTACTTGATTAGAATTATTCGGCTGCCGAAATTCAGAACACACTGATATAAAAAAATTTTATTAATTTCGATTGTCCTTTTTTTATTAATGAAAAAATGTAATATTTTCTGCATTTAAAGACATAAATGCCCAATAAAAAATAGTTCCACGCACAAATCAGGTTTGTAAGAGAGAAATGTAAAAGTTTCGCTTACAGACTTGGTTACGTAAAACCATTGGCGTAGCTAGAGTTTTTTCTAGGGGTGTCGAATGCTTAAACAATTATTTTTTTTATTAAACTGAGTTAATTTTATATAAATAATAGTTCATTTTTTAATTCTTCGAAAACAGTTCTGCGGAGGGGGGGATTGCTCCACCCAGAATGACATAAAACTTATATGGCGAGTTCGCGCATAGAAGCATTACTTTTTTAGCACAAAATACGCGTTTTTGGATGTCTATTGTACTAGTATGTAAATGACAGGCTTACGCATAAATGTTTCTAATTTTCTCCCTTACCAACCTGCTTCGTAGTAAGAGAATGCACTTGTAATTGATTAATTTTTATTATTTTGTGTTAATTTATTCACCTCCACTACTGCATAAAAGTAAAGCTTTTTGCGAAACGTGCTACCATTTTAAAATGCAATGTTAAATCTTTAAAAAAAAACTCGACATTTTAACTGATATATGAAAGAAAAGGTTTTTTCAATGATGTACATACATGTCCAATTATATCTACGAGACTCCACTGAAACTAAAATTAAGGCGAAATCGATTTTAAAAAAGTTGTATGTGACTGTGTTGTACAATTTGGTGTATTTATTGGTCATCCTGGTTATTAAGGATCTAGACGCGTATCAAGCATTTCAGTAGTATTTATAAAATGTGTTTATGCGTGTGACACAGAAAAATCAAACATGTCGCAACCATGAACTCGCGGTTAATTTTTCATGAGCACATATGCGTGTGAACAAAAATAAACAATGGAGTGTATTAGTAATATTTTTTCGTAAGCTATATGATCATAAGTGATAAGGTATTTACAGTTCCATGTATAAATTATCAACTAATAGACAAAAGCTAAATATCATGGCTTTAACAAAATAAGCGTATCTCGATTTTGAACGAAATCGCGCTTTTAAGGTTGTCTGGTAGTCCTCAAACAAATATATCACACTTAAAAAATTCGGTCAACTATGGTTGGAAACAAGGGATTTATAGCCACTTAAAAGAAATATAACTCATTTTAATCTTTTTAATTTCATTCGGTTTTTTGCTTATTCTGTATCTTTTGTTAATTAAAAAAATCAAGATAAGACTTAAATATCTTAAGTTCACCATATGCCTCCCTATTCAGAAATGGTTCCATTTTACAGGTGGTACTTTTTTGTTGTATATCATTTTTTATGTCGAGCCTTGGCCACAAAAAGGTTAAGAACTACTCCCATGGAAC